>LPNX010621613.1:199476-293161 GCA_001517045.1 Pseudotsuga menziesii
AAAACTAGGCACCACAACCAGCAAAGATAGTGACAGGAATGGTGAGAGATACTTTCAGACTCCTTTCTGCATAAAATACAAAATCCGGGACCACAGAAGCCCGTTCTTTGAAGGTTATCCCATGTTAAAATCTTGTTTTTTAGAGATAGGTAAACAAAACATTTTTTTTTCAATGGTATTTTCCATCTCCATCGACTCTTATCCCACCAAGATGGAACACTTCTAGAACACTCCTCTGAAATTAAGAAATTACAGTGTAGGTCAATTTTACAAAGACAACTCCATTCGATCTATTATTGTTCCATACTCACGTGTCTTTCTAATTATTAAGAGCAATACCTACATGACAAAGGGACAACCCATATTGTCCCATTCCCAAACAACTTCTATTTGTAAGTTCAAATCACAAGTAGATAACAAATAAGCACCATTTGAAGCTGAAATGTTTTTATATGCCACCAATATTCCAGCAAAAAGGAAAGGACTGCCCATAATGATATTACTCCTTCTAATGGATTTGGGGCTCTTAGATTCCTTGAGTTTTATAAAAAGAAGGATGCAATCCCAAGTAATTATTTTAATTATTATTATAAAAAATAAAAACTTACTACTTTAGTGAACCTTTACCATTGAAAAGGTACATCCAATGGGAACATGTCAAACACCTAGTTCATCGTTGAAGGGCTATATTTAGTGGGGAATATGTTAATACCTATATTTTGTGAGAAAAATGTTAAAACTTAATATTCCAAAGAGTAAATAAAGTATTACCTGAGTTAAGAAAATAACAAACATTCCTCTCAAACCACCGAAGCTACAACCACTACTACTTCATTCCAATTAGAGTGGACCAAGCACTTATTTTAATTCTTATTATAAAAAATAAAAGGCCACTACTTAATTCTTATTATAAAAAATAAAAGCCCACTACTTCACTGTTGGAGTGCACCTTTAGGGAAGCCGACTAAAACATGATGCAATCATTGTTTCAACCTTTTATATATATTATAAACGAAAACAACTTAGACGAACTGTAACTGAACTCATACAATCGGACTGAGGGAGAAATTTACTCGTACTTTTTTCCTTTTTTCTTTTTTAATTTCAATCGAATACTGTGGCTGAGGAGATGGCTCTTACTCTGGATCATAATATTATGATCGACGAAGGTCGTTATGTTTTTGTAGCGAAGTTGGGAGAAGGAGGTCATGGAACCATTTGGAAGGCAGTGGACAAAATGAGCGGAAAAGCTTGTGCGATCAAGAAAATCAATGGAAGTTTCTCTAAATATGAAGATTGTGGTAATAATGCAGAGGTAAAATGCTCACTGAATTTGGGCCCTCATCCAAATATACTTTGTATGAATGATATCATATTGGAGGGCACCGCATTGTATTTGGTATTTGAGTTAATGGATTGCGATTTAGGGAAGCTCATGAAAAGAGATAGACGTAGTCCATTCTCAGAGCAAGAAGTGCGCAACATTTGCTTCCAGATTTTGACAGGGTTGATGCACATGCACAGTAAAGAATATTGTCACCGCGACCTGAAGCCAGACAACTTTTTAGTGAAGGGAGATACTATTAAAATTGCTGATTTCGGGGTGGCGAAGAGCATGACTGAGCCACCACAACCGTATGTTGGGACACTCCAATATGGAGCACCAGAACTCTTTCTTGGATCCACTTGTTATGACTTTGCCATTGATATCTGGTCGATGGGTGTTATCATGGTGGAACTCTTCACTGGCTACCAGCTATTTCCAAGCTGTGACGTGGTAGACCAGATTAATAAAATTTGTTCGGTTATTGGTTGTCCTGATCACCGAACAAGACTTGCAGCCTCTATGGATTTCAGATTTCCAGAAGAGTTTAAAAATGTTGATTCTACTAAAGAGTTGGCAACTCTTCTACCAGGTGCAAGTGCCCAAGCTATTGATCTCATCAATAGTTTCTTATCGTGGGATCCAAAGAGAAGACCGGGGGTAACAGAATCACTGCAGCATCCTTTCTTTTATCCGTGTTTCACTAATATTCCTACACCTGCTCTCTCGCCATATCAGTTCTCATATTATTCAGAAGCCCTTGCATACAATGGTGAGCAGAAGTCTGAATATGTCTCAAAATCTATTGAAAAACCATTGCCAAGAACAGGCAGTACGTTGCAGATTAATCCAACGGTAAGAGTAGGAGTAGAGCAACATATGTTATTTGATGAAGACAATCAAGAATATGGGAACAACAAACCCACTATTAGGTCACCTTCTGAATATTCGATCTGGCAAATGAAAAGTTATATGGGATCGTATCAAATTCGTGAATGTCTCTCAATTGCAAAGCTGCCATCATCTCCATATCCAGGGATGGGCATGAAGCTGTCCAAGCCAACGACGGTACAATCATCTAATTATGATAATCAAGCAGATGCACATCTACCATTATCCCCGTTCAAAGGTATGGACCCTAAGCTGTTCAAGCCAACACCGGTACACCTATCTGATTATGGTAATCAAGAAGATCCGAAGGTAAGGTCTGGATCTGAATATTCAATTCGGCAACAGAGTAATTATCCAGGGTCATATCGAATTGCTCAATCTCTCTCAATTGAAAATCTCCCATCACGCCCATATCCATGCATGGTCCCCAAGCTGCTTAATCAAAGAATACGGGGTGATGATAAGAAGTAGTGAATTATTGATTTCTAAGCTTTCATTTTCATATTAAAAAATGCATGTATTTTTTATTGCTTTATAATTTTATTTGTCTAGAAAATTTGAAGAGAAACCTTTTATATATATTTCATTAATTTTCATTTTCATATTTAAAAATGCATGTTTATTTTATTGCTTTATAATTTTATTTCGAGAAAAAAATGAAGAAAAACATTGAAGTGGCTTATACATCAGATTCTTTCTCATAGCCATGCATCCTAATCATATAAGATAACAAGTATGACAAGAATCTCAAAGAAAAAATGAATCTTTTTAGTTTCTTAGATCTAAATAAATTGCATTGATGTTTGTTATATGAAGACCAAAATAATTTTGTATTGATCTTGGTGAATAAAATATCTAAATCAATTTATTTATTATTGATTTTTTAATAATATATCAAATATAATGAATATTTATTATTTATTAGTCATTGTTTTTATAGTATATCTCATGTATTTAATATTAATTAATTCACAAATTTTTATTTTTTAACAAAATATTAAATTTTCATATAAATTTATTATTCTTGTTCACTTGTTTAAATTTTGCAATCCACCCACCCTTTCATGGTATGAGAAGATGGAAGCTTGTAATTTCCTATGGTGAGCCGATAAGGGTAGCAAGTCCAAAATTTTGTGCACATCGTGAAATGGTGGGACAATAATATCCTACTTTTAAGATATTATGAGTGGTGGTAGGAGATGAATGATGGTCACTGTATATTTCTTTATGTATTTCACCTACTCACTGATTTGTTAATTTTCCTGAAGATCTAGAAACGATTTTCACTTCTAATAGATTAATAAAATCAAATTTATTCACAAAAAAATTAAACATTCCAAAGTTGTAATTTATGAATGAAAATACACTAGATCTACTCAATGAAAATGCACAGTGGAATCATAAATAGCACACACAGAGGGAAACCGAGTTCAACAGAGACATTTTATTTATGATCCCATAAAGAAATCTTATCAAAATTTACAACAATTAATACAAGAATAAATGCACTTGGAAAACCATACAAAAATCTCATAAGACCACTGCAAACTAGTGGTACGACATGTATGACCACCTTGAAATTTGAGCCCATCAAAATCGCACAAATTGCACATATGTTTGTATGGTTTCATATGGACTATCATAAAATAAGAAGAAAAATCACCTTGATTTTTGTGCCAAAGTGTATGGCGTGTCCCTTGATTTTTTTTTCTCACAATTGCCTCAAATTTAGTGTTTTGTATAATATGATTGTACACCCTACTACCTAAAATATTCTGCCACAATTCTAGTTGTATGGACCTGTATTAATATCATCTATCCTTAGAATTTGTGCATCTTCTCTTCATCTCTTTCAATCTCTTTTAATTTGTGTCTCTCCATTCTCCTTAGGTATCTTTTATAATTTAGTTAATGACTCTTCACCTTCCCCTAGATCTCAGTGGTAAGGATTAGATCTTGGCTTCACTGGATCAATGGTCATCACTTAATCTCTCATTGAGATGAATTAAATCATCTAATTCACTTAGTTTATAAAAGTCACATAAGTCATTATTAAAACAAAATTAAATATTACTCACTTTCTAAAATCACTTTATAAAGTGTTCACCTAGAGAGTGTCGCTCAAACACTTCCACATGCTAGACACCACCAATGTAGAAGTACTTGTTTGAGATACCCCACTTCAAAACTAACACTCGCTATTAGTGAGGAAGGTACTTTTTAAACCTCCACCTAAATATATATCCAACTCCATCACTCCATCTATTGTTGTAGCTTCTCCCTTTGAACCATAAATCATCTCCATGACCTGCATTAGGTGATACGTTGAATACCTATCCCTCCATACCATGATTCAATGAATCTCCTCGCTCTCCTAAGCATACAACTATGCCATCCCATATCGACTAAGTCTCCTAATAATTTAGGAAGAATCCTCACAACCAATTTCTATGGATACTGGCATTGACCTTGAATGCAATCATAGGCTATCCTAGAAACCTGTACAATCACCCTTGTCTAACACCAATCACTTGTGCAATGTCTTGGGTAACTCCCTTTTGATATATAAATACCCATCCATGTTGGGACACCATCATAAATCCCTCATCCTCCAATGTTGATATTGAGAGAAAACTAGCCATCAACTCCAATACAAAACAACACCTCATCCATATTGAGAGAATGTCAAACATCCAACCCTCTTCACTGCATGCATGGTCCTAATCCCATAACCGTCATTGAACTCTAGGTCTATTTATGAAATAATAAGGAAAAATGAACTCATTCCTGTCATATGGTGAGATGAACCATTTCCCACAATCCATGCTCCAATGTCCTCAAACCATGCACTACCATTTTCTAAAAGACAAAAGACCAAGAAAATGATTCTCAAAATTCTGAGCAAAATCCTCAATCTCGATTGATGTTGTTGTTTCTATTTCATTTTTTCCCTTCTTTTTGTTTCAACATTGACTTGCATAGTGTCTAGTCTTGTGACATGCAAATGATTTCACTTTTATCATGTCCTTCTTCTTTCCTTCTTCTTTTCTCTTCTTCTGTATGAAGAGCAACATTATCCTCAGGTTATTGCCTTATGTGGATGGATCTATTTCTCAACTCTTCATGTATAAAATTGTCCCATAGTCTAGACCATGCAGGCACGTTCTCTCTTGAAAGGATCACATGCATAAACTCCTCCCATGGTTTAGAGAAACCATTCAAGGTAGTCCTAACCAACTCTACATCACCCACCGCCTCTCCAACAATACCCAACCCAGAATGTACCTATAAAATCCTAGAAAAGTATGATGTAACATTGTCTATCTCGGTCATCTTAGTATCTCCAGTTTTTCCCTCAAAATATTTTTCTAGTTTTGATTATTGCTTGGTACAACTTTGTTTAAGCTATCCACATATCAAAGACATTTGTTTGACTAGTCAAATGAGGCATAATGTGGTATTTCACTACATCAATAAGAATATGTTTTTATTTCGCATTCTTCTTCTTATATTTATCCAAGGGATTGGGATTAGTAAGAATGGGGACAACGTTTTCAGTTATGTCCCATAAGTCACATTCCTCCAAAAACAAAGTGATCCTCTCCTTCCATGAAATGAAATTCAATGAACCCTCCAACCTATCCTCATATCGCAAGACAAATCTCAAATACATACTTCAATCATCAACTAACATATTTTCCCTTTGTTTTTCCAAGCAAAACCTCCATAGTCCATGCAAATCCTTGTGCCACAAAAAACTTGTGCCCTTTCTCAGAGTCCTGACTCTAATACCATGTTAATTTTCGTCACCGCATAGAACTTATTTTCACTTCCAATATATTAATAAACTCATATTTATTCATGGAAAATTCAAATATTCCAAATATGTAATTTATTAATGAAATACCCATATCTACTCAATGAAAATGTATAGCAGAATCATAAATAACATAGACATTCAAAAACATGTATTTCTAGGTAATGCCCTTGAAAAAACACTAGAAGGAAAAATAGTTTGAGAGATATGTTTTATTTATGAACCCATAGAGAATTCTTAGTAAAATTTACAACAATTAATATAGGAATAAATGCACCTAGAAAAATGTTCCAAACTAAAAAAAACTGATCCAAACCAACAATATGGCATGTATGGATACCTAAAAATTCATTTTGAGCAAAATTGTATGGCATGTATGAGTATTCATATGTTTTCGTACAAGATGTATGGATTGTCACAAAATCATAAAAGACTTGACACAATTTCTATGCCATTATATATAGCTTGTCTCTCGATTTCTTGTTGTATGGGAAACCTTGAATTTCATGCTATTTATTGTCTTCCGGTACGGTCTACTACCTCGAGTTATGTTCCATATTTATAGTTGTGTGGCCCTACCTTAATATCATTTTTCTTCCTTGGAATTCTTTCCCACTCTCCTTCGTTGGAATTTGTGTATATTTTCTTTATCGCGTTCAATATATCTTCATTTGAGCCTATCCACTCTCCTTAGCTCTCTTTTAGAATTTAATTAATGACTCTTTACCCTCTCCTATATCTCAATGGTTAATATTAGATATTTTCCTCACTAGATCAATGGTCATGACTCAATATCTCATTGATATGAATTATGTGAGAAATTTGACCCATAGGAAGATCTAGTAGTGTTAGAGAAACTCACAAATCAAATTTGGTGCAAAACCAACAAAAACCATTAATTGAGAAGCAATTTACACACACAATGTGAACAAAAAGGGGTTAAATTTTGACTGTCTAACATAAAAACATGTTAGAAACAGGTTTATATTACATCATAATATTTTTTCATGAGGATTTGGGAGCCCATTGTGATTGTACAAGTGAAAATTGCCAAATTGGCATCAATCCCCCCTAGGTGGGCCAATCACACTCCAAATCAGCCCAAATAGCCACGAATTGCTGAGTGGACATGGATGAGGTGATGTGGGGCAATTATTACACCTTAGAATGCATGGAGGTTGAAATATGGGTGGTTTATAGCCTCTAGGTGGCATTAAATGCACAAAATCAAGAAAAAATGGACAAAATCCACTTCCAGCGCTCCTAGTCAACCAAGATGTTCACATTCAATGAATGGGAGTGCACTAGAAATGATGAGGGTGCACATGTGGTTGGTTTACTGATATGGCCTTCTCATGTGTGTGTAAATTCCTCAATTTGACTAGCTATTGTTCCAACTAAGCACCCTAAGTCCACCACCATAGTGTATTAATGCACAATGGGATAAAATTGACTAAGGAGTGAAAATAAGGTACTTAATGGTTGGATTACTGTTATAAAACCCTCCCTTACTGCAAAAAATTAGTATAACAGTCAAAATGAAGGGCCTTGGAAACAATGGCTCAAGTAACCTCAATTACATAATTCAGAAATTTTATTTGTCCATATAAACTGAGGAAAGAAGGAAAACCTTATGGGAAAAAACCTTCCCTCAAGAATGGAAATGGGGTTGAAACCTACAATAAATAGTAGAAAATCACCATGCTTCACTCACCCCAAGAAAATATCTCAGGTAAGTTAAGGTCTTCTTTGTGAAAAACTTGGTGAAAATGTCAACAGTTTGCTCGGTGGATGGGCAATACTGCAGTGAAATCACCCTGTCATGCACTAAGCCTTAGATGTAGTGCATATGGATATAAATGTGCGTTTCCCTCTACCTCTGAACTAGATTAGTATATATTTTGATGGAACTTTTATTGTCCACCCAAATTTTGGTTGGAGAATCAATTGAGACACCAAATTCCTGAAGAATTCCCTACAACCAAACACACTGTGTAGATGCATTGACTGCTACCCTGTACTCGGCCTCTGCTGATGAAAGTGAAATGGTGTGTTGTTTCTTACTTTACTAGTAAATGGGACCTTCAAAAAGCATAAATACAAAACTTGGAGTTTATTTTCTGTCAGTGGGATCTCCATCTAATATGAATCAGAAAAACCAGCTAGTTGGAGTGAAGCTCTAGCTAAATAGTGCACCACAGTATTCTTTGTTCCCTGGACATAATCAATAATTATTTTTGCAGCCTTCCATTGGAGCTCATGTGGCTGGTGCATATGTATTGTTATCCATTTTAGCATACCAATCCCTGGGGGCTTGCTTGAGTCCACACAATAATTTATTCAACCTACATACCAATGAAGGAACCTCTTGGAAACCTTCAAATTGCTGCATATAAATCTCCTCATATAGCTCACCATGCAAGAGTGCACTCTTAACATCCATGTGGTGCACTTACCAACCCTTATTTTAGCACCTAGAATCGCACCCAAGGTTGTGGGAAAGGCGGACCCCGAGGTAACACCATAACCACTTTAGGAAAGGGAGATGGATTCTCCAATTCCAAAGAGGGATATCTCACAGATGTATAACAAGGCCAGACATAATTTTACAGGATGAATATCAAATACTTGGTGGTTAGAAACAAAATGAAGATATATCGTGCTATGGTGGAAAAAATCCCAAGGAAATAGATCAATTTGCGTAGGAAAATGATTACAAGAGAAAGGTAGTGTCTCGATCACTATCGTTGTATTTGGGGTTTGGTGGTAATAGCAGAAAGATGACAGTTTGCTAGCGTAGAGCACCATAGGGATGAATTCCATGCTAGTTTTAGAAGAAAATTTTAGTGGATATCGGAGACAATGATAGGAGCATATGAGTATGAATTCCTATCCATTATACACTGATTCTACGACATGAATAAAAACATACTGTAAAGAAAGCACTGGAAATAACATGCACATTAGGAAAGAAATGTACAGACTATAATTTGGAAACACACAGGAATTCCTATAAAATGCATATAACCAGCATCTGGCTTTGTATATTAATTCAAAAGTATTACAAAAACAATATTCTTGCAAACTCAAAACCAACCAACCCTTCCTCCTTTCATGAGGATCATATTTAAAGTGTTTGGGCCCCCGAGACCAACCTTGAAATAGAGCCGAAATCAGTTACAAAATTGGCAACAAATTCTCAACAAATTATATCATGGCATCTACCCATGGGTGGTAAAAAATTGAAAATAGTGGGGGTAATTTCTTCTGCCAAACTCAAGATATGTTATGTCTTCAAAATACTGGCTCGCCTGATTACCTCACACTTGTATCTCCAGTCCTTGCTGTAACCTATGCTTGGATCTACTGTAGTTTTGAATCACCTTCATTGGTTAGCTATTGGTGTCTCCAGCTGCACCATTTCTTATGCTAATACTCCAAGTTATAGGTTCTCCAAATAACGAGGTGTTGGTAACTTTGTGCACAAAGCCTTAAAATCAAATAATAACTCAAATTCCCCAGACAATTTTTTGATCAGGGTCATGCCTGAAAGCGATTGTTGGGATATATCCTCGAATTGTCTGTGATCCTGCCTGCACTCAACCAATCTGTCATAAAATACTCTTTTTGGGACAGCATTGGTCCCTTTTCTTCCCAAAAGAAAGGGATCCCTCTCCGGACCATAGGTTTAAACATCGCAACGAAGTCGTCAGCTTGCTTGTGCGTGAAACTCCATTTTACTTCGACCATTTTTAAATGGCGGTATTTGTGAACCACATTTATAGCCAATGTGATGACCGGGATCCTGTCTCGGATGTTCCCTCATTTGATGTCTTTTTCTATCAATTTTTTTAGGAAATTGATTATGCTTTCAGCCGTGTCCAAAGGATTTTTATGCATGTCTAACTTAGCTACCAGGATGTGTTTTTTGGCCTCCTGTACGGTGTTTTCCTTATCTTGGATAAAATCCAAGTATGGTCGTACCTTGTTAGCCTCCGCTATTATCCGGTCCCAAATGAGGTGCTTTGCCCCTATAAGAGCTTCCTAGCCTAAAACTTGTTTTGCCAATTTGTTGTTCTTACCCTCTAATTCTTTGCAATGCTCTTCCACCTTTTTCTTCAATTCTTCTTTGACATTAGCTATGTCCATCAAGTCCTGATTTTTTTTCTTAGGCCAGTGATCTCTATAGATTTGAGACTTACCTAGGACATGGCATGGGATAGCGAATATGCACTAGATATTGCAGGTGACCGAATCGAAGACGCTGGATGTTCCTAATTTTTTTCTTTTATCTCCTTTAACTCCTTTTCCAACCAAGCTTGCTTTTCTTTGAAGACTCATTTTTCCTTGGCCCAGAGCTCTGCATCTTTCTTCCACTGTCCCTCCTTCGCTTCATGTATGAGTAGTTTGGACTTACAATTGGTCACCTCAGTTTTCAGGGTCTCCTTTTCCTTTTCAATATCAGTCAGTTCAGCAGTCTATATAAGCCGAATAGAAGGGATTTCTAGCTTTTTATTAAACAAATGGATCGTACCTTCCTTTTCCTTCAACAACCTTTGGATGGTGACACCTTTATCTCCTGGGATGTTTGCTACAGATAGATTGATCTAGAGCTTCCTGATATGGGTTTGGTGAGCCTTATTATCCAGCCTCTCTTTTCAGAGCATCTCTTCAACTCTTTTCTTACCAGCTGTTAATTTTGATATTTTTAAAGAATCTTGGAACACATAAGTGTAGAGGAAGTCACTTATCCCTTGATGCAAATTAATTATGTCAGTTTTAGGGATTCTTTTCAAGTCTACCTCTAACTCCGCCACCTTCTCTCTGGTGATCATAGCTAAATTCAGCGTGCCTTTGGTTGGGTATCTGACCGTAGCCAAAGAGGTTTTCTGACCTGGTAGTTTGTCCACCTCCTCGCACAACCTCGATATTTCTTCTAAGTCCCTTTTTCCAGCTTCTTTGTATTTCTCCAACAACTTGGATTTAGACTTGCATCTACTTACTGCTCCTTTAGGAACACTACTGAAAGTGTATTCTTGAATCGCAGAGGACATACCTTTAACTTTCACCATTTTATTCTTACCTTTAGCTCGGGCACTCTACGTGAGTTTACCTGATTCTTCAATTTTTTGCTTCTTGGGTGTCCTGGTTGTCTCCCCTTCCTCTACATCCATGTGCTTTGGGTATTCTCTTTTATTTTCCCTATCAGACAAGTTGGACAAAGGTGTGATCTATGTGGCTGCGACTATAATAAAGGAGAGGTTCAGCTGAGGGCCGCAGTTTTGCACCAGGGCAAAGCGGGATGACCAAATATCTTCATCGGAATGAATCTCTCCAGGGTGCTTCATATAGTTGGACCTTTCCGCCAACCCTGCTACTTCAATGTGCTTGAATTATTTGCTTTTATTTTCCTTGCCTCCTATTGGAGATGATGTGATGAGGGACATAGTCAATTGCAACCTCCACTGCAAACCCTTTCTCTCAGAGAAAAATTTTGACCTTTGGCAAGGCCAATTTGCTTTTAATAGTAAAAGGGACCACCACCCATGGGAACTTAATGGCTGCATGTTTCCTAAAACTTATAAAATGTTCATTTTCAATGGTCAACCTTTTCCTGATCAATTCTAGTGCGAACACCCTCAATGTCAAAACCGTTGGGAGGACATGTGGTTGATGAGTAAACCCATAGACTCTAATTACTGTGTTATTTTCAGAGAGAAACCAATCCTCGATTCTTCTTTCAAGAGATGATTGCAGCATGCTTTTCATTTCTTGCAGTACTCTCGATAGCCTCTCTTGGAAGAGGACCTCATATACTGGAGCCATGAGGGAATTCATAAACTTGCAGTAGTCCCTGTGCATGTCCTTCATCAAAACCATTTCTGAGAGCTACATGTTGTTATCATAAAAACTCAAAAACATCTTCATAAGAAGAGACTAGAACCTAAAGGTTTTTGACTGACCAAAATTACTGAACTGGGAATTTATATTTTTGGCAAAGAACTCATCAAATTGTAGGCATATAGGTGGTGAATACTGACTCGGTATTCCAGATATCATTAGACTGGTACTGAGGGTAAAAATTAGACTCAATAAAGGTTCGGTGATGATGAGGTTCGAGTCCATACCTAAGAACTAGATTGTTAGGGTTATTACAGACTTAGTCTCTTCAATAAATAGGTCAAAATAAATAGGGAACGAGGTTTCTAATAATTGGCTTTTTGGTTTCAGATAGGTTCAGATGAAAACATTTTTTTGTTCATTCGAGCCCCATTGAAAGGAGAAGAGTATATCTACTTCATTATATTCACTGGAAATTTGGGTAAATTCGAAAGGGATTAATAGGGTGTTTTAGATGTTGAGGGAATTAACAGGACACAACAATCTAGACCTAGACGCGTCCATGATAACACCTTTGGACATGGAATAATTGCTAATGCACCATTTTACAAATTCAAGGAAACTAGGGGTTTGTTCAATAGAAAAGTAAAAGAAAAAGGACCTGAACACTCCATGAGTGTCTATTCTCTGTGATTGGAAAGACTTCAGCTTAGCTTGAGTGACTTCTATACTATCATTGAGCATGATAGTATTGAATACCTCAGCATCTTTCTCTTCTAGCAAATCTTCAACCGCCTGGACCTTGAGGTTTTCAGTCTCTGAATCCTCTAATTCTACCATGAGAAAATAGCTTAATATAGGGAAAATGTACTAGGGTGGTTGACATCTTGCTTCAGAGGCTTGTCCAAGGTGGTGCTGTCTGCACATTCTGAAAACCTCTCTTCCCGATGCTACAGAATGATAACTTGTTTGGATCCACATGCCGAATTTTATATTACTTTAGTTTCTTATCTAACCATGCATATTTTCCCATCAGATGCAATCTTAGCCTTGGATCTGGGACCTAAAATCTATAACGATGCGATCCCTGTCGTCAGCTTTTTGTATGACCATGTTCCACTTTCCCAGTCCTCGCGCACCTTTATTCTGTGGGATACGACCTCCACCATTGATCGCAAGCCTTCCGACCGTCTCGTTGTCTCATGTGGAGAGTTTTATTGGATTTGTCCTTTTCTAGCCAATATTTCCTTTCGATCACTTAAGATTGACGGAACGACCCTCCATCATAGATCTGACTTTGCATTGATCTTCACCATCGGACATATCTACCACTTTAACTCATTTCATGAACTTTGGATCGCTATTTCCGTAGTGCACTTTAGATCAGAGGAATCTGTCTCCACTACCGATATATTATTTTTGCGATCTCAACCGTTTCAAATTACTGTGGTTTAACTCATTTCTTCGATTTTGAAAGGACCTCTTTGATATGCATTTCAAACTCGTGAAATGACATCTACCGTTGATCTTCGTCGATATCCCATCACGACCGTCGAAAGAATTTCCACCTTTGTTGCTCCATTTGGGATGTCTTCATCCTCTCTTCCATGCACAACCAATCATGAGTGGGCTCATTTACAACTATGAGTCCTGAGCTCTCTTCCACTTGACGGATTGTGACTAGCGTTGGTCTCTTCGTCACCATAAACCTTCTGGTTTACCTTATGGATATTTTCCTTCCGCTTCAGGGCCTATCACGGCTCTCTCAAGGCTTCTCATAATAAAAATTGTGTAGGCCTAGCCACCTTCCTTACGGGTCAGAAACATTTCTTTCTACTCCTCCCAAATCAGGTTCTAACACCTTACTAGCTAAAATTGCAAGAACTAGTCTTATGGAGTCCATCTTTGCAACCGGTGAAAATTTATCTGTGTAATCAACACCATGGACTTGAGATTATCCATTAGAAAATAATATTGCCTTATGTTTCACATTTGAACCATCAACAACAATTTTGGTTCAGAAGACCCACTTGCATTGGACAAGCTTCCTCTTGGGAGGAAGGGGAACCAATTCCCTTGTCTCATTCTCTTGGAGAGAATGAAACTCTTCTTTGATTGTTGTTTTCCATATTGGGTCATTAAAATATTTCTGATATGTAATAGGATCAGATCCAATCATCATATAACAGTGCTAAGCAAGATCACTATCACTTTCAAAGGAAGCATTACTAGATTGTGATCTAGTTTTCCTAGGCTCGTGGGGATTGCCTGCCAATTCCCTTGCAGCTTGAATGATTTTTTCAGCCCACTTGGGCCTTGATGGTGAATAATATAAATAAATATCATATTCATCCATATTTGTATCAGATATATCAAAAAAAATAGAACATGTATCATCACTTACATCTTCTAATGCTTGAGGAGAGGAGCTTTCCCCTGGTGCAAGCTCAAAATCTGGAATTGGCTCTTCTTTGAATTTCACACTTATTTAAAAAAATGTCTTGAGTTTGGAAGTGTCAAAGAGTTTGTATTCTTTATTTTCCTCACCATACCCAACCATAATGCACTCCTTGCTTTGTGGCTGCAAGGCCTTCCTCTTTTTAGAAGGGATTCTAGCATATGCTCTAGTTCCAAAAATCTTGAAAGTTGAGACATTTGGTTTATGGCCAAACCATGCCTTGTAGGGAGTTATTCATTTTAATTATTTGTGGAAGGATATATTTTGTATGTGCTCAGCAGAACTAATGGCCTCATCACATATCTTGGGACTTAGACCGCTTGCTTTAATCATGCAAGTGGCCATCTCCTTGTGAGATCTATTCTTCCTCTCTGCCACACTATTTTGTTGTGGTGTGTAGGGAGTTGAGTGTTGCATTTTGATGCCACAATCATCACAAAGTTTCTGTAGGTTCTTTTTTACATACTCCTTCCCATTATCAGTCCTAAGGACCTTAATCTTATTCCCACTTTGAAGTTCTACCAATGCCTTCCAAATCTTCAATTGTTCAAAAAATTCAGATTTTAATTTGAGGAAGAATACCCATCAGAATATTGAGTAATCATCTATAAATCTAAGTACATACCTTGATCCACCATATGATGGTGTGTAGCATACCAAACCAGGTGGTTTTGTGGTTCTCCTTTCCATCCCCTTCTCATAGCTTCACTCTGGATGCTTGCCAACTACACACCCAATGCATGCTCCATTTGATGATTTGATTTCTCAAATTCCTTCCACCTTATCATCTCTATGTAGTGCTTGGAGGTATTTGTAATTCATGTGACCAAATATTTCATGACATAGGTTGGGAACCTCATTGGCATGTGAGAGAAGTGCTTGGTCATTGGAAGTGGGGAGGAAGTTTGAAAACTTGTACATCATCTCATGATGATCTGCATACCCAATTGCAATGACTCGGTTTGATGAAATTTCTGCAATATCTACCATGTTTGGAGTGAAGGTCACTCTCGTTTCGTCTCCTGTATGAGTCATTTGATAGAATGACAACAAATTTTTTGCAAGGTATGGTACATACAACACATCACTGAATAAACCATGCCCTAAGTCAATCCTACCAATCCCCTTGGTCTGGATTTCTAAATCATCCCCCATTCTAATTGCCGGTCCAGCATTTGAATCCATGGAGGAGAATAAATCTCTTGTGGCTACCATGTTCCTAGAAGACCCAGAATCAATGATAAAATATGAAGAGTTAGAGGTACATGCTTCCAAAGTATGACATTTCTCCTTGCCATATGAAGTGGAGCTACCATCCTTCTTCCTTGCGTTGTCAGGGACTGGAATGTTGTTCTTATCCATTAGCTATGCCATCTAGTCAATGGTTTTTTTCATGCATGAGCTCTCTGGATTCCATCCCTTGTGGCAATAGGTGCATTTGGTATTCTATTTTCCTCTTCTATCCTTCTCATTGGGAAGATTTGAACCCCCTTCAATGGATTTGGGTTTTCCTGGTTTTTCTTCTCTGGTAGCTTCAAATTTTTTTCTTTGGGCTTCCCATTTGAAGCATTCGAAACTCCCATTTCCAAGGCTTGATCCTTAGCCTTGACGGTGCCCATTTGGATTAGCTTTTCTTCCTCCTGAGTGAGTGACTCCATGAGTCTAGCCATACTTGGCATCTACCAATTTCAAAGTGTAAGATTGCCAGCATGAAATGTGCTAAGAAAGACTGAGAACTCTAGCCCCAACTTTTAAAGGATTGACAAAATCAAATGGTCCTCTTTCTTCTCAATGCCACATTTCTTCAGCTGCAATAGAAGTGACTTAAACTTGGTGAAGAAGTACTGGATTGTGTCAAAGTGCATTGGGATCAGACTAATGAGCTCGTTCTCAAGCTGGTGTCCATGTTGTTCATCATTTTTCCCAAACAATGGCTCTAGTTTTACCCATACCTCATTGGGTGTTTTTAATCTTTCAATGTGGAACAATATCTCTCTTGAGATGCTCCAACACAACAATCCATATGCTTCATCCAATCTGTTGAAGTACTTGGCTTTCTCAACAACATAGTTTGGCTCCACCTCTATGCCCATGGTAACTTTGTAAATGCCTTTGGCTCTCAATTGAATCACCATCTCTTCCTTCCAATCGAATAAGTGCAAAGGTGTTATAAATATGTGGGTATCTTCCATTTCTTCCCGCGCTAATGGTGGTGAAATTGTTGAATGTCCTGCGGAACAACTCGATTTTATCTGGAATTTCTCTAAAATGAACCTCAAACACACTCTAAATTGATATGAAACTCAATAAAATCCAACATGATCTGATACCATGTGATAAATTTGACCCACATGAATATCTAGGAGTGTTAGAGAAACTCACAAATCAAATTTGGTGCAAAACCAACAAAAAATCATTAATTGAGAAGTAATTTACACACATAATGTCAACAGAAAGAGGTTAAATTTTGAATATATAACATAAAAACGTGTTAGTAATGGGTTTATATTACATCATAAGAGTTTCGTGAGGCTTTGGGATTCCATTGTTACTGTACAAAAGAAAATTGCCAAATTGGCATCAATCCCGCCAAGGTGGGCCAATCATGCTCCAAATCAGCCCAAGCAGCCACAAATTGAAGACTGAATGTGGCTGAGGTGATGTGGGGCATGGATTACACCTTGAAATGCGTGTTTGTGGAAATATGGGTGGTTTAGAGCCTCTAGGTGGCATTAAATGCACCAAATCAAGCCAAAAAGGGACAAAATCCACCTCTAGCGCTCCTAGTCAACCAAGTTGCACACATTCAATGAATGGAAGCACACCAACACTGATGAGGGTGCACATGTGGTTGGTATACTAATATGGAGTGGTCATGTGGGTGTAAATGCCTCAATTTGACTAGCTATTGGTCCAACTAAGCAGCCTAAGTCCACCACCATAGTGTATTAATGCACAATGCAATAAAATTGACTAAGGAGTGAAACTAAGGTACTTAATGGTTGGATTACTTTTCTAACAACTTAAATAACTTAAGTCACTCAAAATTTATAAAATCCACTTAAAATTCATAAAATCAAATCAAATATAAAGTCACTTTATAAAATAAATTTTAGAAGCATTCACCTTGAGAGTCTCACTCGAACACTTCCACATGTCAGACACCACCAATGTAGAAGTACATGTCCGAGATACCCCACTCAAAAAATAACATAATTTATTTTTAAGGAGTTGAGACACCTGAGAAACAATCCATTTGGATTTTCCCATGAAATTTCCTAGTTTATTAAAGAATACTTTGTGGCCTATAACTTTAATTCTCTTTTCTTATGGTCCAAAAGATGTCTGGAAAATACAAGATTTTTTAGGTAGTACACAATAGATTTTTCCCAATCACATTTTTCCAGGTCCTCAATGATAGTCATGACCATAGGTGGAACCGCTTCTTTGACACCAAGGGATACCTCATTTTCTTTTTCCATTAACTAATCCAATACCTTACCTTTTATCAATTTGATAAGTTGAATTTTCAAATCATTCTCTTCGATCTTGGTGATCTACATTCCCCAAGTTTTGAGAATGTCCTTGTTGTTTAATATATATTTTACCAGTCGATGATGAGCATAAGAAATGATATTTGAATAACCAATCTAAACCATGAACTGCTTCAATGACATCATAAGAGAATATTCTTGTTTTTCCATAATGTGATACTTTAACTTTGCATTTTTCAAAGATTATCTCCTGAAAGCAATAGGGCGCTCTTCATTTTGATCATTCTTTTGTAGAAGAAATCCTGCAATTGTGTTAGCATATTCAAAATTAAATATTTGAAATGGATTGGAATAATCGTGACTTACTAGTCCCATCACTTGCACGATAGCATCCTTGGCTTCCTTGAAAGTGTTCTTGGAATCATTTTCCAATTTGAAATCTACAAACATCTTTGTTAAGCAACTTATTCATAGGTTTAGTAATTTCAACAAAATTCATATTAATGCCATGAATGAAATTTATTTTTTGAAAGAATGATTTCAAAGTTTTCAAATTTCTTGGAAATCCAATTTCTTTAATACCTCTATGTCTTTTAGGATCGACTTTTACTCCACCTTTACAAATGATATGATAAAGTAACTTACCTTATACAACACCAAATTTTTTTCTTTTTAGGACTCAATGAAATATCATACCTACAACAACTCTCGAATACCCATCAAAGATTATTGAAATTATCCTTTCTTTTCTTGGAACAAATAGTGAAGTCATCTTCATAGGTTTCCAAAATCTTTTGCATAATCTGTCTAAAACATAATCCATGGATTTTTTAATTGTGTCTCCAACATTCATGAAACCAAATGACATCCTTAGATATTCATATGTACCCTAGGTAGTAGTAAATGTTGGCTTGGGTCTCTCTTCCTTATTTGCTATGACTTGATTAAAAACTGAAAATCCCTCCACAAAGAATAACATCTAGGAACCTAAAATCCTCTACAACAACACATCCATCTTGGGAAAATTATAGCTATCCTTTTATGATAGGATGTTTATATTTTTTAGGTCCATAAGAACTCTTAAATCATTTTTTTTCTTTATGCTGGGAAGGGATGATTTTAAGAACCCCCCACAAATTTGTATGTATAAAAAATGGGTGAATCTTCTCGATATATAGGAAAATTTGAAGGCGATTTTATTAGTAATATAATATGTATATATAATTTTTTTGAGAATATTTCATTTTATTATATGATGTTGTAAAATATTGGTGAATCTTTGACTAAATGATAAGATATTGTAAAATCTTGGTGAATATTTCACTGAATTATAAAATATTGTAAAAACTTAGCGAATATTTTACTGAATTATAATTTTTGTAAAAATTTGGTGAATCATTTACTGATTTATAAAACACGTTGAATGACACTCTTCTTGTTAATTCTGAGTTCAATCCTTCTCCAAATGTTGAGTTCAATTTCTCTATTTCAATTTTTGGTCTTAATACCAAATGCCGGTGGCCTTAGTGATGGATTCATATCACTCAGATGTGGGTGTCACTTCATGTCATAGGACATGTGGGAGCAACGAAATAGAGGCACAATTGTCCCCCAACAAAGCTACTCCAATGGCTCATCATAATTCCATCAATGCATACAATAACCCCATATCCCAAGCAACATGGTTATTCATGTTTCCGTCCTTGGTTCTTGATGGGAGGTGACAGTCTTGACGTCGTGTCGTCTTGAGATCTCATGTGTGGGATTATGGTGACTCACACAAGGAATGTACAACTCATTTATCTATGCATGTTTAATATTTCCCTGGTGTGTGGTATTTCCTATTTCATCCCCTCTCCTTCGATCACAGCTGTGGATCTCGTCAGTACCCCTGCGTTCCTGGAGAGCATCGAGAATGCTAGATTCATTCCTTAGGTTTCTTCTCTCACTGCCAACCTTAATGCCCATAATATGCTCCCCTTTACACCTCTGGTATTTCTAAAATTTCCCAAAGACTACGATCCACCCCTCATCGTGGCCATGCAGTCCATGTGAATGCCATTGAGTGATCAAGGAACCTCTTTGTAATTGTCTGTACATATGAATTTGATGTGGAAATTCCTGATCACCTGCATCACCTCATGAATGAATGGGAGGATGAACTATTGGGATCCTCTTCTGTGGTCAAAAAAATGGTCCTGCACAAACGTAATTTATGGGTGGTAAATAACATAATTTATAGGATTCTTCTTCTTCTAACAAGATATTAAGATGCTTATCCAGCATCTTCTCTAGTTTCACCTAGCGCTCCAATTGCTACAGAGCAGAGAACACCACCCCCTCTGACGAATTTCACTGCTAGTCAACATGGAAAATAATTCACCACCATTGCCTTGGATTATAGGAAGACAGACCCTCTCCTGGTCAAGAAAACTCCCTCAAGAAACAATGCGTCAACCAGTGAAGAAGACACCAAAAGTGACTCCAAAATCCATGGCCAAGATGTATTCCAGACTACTATGACACAACGATATTTCCCCACTACAAATAGACCAAAATCACACTCGTATATTGGATTCGAATTCAGTGTACCCATCAAGGAGGAGAGTCCTACTAAGAACTGAGTATAGGCTCCTGGGGTCTTCCTTGTTTGATTTCATGGTCAATATGGGTTTAGTTTCTTTATTTTTTGGTAGCTACAGAGCACTTCTCTTTTGTTTAAACATTGTTTATACTGTTATTACTATGATATTTTTTCCCAACATGGAGGATATTTTTTATGTTAAGAGCCTGGTTTCCTGAGATGGGTAGGAACCCACCTTCACTCTGCATTTTTTAGTCCACAGAACTTCCATTCTGGCTTGTATTTTTTCCTTTACTATTATTATGAATCAATAGAATAGACTCTGAACATACAACAAAAAAATGATGCCTTCATATACAAGCAAAGCTGAGTGGATCTTATAGATATGTATTCTATATGTGGGTGTTTGGAGGATGCATGTAAAGTGTTTGACCAAGTGCCAGAGTGAAATATGGTTTCATGGAATGAAATTATTTTAAGCTATGCTCAAGATGGGAATGTTAGGGATGAATATTATCAGAGGGGTTCTTGGGGTGAATATTTCCATTCATATCTTAGATGATGACAACAATTACCTCTTCTTCTTACTTACATTTTTTTCCTATGCTACTTGAGCTTTTATTTATAGTTTTATCCCAACAATTAGTAGATTTTTCTTCTTTTCCTTTATTAATAGTCTTGGGAGATGATTTTTTTTTAATTCCTTATATCTACAAATAAATTTCACCCACATATTTTTGATGGAAAATATTGTCTAAGCTGTCATGGCTAGGGGCATCTATTCCACCAAACTTGCCCAAGATTACTACCTTTCCCCATCTGCATGAAACAACATATTGTGGAGTAAAATTGACCCACAAGTGGAAAGAATTTCACAAGTGGGGATCAGACATCAAGGAAATGTAGTCCCAATAATCAATGTTGCAACAAAAAATAGAAAACATAGAATCTATTTTTACCTTAAATGCATCCTCAAATTGACATATAAAGATCTTGCTAGAATAAAGACTTTTTAACCTACTTCAAAAATAGAGGAACAACACCATTAGTCAAATAACATGAATCACATCATCAACAACAGAACATGTAGACGCATGAGTCACAATTGGAAGGTGTCAGTGAAAAACAATTGCGTTGACTAGATTCAGGGAAAGTGGGGACTCCACTTGTTGTATCGTCCCTTAATAGTCCAATAGACATGTGGTGACCTGGATCTTAACAAATTGATAAAATGATAGAATCAAACATTATTCCTGATACTGGCCTCTACTATCCAATTGTGTCCATGGAGGCTAATATAGTCATGCATTGTAATTCTGCCAATTGATTGTTGCATTGGATGAATGTTGGTCTCGTGCCAATAGGTATCCTACGATCAATACATAGGAACCTAGTGCATAAACCATTTTTCTCTTCAATTATGTATGTGGAGCTCATTTATTTTTCTAACTAACGATATTTATTTACAAGGAAAATATACAATCATCATAAAAGAATAAAAAAGTGAAGACAATTCTTTAATGCAACTAAAAGGTAATAAAAAGATATTTTCTCAAACCTTGAATCAATGGAAATCAACTAAAACCAATCTTGATTCAAGCTACAACAAAATGTTAAATCAAGCATCAGATGAGAACTAGAAGCATTCAAGGGACTAACATTGACAATGGTTCCAATATTGAGGGTATACGATAGATATGGCCTTCAACAATTCATCTCGAGGAAATAGTTTTATTATCTCTAATGATTGTGATTTTGCAATTTCTATCAAGTTGTGTCTCACTAAAATTACAAAATTGTGAAATCATTCTCTTGACATGGGGAACACTTTGTTGGATCTTCCTATCTTATCATTATAATAAAAGGAAACCATATGGACACACACTGCCGTACATAGCATCCATTTCTCATCAAACTTAAAAAAAAATCATCATTTTCAATAGTGATGAACTTAGTCCAATTTTCCAAATGCTAGACATGTAAAAGACTCTCCCATAATATACAAATTATCCAATGCAAGGCATGTTAATTTTCTTTCTCTTGTGTATTCAGTAATATGCATTGTGTGACTCTAAGCCATCTTCACGAGATTATTCATTTCATGAAGCATAGAAAGAATTCAAACCCATGTTAATAATGTCTCTATATCAGTTAGTATAAAGAGAGGAGTTTGAGATTTTTCTACACTTGAGGGATGTTCATACATCACCCCTACCAAGGATGCATATTTGTCGAATAGTATTTTAGTTGGTCCCTTTAGGGAGATCCATCTTGTATCAACATATTTTAATAGTTTTTTTTTCCATTTGTAACATCATTGGATTTTTTTTTAACTTTAAAAATTGTTTGTGATTTTGACAAAAGTATGCATGAACCTCACTTAGAAGATAATCAACCTTTGAAACCAATGAAAATTTTTTCACTATTTTAAATCCAAGATTCATCATGTGATCCATACAATGAATAATAAGCATATACAGTGAAGTTGAGAGTTGTAATCTAGCACACATCCCATTCCTTTGTCTAGGTGAATAGTGAAGGAAAATATGGATATCTATACCACATTTATAGCATTACTTTTGCAATGTTTTATTATGTGAATCCAATGGACGACGAAAAAATTGGTTAGAGAAGCGTTATTTCCTACACATTGGATTATGGATAAGCTTGGGAAAATTGGTTGAACCGATTGGATGAACTATCCATGAGAAGGTGCACAAGAATTACACAATATATGAGAAGGGTAGGTACCAAGGTATCTAATCTACCTACTTATGAGGGTTTTCTTAACCTGGATTCCTTTTTGAAAAAAATTGAAGAAAAAGTGATAGAACCTCACCTACTGTCAGCTTTTAACTTTGCATTGATGGCTACACTAGCCTACTAGATGCTGGGTCACACATAAACAATCAATCTTAGATGCTGGGTCACACATAAACAATCTATCTCAGAATGGCCCCAATTCCAGAGATTGATGGAATTGGGATTTGGATAGAATATAATATACATTGGACATAAATACACAGCAATGACTAGTCCTGTCAAGCACATTGAGCATTGGTGTGCAACATGGGAGGCATTTCCACAACATGAATGGGTCCACCAGTTTGTACACATGTTGGAAATGATACCATAGAACTGGTACACATCAGTCGAGCTATGGTGAGGGATATAGAATGTGTTAGATTTTTATCATTCAAGCTAGAATTATATTAGGATCTTTAACTAAGAGAATAAAAAGCATAGTAATCAAACACAAGAGACAATGAACACAATGTTTTTCCTTGGGGAAACCATAAAGGGGAAAACCCCACAACTTCCTCAGAGATAGAATCAACACCAAAAGAAAAACCCCAAAAATAGTAAGATGATCTCCCAACAACAGTAGTCTCTCTATCGCTTGTCCCAACAACTTCTTCTCTCTCAGTTATCCCCTACAACTGAGTGTGAGTGAATGTGTGTGATAAATAGAGAGGATCACTCTCTATTTATACTCATTCCTGACCTAACAATAACTCACTAGGTCTGACCTCTCTAGGACAGTCTAATAACCCTAGGTCCCCACAAGTGTGGGGACTTTAAACCTTGATCAATAGGAGGGTTACCCACAATGAATTGACATGACTTGTTTACATTATTGAATATCTTGATAGGAACATTGGGGAATGACATGACTCAAATACACTACAAACACTTCCTGAAATTAGATACAAGTTTTACCTAGATGTTTGAATTTGTTGATGATCACCCATCGATTGATGTTTCTCTCCAAATAATTAAGAGTAATATATGTGAATATATTCATGTATCAATGACTAATTTTAATTAGAGTAGCGCAACAATATAGCACTAGATGGAGTGCTATAATGTATCAGGCGAACCAAATGATGATGATCCCCGCGATATAAACATTCCTAAGGTTGAAGGAAATCGCTCGATGGAAGGATTAGGTGTGTCAAGCAACAAATTTATGAATTTGTTAAAAATAAAGAAAGTAAATATTGGATCTCTAGGAAATCCAAAGTTTGCCAATATTGGATATTTTTGGGATGATGAAACTATTGGGAAGTTCACATATTTACTGCATGAATTTCAGGATCAATTTCCCACAAAGTTTTTAGAGATGAAAGGAATTGTTAGAGATCTTAGATAAATGAAGATCCCACTAAATCCAGATGAAAATCCTAGTAAGCAGCGACCATACCTACCAGAACCAAGGTATAAAGAAAAATTTAAGACACAATTAGATCAAACGTTGGATGTGGGTATCATAGAACTTGTCGAAGAATATGAGTGGATCAGTCCAATGGTGGTGAAAGATAAAAAGACTACTGGTGAAGTGTGTATCTATGTCAACCTAAGGAAACTGAATGATTCATGCTTGCATGACTCATTTCCAACTCCCTTTATAGATGAGGTATTGGACAGTGTCAGGGGTCAATAAGTTTATTCATTCACTAATGGGTTCTTTGGCTACCATCAGTTCAGAATCATGAAGGAAGATCGACAAAAGACCACCTTTGTGACAAAGTGGGGGTGTTTCTAGTATACACTCATCCCCTTTGGACTCAAGAACACTCTTGATATTTTTTCCAGGATAGTAGTGGCTTCTTTAAAGATTTTATTCATAAGTTTATTTAGGTCTATTTTGATGACTCGACTGTATTTGGGCTCATAAAATATCATATTGAGAGCCCGAGAATGATGCTAGAACAATGTTGATAGTATCAGATTTCTTTGAATATAAATAAATGTATTTTTTGTGCCCCGTTTGGAATTTGTTTGGGCCACGTTGTTTGTTGCGATGGAATATTGGTCAATCCTACTAAAATTGTGATCATCGTCAACCTACCACCACCCATGATAGTAAAAATTTGATATCAACTATGGGACATACAAGGTATTACCAAAAGTTTATTAGAGGATATGCAGAGGTGACTATTCCCATGGAGAAATTTCTAAAGAAGGATGTTAAGTTTCAGTGGACAAAACAATTCCAAGAGAGTTTGGATCTCTCGAAGAATAAGATGGCTACAACACCCATCCTAATTTTTCCATACTGGAAGAAATAGTTTCATGTACATGTCGATGCATTGTCTATCGTGCTCTGTTTTACTTGGACAACTAGGTGATGGGGCTATTTATCATCATATTGTCTTTACTATACATAAATCATCAAAAAATCCGACAGTATCTCCTACGTCGAAATTTTAAGATGTTCACAAGCCACTCAACATTGAAATACCTAGTCAACAAGCCAATATGGGGTGGAATATATGTCAATGGGTTCTTCTCTTCCAAGAATTCAATTTTGAGATCATTGTTAAACTTGGTCGACTAAATTTAGGACCTGACCATTTGTTGAGGCTAGAAAGTGGCGAAGAACCTGGTACTATAAACGATAGTCTCCTAGATGCCCAATTATTTATAGTGAATATGTTCTGTGACCATTACAAAGATATTATACACTTCTTGAGCACAGGATATGCACCAGCCATATTCACTACATTGTAGAAGAAACAATTAGTCGTCAAAGGTGCAGATTTCCAGTTGATAGATGTCTAGTTATACAAGATAGGATTCAATGAAATTATTTGTTGATGNGGATATGCCCCAGCCATATTCACTACATTGTAGAAGAAACAATTAGTCGTCAAAGGTGCAGATTTCCAGTTGATAGATGTCTAGTTATACAAGATAGGATTCAATGAAATTATTTGTTGATGTGTTTTGGAGCATGATCGACCAATAATATTGAAAGAGGCATATGTCGATGTTGCAGGAGGACATGATACTCAAAAATATACTGTGCACAATATTTTACAGGCAGGATTATGGTATACTACTTTGCATTCAATTGCTAGAGAATATTGTCACAGGTGTGATATCTTCCAAACAATAGGAAAACCATCACAACAAGATGAAATGATGCTAGTACCTCAAATAAATTTACAAGCATTCAAAAAATGGGTTGTTTATTTTATTAGACCTATTAATCCAATAGGGAAGAGAATCATTGCACGATACATTATCACTGCAATGAATTATTTAACTGGATCAGTTGAAGCAACACCAGTCAAGGATTGTACTGCTGTGACTGCTGCAAAATTTGTGTTCAACAATGTTGTAACTAGATTTGGATGCCTGAATATTTTTGTAACTGATCATGGAACACATTCTATCAATAAGTTGATCAACGAATTAGTTGAAGAATTCCAAATCCAGCATAGGAAGAAAAAACCATATCACCCACAAGCGAATGATGTTGTCGAGGCATTCAACAAAATCCTGGAATATGCATTGAAAAATATCTACAATATTCAAAGAGATGATTGGGACTATAAGGTATCCGTGGTACTATCGAAATATCGCATGACCTATAAGAAGCTGACAGAAGAAACTCCATTTCTACTAGTTTATGGTTAAGAGGTTGTCATGCCGATGGAATATATTGTACCCAGTATGAAGATAGCTACAATTATTGAAATGACTGATTTTGGTGTAGTGGAAGAAATATTATTGCAACTTGTACAATTGGAAGAAAACAAGTTTCTCACAGGATATCATTAGAATGTTGAGAAGGTGTGATATAAATCCTGACATCAAATACATATCAAGAACAAGCAATTTCCAGTTGAAGATCTTGTTCTTATGTCTGACAATAAGTTTTTGAGTCATCGTGACAAGCTTAGAACACATTGGTTGGGACCATATGTTATAATTCAGATAATTGAAGGAGGCACAATGCAATTTCATAAATTACATGGAACAAATTTCAAAGGATTGGTGAATGGAAGTTGGCTAATCCTTACCAAGAAAACCATGACTTAGTTGACTGAGAATTAAAAAAGAGAAAAAAATGAGAAAAGAGAAAAAGAAAAATACAAAAGACAAAAGAATCACAAATTTATGAGTGTTTTGTATCAAATTTATGAGCGTTTTGTGTCATATTTATGAGTATTGTGTCACAAAAAATATGTATGTCGAGGAAAAATAAATGTTTTCATAGAATATTTGTCTGTCATCAAACAAAAATAGTGGCAAAGACTCTCAACCTATCACAAGAAAATAAATGTGTCGTAGGCCATATCCATGTTGCATGAAGAGAATTAATGTTGCACAATGAATTTTGGTTGCAAGTGACAGTTGGATAGCAGTTAATTTGAGGATGCCAGAGATTTTAGCGGTGTAATTTTTGGTCACTTACGCCATTAATGCACAATAATTACCATTGAATTGACATGCAAAGTGATGTTTTGATTGGTGGTTTCCTTGTAATGATTAGAAATATTTCTCTATGTGATGGAAATCACTACCACCTTTCCATTTATTACCCAATCTTATGAAGTAAATACTTATTGAACGAGTGAATGTATATCATCTTCATGCCAAATTTTCATTCATTTATATTGCATCTGACTGAGTATGCTGAGCTATTTATATGCAACTGCATATATTTGAGGTGATGTTTCATAGAGCATGATCGTTTCCATTTCCAATTCGAGCATCATTCAAGAATCTGGTGTTGATGATCCTTCACCTATGCCCATTATGGAATACACTTCTACATTTGTTCCTACATCGCCCGTAGTTGAAGAAAAAGTTGTAGAGTCACTAGTGATTCCACAAGTTATCTTAAGACCAAACTCACCTAGTGCATTAAGAAGGAAATGATCTAGTACCCACAATAAGGAAAAAATGCCTCCACCAAAGGATGACCTAGCAGAATCTGCATCCATGCTACCAGATTATGTCCCTCCTAGACCAACTAATGCACCTAAGGTCGGACTTGGAAAAAATGCAAGTATCTATTGGTAGCACTGGCAGTACTGAAAGGAGTTTGAGTAATGACAGATATGGTTCCAAACTTGAAGAAGATGGGATTTGTCAACCATGACTTGCACAAGTTTCCAGAATTAAAAATGTATAGATATATGATGATTTCTTGTGGCATAAAGGATGGCCCTATCCATATGGTTCCAATGGAATGGGAAAGAGGATTGGACAAAGTCATATAATTGTCGTTGATGTACATGCTACATTTTGGTTGCACAATACAAGTCAATGCACGTGTTAAACAATTGCTAGTATGTGTCAATGGAAGATTTTATATCTCGTCTGGAATATCTTAGTAGATTTCAAGATGATAGCAGCAATCACTAGGATTCCCCTTGTAGGCGTCGACCTAGGACCATTTTTTGGGAAAAAAGAGAACACAATATTAACAAATAAGTTGAAAGAGAAGTATAAACTGACAAGGGATACATGAGGCTTTTCTATCGCCTCCATCCATGATACCATTGTTTGATTCACAACGAAAGTTTTATATAGCAAGTTGGTGTGCAAGATGCGACAAAAATAATGTACTGCAAGGACAATTATTGTGGTGGGAATGTGTGTAGCAGGAGTCCAGCTAACCTGTTTGCACTATTTTCTAAACGAAGTGTTAGCAGATGCATAGGAGGTATGGGACAAGGTAGCTGTTGTGCACCTTCTCAACAGCCTTCTAAAATCATTATGGAATCAAACAAAATCCCATTTTGTTTGATGAAATGTCTAAAGTTTAGAAGGGATAAACTTAGCTACTGAATGGTTGATTTTCCCTTACCTACCGATTTATTGAAATGCCACATTTGTCTGAACAAACTTCGCAAACTAATTTGGATCAATGATATCAATTTTTGAGTTATTGTTTTGAATGCATTATCACTAGGGGTATTGATACATGAAGATTCGTGGTTATTATGCTTGATCCTGTAGGATTACCTGTGCAGGTTCTGGCAAATATTACATTAATTATGCTCAATTCCATGGTTAACAATATGTCATTATGGGCATCTTTCATGATTTTCATACAAAAACAAGGTAATGATGATTAACGTTGATAGAACTTTAATGAGACATAGATATATCATTCATATGCCTTATCCTAATGTTTGTTAAACATGAATTGTATTATTTCACATGGGATAATTACCAAAGGTATAGTGTGAGTTATATTTCGATTCGTCACCTTTCGAGAGAGAGCCGAACGCGTTGTATGAAAAATATGTGGCACGAGTCGCATTCATTGTGGATTTAGAGCGTTATGTTGACACTCATACCTCCCTGCTGTCCACGTCTCAGTCATGGTACGTGACCCTAGACGTGGCGCTTCACCACTGGAGCACCTGTTATGCGTACACCTGATGCACTCTCGTCATTTAATTCAGAACGGATTGTGATAAACTCAGGTTTTAAACACTTCGGCCGTCATTCGTGTTCGCCATTTTGAATGATGATGGCTCCGACTATGGTGAAATTACAGGTGTTTCGCTTATATTCAAATATGGCTTATCCCCTGTATTGTTTATGTTGCTGAGTTTTGGTTCCAAGTGCTCTCGGTCTGCTCTTCTGTCGCTAATTCAGTGGTGGCGGGTTTGCTGTGCGCATTGTTATATTGGCAAGCTGGCAAGGATAGCTCCTGTCGTCAGAGTCGAGCCTCATGAATTAACCCTCTTGGATTCAAATCCTGATCTTTTGCGAAGGATTGAGGATGTGGGGTGGTTACAGTTTCTGGAGAAATTTTCCGATTCAAACCCAGAGGTCACTAGGGTTTTCGCCATGTCCTTGATAAATTACTAGGCCGAAGTAGGTGATTTATGTTTTCGGGTCGACGAGAGGTCAATTGCGCATGCGACCGGTCTCCCTTTGTCCGGGCAGAAATGGTTTAAGTATCAGAGGATGGATATCACGGAATGGAGAAGTTTGCTGAAAAACCCGACACAAGAGGTATCTTTTCGCGCTGGTGTTGCACGTAAGTATTTTCGTAAGGAATGGAGACCTGTTCTCGATTTAATTCATAGATATCTTACCTGCGAGGGTCGATTGTCATCGGCTTATGTGTACCACCTTCGTTTAATGGCAGTTTTCATAGGGTTTCCAATTAATCTTCCTTATTACCTTCTCCACAGCTTGTTTAAAATGTCGAATGCTATAAAGAAAGGACCAAAAAACTTAAGCCATAGTTTATTTCACCACGGGCTGGTCCGCATCTTGATTGAAAATGAATTGATAAAAACAGGTCGTTCTTGGGAACAATTTATAGAAGTTAATGGCTTTTCAAAAATTTTCCATTGTATGTTTGGTAACCCCGACGACTGTGGTAAGCACAGGGTCATGGGTTCAGCTTCGTCGAATAAACCCACACCAAACCCTAGTCCTAAGAATGTGGAACCCTCTCAAGTGCCAGTGGTTAATCCGGATAGTGTTCATTCTGTTTCTTTACGGCCTAGTCGTGGTAAAAAGGGTTCAGGTTTGTCACCTTTCACGCCATCAAACAATAATGACAAAGTTGGTAATCGTCGGGGAAATTTACCCATGTCTAAGTTAAGTAGAAGACTGACTCGGAGTATGGCTAAGGCCAGAACCATAAAAAGGCCTGTGAATGATAGAATCCCTGTTGAAACAGTTGTAATCGACGATGAGGAGATTACAGTCCCTTCCCCTTTGAACGATAATGTAATTCATCATGATTTGATGACCGATCCAGTTGGGAAAAGTCACCCTCTGACTGTTGAGGAGATTTCTGAAAATCCCTCCTTATCTGTAGAAGTTCAGCCGATTCGGCCCAATGTTGATGTCGCGCGCGAGTGTGAAAGTCCACCAGCAGTGGACAAGAAGATCCCGAAGGTCCCTGTTGATTATATGACTGATTCAGTCGTCAATGAAAAGTATGTGAAAACGTCTTCAGCTTCTTCACGTGGAATCGGGGAAACCATCCATCCCATGTTTGTTAATTGCCTGCTAGATAAAGTTCGCAGGATGGAAGAAAAAATGAATGAAATAGTGATGCGTAGAGATCTGCTAGCAATCGATAATCAAGGTTTGAAGGAAAAGATCATTGCAAGCGATCAGCATCTCTTGCGATTAAGAAATCATAAAAATAAACTTATAAGACGTGTTCTTAAGTTGCAGAATGAAAATGAAAGAAACGAAGAAAAATTGCACGAGCTTAATGCTCAGATTGCCTTGTTACAGTTTAAAGCACCTTCACCAAGCCAGTCTAGTGGAGTAAATATTCAAGTTTTCAACGCCCCGGTTAATCTATAGGGTATGCTGATATGTTTTTTTGTGGATGAGATTCAGGTATTTCATGATTTCAAGATTATTTATTGACGATTCTATTTGATATTATTTTCATCGTATTCTGATTATAATTCTTGTTTATCGCAGGTAGTAATAAGAAGATCTTTTGCCTTGATTTTGAGGATGTCAGTTATTTTTGTGATCCCTGTATTCCTGGAGGCAAATCGAAGATTAGAGGAATGGTTTTACAGGTGCCTATGTTCTGCTCACGATCCTATATGCAAGATGAACGATTATGCGTTTAAGGAAAAACGACATGTTCCACTTGTCGTTTTTCTTTGACATTAGTTAGGGATCGTAATATTCATTCTCGGTTTTAATGTTGCTATTATGGGAAAATGAAGATGTATTTAAAAGACTGATAGTGAACATATAGGGGGGTCGATACTTTGGGGATGCAAATACTGAACTGCTGGTTCGTACTGTTTGGGCTGCTAGGCAGTTATCTGTCAGTTGTCACAATGTCCTGGGCTGGTGATGTTTGAATCACATTTACAGTTTTAAAACTTATATGTGGTATATGATATCTTTCAGTTTTTGGTATTTTCTTTTCCTATATTACTATGTTTGTTTTAATCTCCTTTGATGAATTGTGCGAAGATAAATCTATTATGTATCGACTGTTCTTGTTTTTAGCTATGCTGGTATAACATATTCTGTAGTTAATAATCTATATTATTGTTACATTATATGGAATGATGCTTGGATGAATTTGCAACGGTTGAATTTCTTTAAAGGTTGCAAATGTTTATATACAGTGCATTTATCAGTATCAGTTGATAACAAGTTTGAATCAAATTGTGCTCCTGATCAGGATAGGAAATAGATTAGGATAATTAGTTGTTCATTCTTTTTTGTCAATTATATTATTTGAAAATCCATTTGAATCAGATCCTTCTTTATCAATTGCATTGAAGTTATTTCTTTTGTAAATGATTGTACAAGGTGTATAAAGTGTGTTTGTATATAATATTAATTATGTTTATATTATATCTTTTCTGCTTCTTTATTTATAACTTATTCGATTGAATCCGATAGTCCAGTGCCTTGTAACATATAACCTGCATTAACATTTGTAAATAATAAGGATAGGTTTGACAGACAATCAGTAGCACTAATTAGTCTCTTAGGATCCCAGGCCAACAGAGCCTTTAAACCTGTAGGGAGCGACTACTTAAAACAGCTTGGAACCTGCTCTAAGGATCCCAGACTGGGTCGTTTTCCCCCGTTGCGGGCTTAGTCAAATACGCCCGTCAACAATGGCGCTAGAAGGAGGGCCAGCGTAAAATGGCTGATGACAACAACCCTGTTAACAAAACTAATCAGCCAACTACCCCTCAATTACAATCAGGTACTCAACCGCGCACTCGCCTCTCATCGCGAGTGAATGAAACCCCAGTGAGCGACTCTGTTCGAAATCTGATCTCTCAATTCAACTCTCCTGTTCCTGAACAAATCGACCAGTACGAACAAGCCATAAACGAATCCCAAAGAATATTAACAAGGGCTTATTCGAATCTCACTAGACGCCTGCCCATTGAATTACCCCTTCCACAGATTACTAGGCCTCGCACTCATCACCCTGAACCTGTCTTGGAAGAACAAGGGCCATCTGTAACAGACATTAATCAGCCTTCATCTTCTGTAGGACCATCTGTTTCGGGAGGATCCGGTCGACCACTGTCACCACCTCATTCGTCTAGTATTCCTCAAAAACCACCCTCACCACCTCCGACTCCTAGGAACATGGCAGCTGCCAATCCGCCTAACCCTATGCCTTGGATGGCCCAGGATGCTGTTGTTGTCCCTGGTGTCCAACATCCTTTTCCTAAACACCCTGAGAAGCTTCTGCCTAAGTTCAACCCTGAGTCGAAGGAGCCAGCTGAAGATCACGTCAAGAAGTTTATGCTGGCAGTCCGGCTCCTAGACGTTGAACATGAAGATGTCATATGCCGACTGTTCCCCTACACGTTTGAAGGAAAGGCTTCAACATGGTATTTTTCCTTGACAGCTGGATCCATCACCAGCTGGAATGAATTTGATATCACATTTATAAACAAGTTTGGAGATGACAAGTCTCCGGCGGTTTTAGTGTCTGAACTGTCTAAAATTCGCATAGAACCTAAAGAAAAGGTTAAAGACTTTAACCAACGCTTTTTGACCTTAAGGAATAGAATTCCCGCCACTTCAAGACCCACTGAGGATGTAACGATTGAATTTTACACTTCGGCCTTACCTGGAAAAATAGCCATGTTCGTCCGGCAAAAGGCCAAACTTACTTTAGCTGAAAATTTCGAAGTAGCAATTAAGGTTGAAAAGGATGTGTTTGCCACAAAAGCGAATTCCAGAGTAGATACCAAGTCAACATCTTCTTCTCGTAAGAAGATCGACAGTCCTGCCAAAACTACAACTGGTTCTGACAAAAGAGGTCAAGATGCTTTAGATTTGGATAGTCTTCAACGGGTCATCAAAAAAATTTCTAATGAGATCATCGATTTAAAAAAAGGCACTTCTGATAATATCTCAAATAAAGAACCACCCAGACAGTTATTTAGAAGACCTTTTCAGAATCCACCTGTAAAACAAAATTCACCCTCTGAAGCTAATAACATTGAGGAAATTAACAGTTTTCTCAAAGCAATAGTTTCAGATCTGGAAATAACTACTGAAACTGAAACTCAGTCTTCAGGACAGAGTTCTCAAGATAAACAAGACACCAATGATAACAATGATAATAAACCACCCAATGTCATCAGTCATTTTTGGGACACCTCAGAATTAACTAATGACGAAGAGGTGGCTTTTGTCAATGTGAATCAGCATCAGCATAACACCAGGAGTAAAAAAGATCAGCCTTCAACTGAACCGGCCACAACTGTTCCAGATAATAGCTCAGCTGCTAAAGACAAAGATCAGCCTGCGATTAGTAAATCTCCACCTTCCCTTGAGTTAGAATATGATTTGATTGAAGACTTAAAGAAGAGCAGGGCTAATATTTCACTATATGAACTCATAAAAATACCTATAATTCGTGAGAAAATGGTACAAGGGGTTTCCCCAATTAAAACTGGTAAGAATTCTTCCAATCAGAATAGTGCTGTTAGTAATAAAGATAATTCCCAAAAGTCTTCAGTCAATGCATCATCAATAGGAAAGAAATCTGATTCTTCAACTCCACCCTTTTTACTTTCGTTTGAAATATTTAATCGCAAAGTACATAACTGTATGATTGACTCAGGGGCATCCAAAAATGTTATGCCTTACTCAGTGTGTAAAAGGCTTAACGCTGTCCCCCAGCCTTGCGATACTAGTATTGTACAGCTAGATCGTTCAAACGTTAAGGTAATAGGTAAGCTGAAGGAAGTTCTGATAAGGCTAGCTTCCAATCCCCAAGTACATTTTGTTATCGATATTATTGTTGCTGATATACCAGAAGCATATGGTTTATTTCTGAGCAGGGATTGGTCGCAGAAACTCGATGGATATTTCGCGACAGACTGGTCACACTTATGGATACCTTATAAGGGTCAGCCGAACAAAATCAGAATCGATAGGGAACGGTATATGAAGCATACCGTCACAGAAATTGATGATTCAAATGAACCTGTTCTGTTTACCGATACCATATTGGGTAACTATATGGCTGACTCATTCTTTGGCAATTTAGAGGCTGAAATTTCAGAAATTCCTGATTTAAATCAGCAGTCTGAAATCTGTCATTTTACACAAGTTCCAGCTGAAATCTCAATCTCGGATACATCACATTTAGATCTCAATGACGGTTTGTGGTCTCTTTACTTTGACGGTTCCAAGTCAAAAGAAGGCGCTGGTGCAGGATGTTTTCTGATTGACCCTTGTGGAAAAAGGTATTTCATTGCTTGTAGATTGGAGTTTGACTGCACAAACAATATCGCTGAGTATGAAGCCCTCATTCAAGGGCTGAAGAAAGCGATCGATTTGGGAGCCAAAGCCTTGGTATTCTTAGGAGATTCCGAAATTGTTGTTCATCAGGTACGTAATACAATACACTGCATAGCAGGACACTTGAGAAACTATCAAACTGAGGTATGGAATTTGCTGTTGGCATTTGAAGCATTTAATATAAGTTCCATTCCTCGCTATTTAAATCAGGAAGCTGATCTTTTGGCTAATGTAGCTTCAAGATTGATTCCCTCGGAAGGAATTCTTACTGATGCTTTCTCGGTTGAATTGCTATTTAGGCCTTCTATTCCTGACAACATTACAAATTGGAGAGTCTTTGATGATGACCAGCAATTAATCGACTTCTTGACTCTTAAGGATACCTTCGAGGATGCAGTCTGTGATGAAAGGACTCACGATGAGGATCTGCATAATTTTACGGTGATCCCCAAGCCTTGTTCAGTCCAAGAGTCCCTTGATCAGGTTAGTCCTCTTCCCAGATCAGTAATCAAGCTTGAGAAATTTTACGACTTAAGGGACAAATTCAAAGCTACAAAAAATAGTAAAACTAATAGCTCCATCATGCAATCTGATATTGTTAATCTAGGAACTGAGCAAAACCCTCAATGTGTAAATTTGGGCAGCACATGTATTACTCAAAAACGAATAGCCTTTATTAAACTCTTTAGGGAATTCAAATACATATTCGCCTGGACCTATGATGACTTGAAAACATTTGACCCTAATATCATGCAACATGTCATTCCTATGAAACCAGAGGCTAAGCCTTTTCAACAAAAATTGAGGAAGATGCATCCCAGCCTAGAACCAGCTGTCAAGAAGGAGCTAAATAAACTCCTTGCCGCTAGGATAATTTTCCCTGTGCGGCATGCCCAATGGGTAGCAAATCTGGTACCTGTAAGGAAGAAAAACGGTGATATTAGATTGTGTGTTGACTTCCGAAACCTGAACAAGGTTTCTGATAAGGACAATTATCCAGTTCCTACAATGGAGAAAATCCTGCAACAGGTCTCTGGATTTGAGATGTTTTCTCTATTGGATGGCTTTTCAGGATACAACCAAGTGTTGGTATCCAAAGCTGACCAATTGAAAACAACTTTTAGGACACCTTGGGGAACCTACGCTTATAGAAAGATGCCTTTTGGTCTCATAAATGCTGGTGCAACATTCCAGAGAGCGATGGATATCGCTTTCAGAGGGCTGATTGGTAAGTTTGTTGTGATTTATCTTGATGATGTTACTGTCTTTTCTAAAGATAGGACTGATCATTTAACCCATCTCAGGCGAGTGTTCGAGCGCTGCAGGAAGTACGGGATTTCGCTAAATCCTAAGAAATCTATCTTTTCAGTCACTGAGGGTAAGCTGCTGGGTTTTGTTGTGTCTAAACAGGGCATTAATATTGACCCGGAACATACTCATGCCATATCTCTGATTCCGATGCCTCACTCGAAAAAATCTATGCAGTCCTTTCTTGGAAAAATAAATTTTGTTTCTAGATTCATTCCTGGCTACACGGAAATCGTTAGGCCATTACAGAAGATGATTAGAAAAGATGCTGAGTTTAAATGGAATACTGATGAAAAACAATCTTTTCGTGACATTTTAAAAGCTATCGCTGAAGCCCCCACTCTCACTAGCCCAGATTTTTCAAAACCATTCATTTTATATGCTTTTGCTTCTGATTTGTCTTATGCTGCTGTGCTGACACAGAAAAATCATGAAAATAACGAGGCTCCTATTGCTTTTACGAGTTCTGGTCTAAATGGTGCAGAACTGAATTACCCAGAAGTGGACAAGCAAGCTTTTACTGTTTTCAAATCTATTAAACATTTCAGGCCTTACTTACTGAAGTCCCACACCAAAGTAGTTGTACCATATTCTGCAGTCAGAAACTTGCTGGTGCAGAAGGATCTTGGTGAGAAACGAGCACATTGGGTCACCGCACTTCAGGAATACGACCTGGAAATAAAACCATTAAAGATTGTCCGGGGACAGGGTCTCTGTAAGCTAGCAGCTGGCCATGCAGATAGTGCTGAATCAGATCTGCATTTCTTCAGCGACCTCTCTTTGTTTGAAAGGGAATTTTTTCCGATCTCTATTCCTCCTGATTCTTGTTATGAGGATATTAAGTTCTTTTTACTACATGGGACTGCTCCTGAACATCTAGACCCACGTCATAAAAGGGATTTAAGACTAAAATCTATACCTTATCAGCTCATTGATAATATCTTGTTTAGAAAGAATTTTGAAGGGGTATTTCTTCGTTGCCTAGAAAAGGATGAGGTTAATAACGTGTTATCTCAATTGCATGCAGGTCCAGCAGGAGGACATTTCAGCGTTGAAACTACTGCCCATAAAATACTTAAAGTAGGGTACTACTGGCCCACATTATTTAAAGATGCATATGCATTCGTTAGAAAGTGTCAGGAGTGCCAAAGGACAAGAGGAAGGCTGAAAAGGGCTGCATTACCCCTCCAACCAGTTATTATCGAGGTCCCATTTCAGCAATGGGGTCTGGATATTGTCGGCCCAATTTCTCCAGCCTCTTCGCAGCAGCATAAATATATTGTTACGGCTACGGACTACTTCACTCGATGGGTCGAAGCCATCCCATTACGAATAGTCAATTCAGATCAGGTGATAGCTTTCCTTGATTCCTTTATCATTACTAGATTCGGCGTACCTGAGTCTTTAATATTTGATAATGCTTCTTATTTTTCTTCCCTTAAATTGACTGAGTACGCATTAGAAAAAGGAATAAAGTTAAAGTATTCTGCTAACTATTACCCCCAAGGTAACGGGTTGGCAGAATCGTCAAATAAAAATTTGATCAAGATCCTTAAACGTACGGTGGCTAACCATCACAGAGATTGGCATACTGCTCTGTCAATAGCTTTGTGGGCTGACAGGGTTACCCCCAAAGCTGCTATAGGAAATTCTCCATTTTTCCTAGTATATGGCAAATAGGCCATCTTACCTCCTCACCTATTCCTGCCTTCTTTACAACTTGCTCAATCAGTACAGGAGATACCTTGTTTCGCTATGGAGCATCGAATTCATACCTTGCTGAAACTCGAAGAAGATAGGGAAATGGCTAGGAAAAAATTTGACAAACATCAGCAGACTGTGAAACGTTGGTTTGACCTTAAGAAATCAGTCAATCGAGAGCTGGAAGTGGGTGATTTAGTTTTGAGATGGGATAAGGAACATGAAGAAAAGGGAAAACATACAAAGTTTCAGCATTTGTGGCTAGGACCATTCATTATTACAGAAAATCTTGGTCCCAGCACTTTCAGGCTGTAAACACTGGAAGGTGAGATTGATGACCTTCCAGTGAATGGTCATTTAATCAAGAGATACTTCTGTTGATCCTCCTCAAGGGGTCATCCTGTATATATTATTAGTGTGCAGTGCTCGTTTGAATGATTTTATTTGTTTTTGGGTTTGTGTATATTTTTCTTTTTATTTTTCTGCTTTGCTTTTGTGATCCGAACTTGATATGTTCACCAAAACCCAAAGCTGATGACTGAATTCAATTTTTGAAATCGATCTGAAAATCATGCATCAAGGCATTATTTTTCTGAAAAAGGTCATTCTGTTTTACTTTTCACACAGAGAGGGAATTCCATAGTCCTGGATGTTACCAGTAATCTTTAATGCATATTAATTCCGCATATCAGTATCTGCAAAATTCAGCCTAAGGAGATTAAAGCAGTTTTTGGTAAGGTCATCTATTTAATCTCTTACGCCATACCCCCTCGTATAGAGGAGCAGAATTGCCTCCCTACCTGCTAAGTAATCTCCTTTAGAGATTAACTTTAATTACGTTCTGGGTAATGGTAGACTGGAAATTTTTTAAAAGGTGTCTGAAGGATAGAAGGTCTTGTGACGAGCTGGTCTGTTCAAGCTCATAAGTTTACATCCAGTAGCATTGTCGTTTCCGGTTACCAAGCCTGGGCAATGACCCTTAGTCATAAAACTCTGAGGGGTGAAAGGTCTCATCACGAGCCGGTTCATTTTACTGATATGTAGAACAGTGACTGACATGATTACCATCAGGTTACCAAGCCTGAATCATGGCCTTCATGACTGAAGAAATATACAAGAGACAAAAGAAAATAATTCTAACAGTTTATGTTGCCCAGAATGGTAAAATTTTCACTAGCAGGTTGGATACTGGTATTTTGTGGGTTTTGAAGTAACCCTGCCGTGGCTATGAACGCCGGCTGGCAGCAGGGCCATGCTTATGGTATTGAGAATTTATCTTTTAAGACTGAATCATCCACTGTTCTTCTCTCCTGGACTGAATTTTGTTGGAAATCTGATGGTTGTCAAATAAATCTCTGAAATTATAATCTGCTGGTAATGTTTATGATTATGAAGTCTTTGAATCTGGTTGAGATGTTAAAGCAGTTTTGTTTATATAATGACTGATGTTAATGACTGAATTGCTTTGCTCGCATGATTTCAGGTAAATAAGCAGAGATAACTGTTTCATCCAGCTAGTCGCCATTTGTTGTGCACCTGCTCAACAGCCTTCTAAAATCATTATGGCATCAAACAAAATCCCATTTTGTTTGATGAAATGTCTAAAGTTTAGAAGGGATAAAATTAGCTACTGAATGGTTGATTTTCCCTTAGCTACCGATTTATTGAAATGCCACATTTGTCTGAACAAACTTCGCAAACTACTTTGGATCAATGATATCAATTTTTGAGTTATTGTTTTGAATGCATTATCACTAGGGGTATTGATACATGAAGATTCGTGGTTATTATGCTTGATCCTGTAGGCTTACCTGTGCAGGTTCTGGCAAATATTACATTGATTATGCTCAATTCCATGGTTAACAATATGTCATTATGGGCATGTTTCATGATTTTAATACAAAAACAAGGTAATGATGATTAACGTTGATAGAACTTTAATGAGACATAGATATATCATTCATATGCCTTATCCTAATGTTTGTTAAACATGAATTGTATTATTTCACATGGGATAATTACCAAAGGTATAGTGTGAGTTATATTTCGATTCGTCACCTTTCGAGAGAGAGCCGAACGCGTTGTATGAAAAAACTGTGGCACGAGTCGCATTCATTGTGGATTTAGAGCGTTATGTTGACACTCATACTTCCCTGCTGTCCACGTCTCAGTCATGGTACGTGACCCTAGTCGTGGCGCTTCACCACTGGAGCACCTGTTATGCGTACACCTGATGCACTCTCGTCATTTAATTCAGAACGGATTGTGATAAACTCAGGTTTTAAACACTTCGGCCGTCATTCGTGTTCGCCATTTTGAATGATGATGGCTCCGACTATGGTGAAATTACAGGGGTTTCGCTTATATTCAAATATGGCTTATCCCCTGTATTGTTTACTGTTGCTGAGTTTTGGTTCCAAGTGCTCTCGGTCTGCTCTTCTGTCGCTAATTCAGTGGTGGCGGGTTTGCTGTGCGCATTGTTATATTGGCAAGCTGGCAAGGATGGCTCCTGTCGTCAGAGTCGAGCCTCATGAATTAACCCTCTTGGATTCAAATCCTGATCTTTTGCGAAGGATTGAGGATGTGGGGTGGTTACAGTTTCTGGAGAAATTTTCTGATTCAAACCCAGAGGTCACTAGGGTTTTCGCCATGTCCTTGATAAATTACCAGGCCAAAGTAGGTGATTTATGTTTTCGGGTTGACGAGAGGTCAATTGCGCATGCGACCGGTCTCCCTTTGTCCGGGCAGAAATGGTTTAAGTATCAGAGGATGGATATCACGGAATGGAGAAGTTTGCTGAAAAACCCGACACAAGAGGTCTCTTTTCGCGCTGGTGTTGCACGTAAGTATTTTCGTAAGGAATGGAGACCTGTTCTCGATTTAATTCATAGATATCTTACCTGCGAGGGTCGATTTTCGTCGGCTTATGTGTACCACCTTCGTTTAATGGCAGTTTTCATAGGGTTTCCAATTAATATTCCTTATTACCTTCTCCACGGCTTGTTTAAAATGTCGAATGCTATAAAGAAAGGACCAAAAAACTTAAGCCATAGTTTATTTCACCACGGGCTGGTCCGCATCTTGATTGAAAATGAATTGATAAAAACAGGTCATTCTTGGGAACAATTTATAGAAGTTGATGGCTTTTCAAAAATTTTCCATTGTATGTTTGGTAACCCCGACGACTGTGGTAAGCACAGGGTCATGGGTTCAGCTTCGTCGAATAAACCCACACCAAACCCTAGTCCTAAGAATGTGGAACCCTCTCAAGTGCCAGTGGTTAATCCGGATAGTGTTCATTCTGTTTCTTTACGGCCTAGTCGTGGTAAAAAGGGTTCAGGTTTGTCACCTGTCACGCCATCAAACAATAATGACAAAGTTGGTAATCGCCGGGGAAATTTACCCATGTCTAAGTTAAGTAGAAGACTGACTCGGAGTATGGCTAAGGCCAGAACCATAAAAAGGCCTGTGAATGATAGAATCCCTGTTGAAACAGTTTTAATCGACGATGAGGAGATTACAGTCCCTTCCCCTCTGAACGATAATGTAATTCATCATGATTTGATGACCGATCCAGTTGGGCAAAGTCACCCTCTGACTGTTGAGGAGATTTCTGAAAATCCCTCCTTATCTGTAGAAGTTCAGCCGATTCGGCCCAATGTTGATGTCGCGCCCGAGTGTGAAAGTCCACCAGCAGTGGACAAGAAGATCCCGGAGGTCCCTGTTGATTATATGACTGATTCAGTCATCAATGAAAAGTCTGTGAAAACATCTTCAGCTTCTTCACATGGAATCGAGGAAACCATCCATCCCATGTTTTTTAATTGCCTGCTAGATAAAGTTCGCAGGATGGAAGAAAAAATGAATGAAATAGTGATGAGTAGAGATCTGCTAGCAATCGATAATCAAGGTTTGAAGGAAAAGATCGTTGCAAGCGATCAGCATCTCTTGCGATTAAGAAATCATAAAAATAAACTTATAAGACGTGTTCTTAAGTTGCAGAATGAAAATGAAAGAAACGAAGAAAAATTGCGCGAGATTAATGATCAGATTGCCTTGATACAGTTTAAAGCACCTTCACCAAGCCAGTCTAGTGGAGTAAATATTCAAGTTTTCAACGCCCCGGTTAATCTATAGGGTATGCTGATATGTTGTTTTGTGGATGAGATTCAGGTATTTCATGATTTCAAGATTATTTATTGACGATTCTATTTGATATTATTTTCATCGTATTCTGATTATAATTCTTGTTTATCGCAGGTAGTAATAAGAAGATCTTTTTCCCTGATTTTGAGGATGTCAGTTATTTTTGTGATCCCTGTATTCCTGGAGGCAAATCGATGATTAGAGGAATGGTTTTACAGGTGCCTATGTTCTGCTCACGATCCTATATGCAAGATGAACGATTATGCGTTTAAGGAAAAACGACATGTTCCACTTGTCGTTTTTCTTTGACATTAGTTAGGGATCGTAATATTCATTCTCGGTTTTAATGTTGCTATTATGGGAAAATGAAGATGTATTTAAAAGACTGATAGTGAACATATAGGGGGGTCGATACTTTGGGGATGCAAATACTGAACTGCTGGTTCGTACTGTTTGGGCTGCTAGGCAGTTATCTGTCAGTTGTCACAATGTCCTGGGCTGGTGATGTTTGAATCACATTTACAGTTTTAAAACTTATATGTGGTATATGATATCTTTCAGTTTTTGGTATTTTCTTTTCCTATATTACTATGTTTGTTTTAATCTCCTTTGATGAATTGTGCGAAGATAAATCTATTATGTATCGACTGTTCTTGTTTTTAGCTATGCTGGTATAACATATTCTGTAGTTAATAATCTATATTATTGTTACATTATATGGAATGATGCTTGGATGAATTTGCAACGGTTGAATTTCTTTAAAAGTTGCAAATGTTTATATACAGTGCATTTATCAGTATCAGTTGATAACAAGTTTGAATCAAATTGTGCTCCTGATCAGGATAGGAAATAGATTAGGATAATTAGTTGTTCATTCTTTTTTGTCAATTATATTATTTGAAAATCCATTTGAATCAGATCCTTCTTTATCAATTGCATTCAAGTTATTTCTTTTGCAAATGATTGTACAAGGTGTATAAAGTGTGTTTGTATATAATATTAATTATGTTTATATTATATCTTTTCTGCTTCTCTATTTATAACTTATTCGATTGAATCCGATAGTCCAGCGCCTTGTAACATATAACCTGCATTAACATTTGTAAATAATAAGGATAGGTTTGACAGACAATCAGTAGCACTAATTAGTCTCTTAGGATCCCAGGCCAACAGAGCCTTTAAACCTGTAGGGAGCGACTACTTAAAATAGCTTGGAACCTGCTCTAAGGATCCCGGACTGGGTCGTTTTCCCCCGTTGCGGGCTTAGTCAAATACGCCCGTCAACAGTAGCCAAATCCATTATTCTTGGCTACTAATTTTGATTTCTTTTTTCACATGGGAAGAAACCGAAAAATACTAAGGGGTATATGTGCCCATCCTATGTCGAGGAGCTCGATACCAGAATATATGGTTCGACTAGAAGCAAACTGAGTGACAGAAAGACAATAATATAGAATTATTTTTATAGGATGATTCCTTGAGGAATTTTATTAGGAATAAGGCCAATCTCACCTTGAAGAATGTTAAACGGTTTAGGAACATTATCATATTTTTGGTTGGGGCCCATCGTATCTTTTTTGATCCTCGATAGGATCCACAAAAGCAATGTTTGGAAACACATTTTTTGCTATATGTTCCTGAAGTTGATTCCATCATGTAATATTGTCTAACATAATGGAGAGTACCTATCGCAAAGGATCAAATATCTGCTACAGAAGACCCACGACAAGATGACCTATCCACAATGAATAATGGAGATCAAGGGGTGGATCCACCAGTTGAAGAAACCCTAAGAAATTCCCATAGTCCTAATGACTCTAACACAACTCCAACAGATCCAGCATTGGGAGAAAATAGAAATAAATTAGATAAGTTTGAGAAGAGTAAGAAGAAGAGAAAAGTTGACAAATAATCTGGAGTTGTCACCCTCACTAATCATTACTACACTTTGTATACAGAAGCAATGGGAGAAGTTGCCATTCAACGCTACTAGGAAATAGATAAAATACAAACATAGGTAAGAGGAAGCATTGTAGATTCACTATAGACACTTTGTAAGGTAGTAAAATAAGTTTGAGTGGAGGTTGACTACACACCACAATTGCCTCAGTCGCGGGACATAGTTGCCTCATTTGAACAGAGACCTAGTGAAACAACGGTGCTAACTCGACGAATAAGGGTTCCAGTCATGGTTCAAGCAATTGACTTAGGAACACTAGAGATGAATACCATGGTCAAAGATCTGGGCCATGTTACCATGGATTTTTTTTGTGCTTACGATGTATGAAGTACATACTATTCAAAATGATATAGTCACATAAATTAATAATCAAGAGTGTGCATTGGTAAATTAGGTACAATCCTCACACAAACATGTTCATAAAATGAAGAAAGCATTCCAAGAAGAAGAACATAAATAAAAGACATAGTAGGGGGATAGGAATCGATTGGATACAACTGTTACTCTGGCTTGTAGCATTTTTACAGATGAAGGAATTACACTTGAGATGTTTTCAGAAGCAAAATTATTTTGAATTCGTGAACTTGTAGAGAGCCTCTGCAAGAGGGTCGTAGAGTTTGACTTACAGGTAAAACCCAGTACACCTTGAGAGGTACTGGAAGAAAGGAGAAAAGTAGCAACTGAAGTTGCAATGAAGATATAAGAAGAAAAGGCACATTGTACCAAGGAAGTCGAGCAAGTTTCTTAGTCATGGGAAGCTTTGATCGACGATGAAGAGTTAGAAAAATTAATAGAACAACTGCATACTACTGAGATGGAGGTTTTCCAGCTGAAAAATATTGTCAAGAAGTTGTCGATAGCAGAGATGATGGATATGGCTACTAACATGAATATCTACAACAACAGGTCACAAAACTGTGAACAAAACAACAAAACAAAACTGACATGGTCATAGAGTTACAAACATAAATCAAATAAATTTACATGCATTATTCAGCCTATGCATGAGAAGGTGTGACAATTTTTGGGATCAACCGAACTTACAACTTAGAAACACCTCCATTTTGAACTTGTGGAAAACTTGAAGAAATTAGAAGCTAAAGTGCGACAGAATATTGAACATGTAGTGAAAAGTTTCCAAGATTTTCAAAGCAAGGTCGCACTTATTGAACTATTAGAGTGATGTGGTTCCGGACGGTCCATAGGTGAGTGTTGGGGGCATGTTGTCCCTAGGAAAATTTAGACAAAATTATACCAAAATTATGGTCAAAATAATAAAGGTTATGGTCGCACGAAAGGAAGGAGTTTTGATAGAAGGAGCTGCAATAGGAGCATTCATGATGAAAATAACTGCAATAGAACAAGAATAAAGCATTCGAAAAGAAGAGTTCGACTAGTTTTGGAAAGATTTAGTTAGTCTAAAAGCTTGATTTTATTAATAAAGCATAATTGTATTATTGGGTTCATAGTGCATATTTTGAGATGTAACTAAATGTATCGAAATAAAAAGACAACTTCTCAACTGACAGTTGTGAGCCAGTTAATGGTTGGATCAAGAATTGTAAAATCTGTAAGGATTATAAAATCATGAGCCCAAGCTATGTGTTGGTTGCTCTTGGTTTAGGTTTGAGAGAGAAGAGTGTTGCTTATAAATATGATCGATCTAGGTTGTGTGCATATTGAAAATGGAGAAAAGAAGATAATAAATTCTTAGACCCAAAACCGAAGAGAATGAGAGGAGAGAAATATGTATAGATTGTAAATAATATATAAATAAGGGTCTACAAGCTCAGTGCATATACCAAAGGTTCTAACCTATTTCTCATGCTAGATGAAGATCACTTTTGTGATTTTTCCCAGATGGGTTTACACATTAAATCTTGTCTATATGTGTTTGTGATTTTATGTTTATGTCGAGTGCATGTATGTTATGAATGAAGTAGATATGAATCTGTCACACAGTCTCTATTCTGAATAACCAATATATGTGTGTGTGTGTGTGTGTGTGTGTCACAAATATAATTGATTAAACTGTGATAATGCTTTATGTTAAATACTTTGATATATGTCGATAGATAAGTGGACTATTATCTTGAATGAATAAACAAAAATAAGAAGTATAAGTCTCGGTTTCGGTAGAGTGACTAGATAACACAATGTAAGGTTGAAAACCCCCCCATAAATGCAGAAACATGGTTCTGATAGCTCCCACTAATCTATCTAGGGTGATACTTTATCTTCATTGCATGTGTTTCCAAAAAAGTACTTCTGTGTCAGGCTGATATCTTGGGCTTTGTTGACGAACCCAGAATATCAACTTGGGTCGACAAAAGGTACACCAAGAAAGTATACATTGAATTAGGTTTTTCAATCATTCCTCACATAATACATAACTAAAATTTCATGTCACTTCCACTTTTAAAAATTCCCCAAGGTTAGAAATTATGCTAATATTCTCCTATATATCCAATATATATTAATACTATAACATATTATGGTTACATAGCATAATGGTAAAGGACAAAACTAAATATTCTCTATTTTATATATCATTATATATATATATATATATATATGCTATATTATATTATGGTTACACATTGTAATAGTAAAAGTGTTGACTAACCAAGTGTAATAGTGAAGGTGTTGATTAACACTATGATTTCATGTAGGCAATGGATGATGTCCTATTTCGTTAACTCACCAAGATAGGTTAATTTTTCATAAATAAAATATTTTCAATGAACCATTTAATTAATCTAGTCTAGGCTAAGTATACAGACCAAAGGATTCTCCAAGCCCCCACGACTATTGGATGTAGTAGCAAATAATTTTTTAAGTTTTTTTTCACAATGAAAAAAACATGTAACTTGTTATTCACTTGGAATCAAAGTTTCAAAACACAGTACATATTTTGACTAAAAGACCCATATGTCAACATTCTCTCAAATCTTAGATATCCAATAACGGAAAATCCAAACTCACTAAACAATCCTCTAAATAGTCCTCTAATATTACAAAAACATGATCGTAGAGCAATACCAATAAATAATCATTAGAGGAAACTTCAACCCAAAATGGGCCTTTTAACTTTAACTCAAATTCCATGTCATCATGTGTTAGCCAATGAAATTACTTTAAATTTGAAATACCATAGAGGTCTTAAACACTTTTTTAATATAAATTTGGGGATAGGTATTATAAAAAAAATTCTTTTTTGTTTGTATTTTCAACATATCTCCCCGTGATTTTACTCAAATTTCAATCGAGAGAGATCCTTGGATGCGGAATTAAATTACAAATCCAATGAGTACCCACTCAACATACTTTTGATAGACCCCGCTATCCCAAAAACAAGAAATACCTGAAAAAACGTGATGATGATGACATCATCATCACGTTTTTTCAGGTATTTCTTATTTTTGGGGTAGCAGGGTCCATCAAAAGTATGCTGAGTGGGTACTCGTTGGATACAAAATTTAATTCCACATCCAAGGAGCTCTCTCGATCAAAATTTGAGTAAAAACACGGGGAGATATGTCAAAAATACAAACAAAAAAGTAGTTTTTTTCTTTTCTTCCTCCAAAATTAACAAATATTATTTTATTATTTTAACTATTATTTTATTAAGTTTTTTTAGGAGGCCCATTTTGAGTTGAAATTTCCTCTAATGAAACAAGATGCAAATATTAAAACACATTACAAGAGAGACACATTTATAATGTGGTTCAACCAAGATGGGATACGTACGCAAAATTTTTTATAATCCTTTAATATTATACCATCCAACAAAATGAAGGGATCCATCCTGCAACAACCCCGCTTCTCTTCCTCTTCACTTTCTCACAATCTCTCTCACACAATCACATAGAATGTTTTTACAATGCTACAATACAATACACAATCATATTACAATGCTTTCCTTTTATAAGGGAATTACAATGGGAAAATACCACAGGTCACCCAATACCATGGGACCATAAATTGTTGGCCAACAAACATCCCAAAAATTTCCTTCAAGGGATTCACCCATGAACCCCTGTTGGGGGACCACTAGCTCTCGTATCTCATGGGGGAGTGATGCTCCCCCTTACCCCCTACTGGGATGAGTGTACAATAAAACTTGGGTACAAACACTGTTGAACAATAACATCTATGAACCTAGAAGACCAAGCACCACAACCAACATTTAAATAGTCCACTAGATAGTTCTCTCAGAAAAGAAGCCCAAACTAAAAAAAGCAGGTTCCTAACTCCCATACAACTATACATATATAAACTAAATCAAAACAAAAAAGGTTAGCATACTAACTGAGAAAGAGTAACGTCAAAACACACAATACCATAATCAAGGAGAACCTCATCAAAGAACTCATAAGATATAAGATCGTCCATATCACTGATGGCCTTTTCGGAGAGGCCATCCACCTCAATACTAAATCCTTGATAAATATCATGAAAGGAGATGTTAGAAAAATTATGAATTAGAAGCTTCACTCTATTCATCCAATGTTCCAATAATAGAGTTTGGAGAGAAGAGGTACCATTATCCTCTACAATGACGACATTGGGGTCACCAACAATTTGAATTTCCAAAGTTCCTTTCATCTTGGCGAACCATAACAGCCCGCATAAGGTGAGTAATTCAACATGTGTATTTGTACCCATTCCCACTTCGATCCATAATCGAATTGAATGATGTATTTTGATACTAATAATCATACCCACTCAAAAACAACCATATTTTTCTATCCCCTCAAAGTAACATATGGACTTGTCTTCATCCAAGGACGACCTAACATACACTTTTGGATTCTTCACTTTGTCATCCTCACAATACTCAAGAAAAGAAGTAATAATCTTAGTACAAATATGGAAAAGAGAAGGCTTGATATCCTGAAATATAAACATGTTCCTCAAATTCAATATATCCCACATCACAAATAAAGGAAACTCCTTATATTTTACCTTCTTCTTGGACCAGTCAAACATATGTTCCTCGAAATTTATCGTCCTCCAATTTTCCTGTGACAAAATTAGCATGCCTAGTTCCAACCAAGAATATTTCAAAAAAGAACAATGACATAAGAGGTTAGAGATACTTTAGGACTCCTTCCTGCATAAAATACAAATTCCAGGACCACAGAAACCCCTTCTTTCCAGGTTATCCCATGTTAAAATATTGTTTTTAAGAGATAGCTAAACAAAAAAATTTGTTTTTAGTGGTATTCTCTAGCTCCATTAACTCTTATCCCACCGAGATGGAACACTTCCAGACCACTGCTCTGAAACCACTGTGTAGGCCAATTTTGTAGAGACCACTATGTTCTATCTATTATTGATTGTTCCATACTAAGGTGTCTTCCTAATTATTAACAAAAATAATCGCACGCAAAAGGGACAACATGAATTGTCTCATTCCCCAACAAATTCCATATGTAAATTCAAATTACCAACCAAGAACAAGTAAGCATCATTTGAAGGTGAAGTGTTTTTAACTTGTGTTGAAACCATGATATTTGTCTGATGTAACTCATATAGTAAATGAACAAAGATAAATAAGTTTGCGTTGGCTTCAACAAATGGATTGATAACGAAAAAATATGTAGCCAATATTCTAGCAGAAAGGATTGCCCGAAATGGTATTACTCTTTATAAAGGATTTGGGGCTCTTAGATTTCTTGAGTTTTATAAAAAGAAGGATGGAATCCAAAGTAATATTTTAATTATTATTATAAAAGACAAACACATATTACTTTGGTGAACCTTCACAGTTGAAGGGCTACATCTAATGAGAAATATGTCAAACACCTAGTTCACCATTGATGGGATACATCTAGTGGGAAATATGTCAATATATACATCTAGTGGGAAAAATGTTAACACTTGTTATTCAGAAGAGTAAATAAGGTATTTCCATAAATTACATAATCTACTTACTCATTACATAGTCAAATCTACTCACTCATTACAGAGGGGCTCAACAAGAGCATCATGCCACTTACAATAATTGAACATGGGTTGGGAGAGTAGCAATCATTCTTCCCGATGACCCAAACTACATAAAAAAAACCAGCTACTTCACTCGAATCACTCAAGAAATGGACCAGGTAATTATTTTAATTCTTATTATAAGAAATAAAATCCCACTACTTCACAATTGGAGTGCACCTTTAGGGAAGCCGACTAAAACATGATGCACTCATTGTTTTCAACCTTTTATATATCTTATACATAAAAACAACTTAGACAAATTGTAATTGAACTCATGCAATAGGAGTTGACTAACTTGTACTTTTTTTTCTTTTCTTTTTAATTTCAATCGAATTCCATGGCTGAGCAGATGGCTCTTACTCTAGATCATAATATTATGATCGAAGAAGGTCATTATGTTTTTGTTTAGAAGTTGGGTGAAGGTGTCATGTCCCCGAACCTCCGACCGGCGAAGAGGATGCGATGAACACCACAAACAAGCGGGAAAACAGCCCCATGAACATGGACAAGAATAAATGCTGAAATTAAAAGCTTAACATGATGCATAATATGAATGCTAAGATGCATAATTCTTCAATCATACAGAGTTACTCAATAATCAGCGGAAGCAACACACACATTCCAGCATCTAACATGTTCATCATTATTCATTGACATCAATATAATTGCAGAGATGGGATAATAGCAACACTTATCTTTTGATAAAGAACTCACCCCGCAACCAGCTACGTCACTGCAACATTCCACCCAACCATAGGCCAGCGTGCTCATCAATCTCTCAACAACGCTGCCACCCCTGAGCTGGACATGATTCCTCAAGGAATAAGGGTCAATGCAGGCTTACACATATCCAAGGGACACAATCAGCCAAACCAACACCGCTGGGTTTATCAGGCCCTCAACAAATTGACCAAGCCAGCACAGTCTGAAGACCAACCACTGCACACCACAGCAAAACAATCCCTTCACGGCTCTGTGATGAAGGCATAGGAAACAGGGTACAATCCCAAACAAAATATGAGACACAGCTCAAGCCCACAAGACAACTCAGAGTTGTTCTTGGCCCTAGCGTGGCCAAAACAACTCAACAACAACCCAAAACCAGGGTACTTCAACAACCCAAATTCACAATGAATGATGGCAACAATCCACAACCCACAATGGATAATAAAAAGCACTCCCAGCATAGCCATGGAAACTCAAACGCAGACCACAATAGAAAATGGCTCACTACGAATACACAGTGGCCCAAAACGCAATTGGACACCACATCCAACAAAAACGTGGGGAAGACAACAGCCCCAAAACATAATCAGTGAGCATGGCTCACAGCATGGGAAAACGACCCCAAATAGTCTGTGCATGAGAGCAACTTGCACCAGACCCCAAATGTAACAACATATGCAATCAACAAACGGGAACCACAGCATGAGGAAAGACTACAATCCGTCCTGGACAACTAAGCAGTGGAAAGGAATTACACAGGCCGCAACACAGTCCCTGAGCATAGAGGATGGATCTCCATAGGAAATATCATGGGCGATAGTGGCCAAATAGCTCCCATCCTGCTATGTGAGCAACAACAATGCAGAACCCACAAATCAGCCCGTGAGGAAAACGAACTGACCTCCGCCAGTGCATCCCTTGTGAGCGTGAACAGCTCCCCTATGGTGCGCAGATGAACAGGCTTCCCCTCCGCGTGAGAAAGATGAATAGACAATGGGTCTGCATGACGAAAACCAACGCAGAATCCCTGTGCGTGAGAAGGTAAGGCCGTGAGAGTGCAACTCGCTGGTCTCTGCACAAATGGAAAGAACACCACAACAGGCCAACGAATAGTGTGAGAGTGAACAGACCAGGAAAGAGTGCGTCGTGGAGAGGCTGAACAGACAACCCGAAAGTGCGTGAATGTCTCAGCACGGTCGTGGAAAAGAATGAATGAATGGACTCGTGGAGAGTGTTTCTTCTGCCCCACGTGAGTGAAGAGGAGAGGCTACTAGTGGAGTGGGCACGTGGGCAAGGATGGACAGTCCTACCACACCCACCATCACCCAGTAATAACTACCTCAACTACCCAAAACAAGACATTGAAGAGGTTGGATGAGACAAGGGAAGGTGGCAAACATACAAGGTGGTAACACATGGGTTTTTCTCCATAGACCAAGGTTTGACATCCCCCACCCCTTATCCTTTGGAATCATTCCCTTTTCATTCAACGTTGCACTGTCATAGCTGGTTTTGGTTTATTTTAATTGATGTGCATGTTTACATGATGCCATACTTATAATGTGCCAAATAGCACAACATACCATCGGAAACTATCCCCATTGCTGAAACATACACAACCAAATCGATGGTGGGGATTTTGCCTTTATCTCCTCACCATGATTAATTACATTATATACATCATGCAAACGGGGTCAAAACCGGGTTTTTACATTCCCCTCCCCCTTGGAATAACACCGTCCTCAGTGTTCCCTTACATAAGAATACATATAAAATACATATACAATTGCACATCAAAATTTCAAAATTTTGCAGATCTGTCCCACGTTCAATCATCTACTTTGAACATTCACGACCAAGCCCCTCGGCTTCCACGGACTTGTCCTACTGGTTCTCAGCTTCCAGCTGATCTCGAAGTCTAGGAACTTTGATGCTATTGCCCTCATCATGTTCCCTCATTGGGCAGTCCCGACGTAAATGATGTCCTCCGCATTCCCAACATTTCACTGGTTGCTTCATCTTTACGTGCTCAATTTCCTTTGAGCCTTCATGCCTGGACCGTTTCTTAATAGGTCGCTTGGATGATTGTCCCATTGCTGATCCACCTTCCTTTCTCTTGCCGATTGCTCCCAGAAGGCTTTTCACCTCCCTTTGCAAACCAATAGAGTCTTGCAAAATCTGGTGGTTCATTTCATTTTTCCTTTTTGTATCTTGAGCATCTCCCCAAAATTTTCTTGGGTCTTGGTAATCATTTGAAGGAGACTTCCAGCTAAGTCCAACACCTTTTGATCTACTACCATGATCAATGTGTACCACTGGGTTTCACTTTTATCACCTGTGAAATGCACCATTGAATTTCTGTCAGACCAAGCATAATATAGACATCAAAATCAGTTAGTTAATTACCCAATTGGCATGACAGTCCAAGTTTCATCAAGGAAACTTTCATATTTTTCATGCCTTCCCCAACAGGCACATGAGCTCATTCATGTCCATTCTTGGGTAGGGAATTAACCACTCAAACATTCACAATTTACCTTCAGCAAAAACACACATTCCATTTTCAGTCATACATGCATTCAACAATCTTTTGTTTTCACAATGCATAAATATATATGTATATATATAATCAAAAGGCAAGAGAGAGCAGCGAGATCTTTTCCCTCTTTGTTTTGTTCCATCCTGGAACCCACACCACTGCAGTGGCTTTTCATTCTCTCAGCCTCTTTCACTTTACCGTGAATGCTGGACCAATCCCTCTTGGTCATGACACTTAGTGTCTTCGGTCCATTCTAGACCTCTAAACCATGGAGTCTCTCCACATGGTCTGTCTCAACTGCTAGGAACCTCACGGTCTCACTAACACCTTTTTCATTGCCGCTCATTCTGAGCTTTCCAGGATAGTCACATGTCCACATGCACCCCTAGGATGCTCTCATAGTCCTTGCTTCTAGCGATACCTATATCCAAACATTGAATAGATTCACATGTTTAGTTTATTCTCATCATTTTTATCTCTAGAACAAGAGCTTAAAACATCATAACCCCAAATCATATACACATGTATATTTATAAGCAAAATAATCCAATACTTTTCTGTATTATGCGTTTCCTCGTTCATCCACAGGATCCTGCTTCGCTTTACAAGCCTTGGGATCGCCTATGGACTTAGATGTTAGATCATCAAATAATTAATGTCCAGCCAGTACACCCTCATGTCAACTGGGCTTGGAACTTTACCATGACCATTTTCGGGGCTAGGATCTACTATGGATCCCCAGGCATATCACAGCCCAACATACATTTATACCAACACACACTTATATCAACAATAACCCTTACTCCACAACCCCTCACAACAACCATTTACCTTTTACCTTTTACCTTTTACCTTTTACCTTTACCTTTACCTTTAGGGTGCAACACCCAACTGCATCTATTTAGCCTGTCAACACAAGCAATACAAGCAATAAAAGAAAACTCATCAGCCTAATTGCTCTAAAACTGTAATCACATTTCTCATCATTCACTATCAAGTATTGAGACACCAGGAGTGCGCCTACTCCCTAGGGTGTAATCAATATTGAAAACCCTTTCATGATCTGACATTGGAAAAGTGTGCACTCTCTTCCGGTGTGTGCCATGTAGGCCCTATTCATACTCAAGCAATTGGTCATCATGGAAATAAAATCAAAACATGTTCTGCATATGGAATTCAACAATTAAACATGCATATTCTTAGCAAGGGTTACAGAACACTTATCCATTTGCCATCGCAGTATGCCTTTTATATATATCAGGCATAGTCAAGCCATCAAGGAGTTGGGAAAGGGTAAATGCTAAGATGGGGAGCTCATTGCAGAGCTAGGAACACCTACACCAGAACTAGCCTAACTTGTAAGACACCCACACACACCTAACACAAGGAATCAGTCCCTTCTCTACTACATAGTCCCTCAGGCCCTGCATTCCCTTCCAATGCTATCCTGGGGTTGTGGAGAAGAAAGTCATCCCTCTAGCTCTGTCTGTGTGGTTTCCAATCACTAGGTTTAAGCAAACCAATCCCCCATCCCTGCTTCCTTTTTGCATTTCATATCCACACATGTCTTACCGGTATAATTTATACCATCTCACTCATGTTACTACCAAACATGCAGTGTAGATGAGATATTTCCAAAATGTCCATTGGCGTTTCACCCGAAACCCATTTCCAAGGGAAAACCTTCCCATGAAGTTTGGCTCCTGTAGGCCATCATACATGATCTTCCTACAATGTGTACTCCTGGCACATTCATCAAATAGCCAAACAGTCAATCATTACCTGATAATACAATCCAAATTGATTGTTCCATAACCAAGCAATGACATTAGTAATCAATTTCATTAGGAATTTGCAATTTTGTCTACTACAGAAATTGACTTCCTCAATTGTGGGTCTCTTGTAAGCAGCACTACTATGCCCATTATAGTTTTATGCTTACTAACATAACATGAATACCCACTTACCATGCATCCTCCTGACACAATCTTACACAAGCCAACAGTGATTAGTAGTCGTTAGCAATTTCTTAAATTCGAAATTCACAATTCAAATTTAACAACCCATTATGCATACCAACTACTTTCACAACCATGAGACTCTTCTCATAAGGTTTAGCTCTTTTACATGGTAGATTATGGAATTGGTTAGGGTCTTACCTCTCACTACCATGCTTGAAATAATCTACCTGAAACCTGAGCTTCAATCATCCAACACAATCTTATGCAAGCCAATAGTGACTAGTAGTTGTCAGCAATTCCTTAAATCCAAAATTCACAATTCGAATTTTAACAACCTATTATGCATACCATATGGTAGATTCTGGCATTGGTCAGGGTCTTACCTCTCACTGCCATGCTCAAAATAATCTACCTGAAACATGAGCTTCAATCAACCAAACACTTGGTAAGTTTGGATGCCTATAACCTTTTCATTGCTACAACCATCACCAAAGCATTTTCAGAATTTGTAAAATTCAAATACTTCCAGCCAAAACTCATTTACTTCATGCAATCATTATCATACTAACATTGCAAGGTATAGTCATATCATTCATGCAGTTAAAGGAAATGTTTAGATACTCCTTACTTCACAAGCATATCATTCATACCACCTTGCTCTTCCATAGAGCATTTCTGGCAGCCAATTGATCATGACTATCCTGCATTCATAACAACCTTTGAAATGGCTCCTGAATTTTCATCAATTCATCATTTCAGTCATTATTCATTCATAATATCACATGCACTCATCTCAATGCATTCATGCAATACATCACAACATTTTCCCTGTGCTTACTTTCCTTGGGATACTAAGCTCAATTAATATATACAGGCATGACACCTTTCTATATTCCAACATCCACATGGCATGAGGTCTCTTACCTTTACCACTCCATGGAATTTGTCATAAGCAAAATCTTACCTACATGGGTCGTACTTACACCCTTGACATGACCAATTTGGTTGGTCCCTTGCAAGAGATTGCAAAATTTGCTCACCAACTTTTGTCATGGACTTGTTTCCTTATCCCTTTCTTCATAGGGTTTCTAGTCACATTCATCAGCATCAGCAACATATTCATCCAAGTCCATGTCATCATTGGTTTTTCCACTAATGCCAACATCAAAGCAATGATTATCATTAGTTGTTCATACAAAACATATCCTTATACATTTCAAACATAAAACTTAGGAAATGTAGTTATAATCAGCAAGATAGGGTTTTAAGGAATTTTCCCTTTTCAAGTCTTTCATCCTTGCATGGAATTCCTCTTCCACACAGCAGCTGGTTGACTTCTTAGTCCTTGCTACCCCTGGGCATGCAACTGTCCAGATTTGTCCATTTGATAGCAGTGGCCATCATTAACACTTTGCTGCTCCATGCTTAGATTCTGGTGACTTACCCTTGTCCCTTACTGGATAAGCTTTTTAATGCCTATCCACATGCTTCATTCTGACCTCGGATGTGAAAACCACACCACTTCTAAAAATGAAGACTTTCACCAAATATTGGAATTTTACACACAGTTGCATTTGGACTCGGTGCCAACTTCAGCCACCTATAAACCCACTAAAAACAGCTGAAAATCCCACTGGAAAACAGTCGAAATCTGCTGGAAAATCCCATTTGAAAAACTCAAATTTTTCCTCTGCAGAATTGGATCTCATTCTAACTAATCAGTATGATGTTTCGGAAGTCTGAACCACTAGCTTCTCCGCTATTCATCGGAAATCGGATCTTCTAACCTGTCGGACGGATAGTTCTCTAAGCTTCTGACACTCCGGCAGTTCGATCTTCATCTTCCATCTGACTTCATCAGCGGTCCAATCAACTAAATTTTTCCGACGTGTTGGGCTGATCTTCCTTTGGATTTTGGCGTATCGGCGAACTGATCCTCTAAGGTTTTTCGACGTTTCTTCTTCTTCTTGCCACCACATCGGACACTCAAACAACTATCCTCTTTTGATGTTTCCTCAATCTTTGGAAGATCCCTGCCAAAACGATGGCTCCGACTTCCACTAATTTCCTCCGAAACTTCTCTTCTTTTCTTCCACTGCATCGATAGCTTCATCTTCTATTTTCTTCCAATTTCTGCTGCCGCATCGGCTACCTAAACAGCTAAACGTTTCCAACGGTTTCCATACTTAGACGATTTTTTTGAAATTTTTCCCTTTCTTCTTTCTTCCGCTGACGGCATCGGAATTCTTTTCGGCTAACTAAGTCGGCGTATCGGCTGCTCAAATAGCTAACACCTTCCGATGATCTCAATCACTTAGAAATTTTTTTGGAATTTTCCTACTATTAGAAACCGGATCCATTGCCGCATCGGGGTTTTAATCCTTACGGCAGCCGCAACAGCGGACAAACAACTGCTAAATTCATCCGCGGTGTTGGCAAACCCAACACCTATTCTCTGCCGACGGACGCTGAACACTTAGCCAAATTTTCAAAATATTTCCTCCTTGTCGGCTTATTTCACCCAATGGCATCAGCTCAATTTTCTTCTATCTATCGGCGACTTAATCCCTTCTGTAGCCGCAATGGCAGAACATGATCCCTTATTTTCTTCCGATCGGTGACCCAATCTACTATGGCATGACCCGATCGACATCGGCGGGATTTTCACATCCGAAGTCTAGTGCTCTAGACTTCCGCAATGGCGGGCGTTTGAACCACTATTTATTTCGATGGACATCGAACACTTAGCCAAATTTCCTGCGATTTTTCCTTCAAACTGTTCCTGTCGGTCACGCCTTCGTCTAACTCTTCCGCTACGGCGGAAGTCTTTCCCACTAGCCCTTCTGCTACATCAGAAGTCAATTCCGCTAAGTGTTTTGATGGCTCAAACACTTAAACAAATTTTTCAAAAAAATTCTTTTCCGCTGCTGCGCCTCATCGGATGGCCTTCCGACTACACCTTCCGGTGTATTGGAGGAGCTTCTCACTAACTCTTCCGACTTTTCAACACTTAGAAAATTTTTGAATTGAATTTTTCCAGTCATTCAATTCTGATCTATGCTGGGCAGAAGGCAATTCTACTTCTGTCGCTGCACCTTGGTAGTCCATTCAGGCCCATGTTGTAACATGAGATCTAATACCACTCTGTCATGTCCTCGACCCTCTGATCGGCGAAGAGGACATGACGAACACCACAAATAAGCGGGAAAACAGCCCATGAACATGGACAAGAATAAATGCTGAAATTAAAAGCTTAACATGATGCATAACGGGAATGCTAAGATGCATAATTATTCAATCATGTAGAGTTACTCAATAATCAGCGGAAGAAACACACACATTCCAGCATCTAACATGTTCATCATTATTCATTTGACATCAATATAATTGCAGAGATGGGATAATAGCAGCAGATGAAGAACTCACCCCGCAACCAGCTACATCGCTGCAACATTCCACCCAACCATAGGCTAGCGTGCTCATCAATCTCTCAGCAACGTTGCCACCCTTGAGCTGGGCATGATTCCTCAAAGAATAAGGGTCAATGCAGGCTTACACATAGCTGAGGGACACAATCAGCCAAACCAACACCACTGGGTTTATCAGGCCCTCAACAAATCGTCCAAGCCAGCACAGTTCGAAGACCAACCACTGCACACCGCAGCAAAACAATCCCTTCACGGCTCTGTGATGAAGGCATAGGCAAAAGGGTACAATCCCAAACAAAATATGAGACATAGTTCAAGGCCACAAGACAACTCAGAGTTGTTCTTGGCCCTAGCGTGGCCAAAACAACTCAACAACAACCCAAAACCAGGGTACTTCAACAGCCCAAATTCACAATGAATGATGGCAACAATCCATAGCCCACAATGGATAATAAACAACACTCCTAGCATAGCCATGGAAACTCAAACACAGACCATAGTAGAAAACAGCTCACTACGAATACACAGTGGCCCAAAACACAATTGGACACCACAGCCAACAAAAACGTGGGGAAGACAACAACCCCAAAACATAATCAGTGAACCCAGCTCACAACATGAGAAAATGACCCCAAACAGTCTGTGCGTGAGAGAAACTTGCACTAGAACCCAAATCTAACAACATATGCAATCAACAAATGGGAACCACAACATGAGGAAAGACAGCAATCCGTCCTGGACAACTAAGCAGTGAAAAGGACTTACATAGGCCGCAACACAGTCCCTAAGCATAGAGGATGGCTCTCCACAGGAAAGATCATGGGCGATAGTGGCCAAACAGCTCCCAGCCTGCTACATGAGCAACAACAATGCAGAACCCACAAATCAGCCCGTGAGGAAAACGAACTGACCTTCGCCTACGCGTCCCTTATGAGCATGAACAACTCCCCTATGCGCGTGGATGAATAGACTTCCCCTCCACGTGAGGAAGATGAATAGACAACGGCTCTGCATGAGGAAAACCAATGCAAAATCCCTGTGGATGAGAAGGTAAGGCCGTGAGAGTACAACTCGCTGGTCTTTGCACAAATGGAAAGAACACCACAACATGCCAACAAACAACGTGAGAGTGAACAAACCAAGAAACAGTGCATCATGGAGAGGCTGAATAGACAACCTGAAAGTGCGTGAATGTCTCAGCATGGTCGTGGAAAAGAATGAATGAATGGCCTCATGCAGAGTGTTTCTTTTGCCCCACGCGAGTGAAAATGAGAGGCTGCTGGTGGAGTGGGCACGTGGGCAAGGATGGACAGTCCTGCCACACCCACCATCACCCAGCAATAACTACCTCAACTACCCAAAACAAGACATTGAAGAGGTTGGATGAGACAAGGGAAGGTGGCAAACATACAAGGTGGTAACACATGGGTTTTTCCCCATAGACCCAGGTTTGACATCCCCCACCCCTTATCCTTTGGAATCATGCCCTTTTCATTCAACGTTGCACTGTCGTAGCTGGTTGTGGTTTATTTTAATTGATGTGCATGTTTACATGATGCCATACTTATAATGTTCCAAATAGCACGACATACCATCGACAACTATCCCCATTACTGAAACATACACAACCAAATCGATGGTGGGGCTTTTGCCTTTAGCACCTCACCACGATTAATTACATTATATACATCATGCAAATGGGGTCAAAACTAGGGTGTTACAAAAGGAGTTCATGGAATCGTTTGGGAGGTAATGGACAAACTAAGAGGATGATCTTGTGTGATCAAGAAAATCAATGGAAGTTTCTCTAAATATGAATGTTGCGGTACTAATGCAGAGGTAAACTGCTTAGTGAATTTGGGTCCTCATCCAAACAAACTTTGGATGCATGATGTCATATTAGAGGGAACCACATTGTATTTGGTATTTGAGTTAATGGATTGCAATTTAGGGAATCTCATGAAAAAATACAGAGGCTGTCCATTCTCACAGAAAGAAGTGTGCAACATTTGCTTCTAGATTTTGACAGGGTTGATGCACATGCATAGTTAAGGATATTGTCACTGCGACCTGAAGACAGAAAAATTCTTAGTGAAGGAAGATACTATTAAGCACTATGGAAAGAATGGACATGAAGCACATCGGTGTTGGTCTCTTTAGGATTCCATCAAAGGAAGACACAATCAAAATAAAGAAGACAAAATTAAGATTCAAGAGGCTGGTAAATCCATTGATTTAACTTATTGTATAGTTGGACATTGTAATCTTAGTATTAAATAAATAAATTCTCATTTATCTTATAAATATTGTGGGTTTCTTGATACTGGTGAAAATTCTCATATGGGCGCCCGCACGAGGTTGGTTCTACTTTTTAGTTCCACTTTAGAAATTGAAAATGCATTTTCGATCTGTAAATCTATAACACATATGCGTTATTGTGGCTAGGCTCGAGAAACCCGAGCCCAAAATCAAGGCTAAGTGCAATTTGATCTTCAAACGTAAAGACGTCATAAAACCCTCGTTCCATCTCATCACTTCTCAACCCTAGTTATAGCATGCAATTTGTAGTTCATGAAACCCTAGTCAGTTTTCAATTTGTACATGTGCATGTATTTCTAATTCAATCTCATAACTTGTAAAGAGGTCATAAAATTCTAGTTCCATCTCATAACTTGTAAATAGGTCATAAAACCAATCTAATGATATAAACCTAAAGAGGTCATAAAACCCTAGTTCCATCTCATAACTTCTAAACCCTAGTTATAGCATGCAATTTGTAGTTCATGAAACCCTAGTTGGTTTTTTCAATTTGTACATGTACATGTGTTTCTAATTCCATCTCATAGCTTGTAAAGAGGTCATAAAACCATAGTTCCATCTCATAACTTGTAAATAGGTCATAAAACCAATCTAATGATATAAACCTAAAGAGGTCATATAAACCTTAGTTGGTTTTGCTTGTTATTCATGTACATGTGTTTCTACTTCTAAGTCATGCATGCATGTGAACTTAAACTTGTGATCCATTTTCAACCCTATTCGTTTTATTTCATGTATTTGCATAACCTAGGTATATGTCCTTTTGGTTTCTACTTAAATGATACTAACCAATCTAATTTGATCTTCAAACCTAAAGAGGTCATAAAACCCTAGTTTGTAGTTCCATGTCTCAATTTGCGAACCCCAGTTTTATTATGCGGGTTGTTGGATTATAATTTAGTATGAGAATAATATAGACTGTGATCTATAGGACAATATGGGAAACCTACCAACACAGGCACGGTCGATGTTTTTGCAGAAATGACCCACTAATGCAAGAGTTGTATTGAAGGAAACTGAGCAAAACCCTAGTTTACGAAACCAATGCACAATGAAGTCACTGGCCCATGAAAACATGAGGGAAAGGGCCACCTAGAGGTAATCACATGCGAGGAGACCAACTTTTTTTTGATTCGAACTTCGGTTTTCGAGTTATGTTGAGTTGAAATTCACATGAAAATGTTGTTTAGGGACACTTGGTGAGTTTCGGTCTAGGAGCAAAAAACCAAAAGGAGCAACAAAATTACATTTAGTTGGCTCTTGCAATTTTGTATGGGCAAGGCCAATATAGGAACCCTACCAACACAGGCACGGTCGATGGTTTTGTAGACTTGAACCACCAATGCTAGAGTTGGATTGAAGGATACTAAGAACGATACTAAGCAAAACCTTAGTTTATGAAATCAAAGCACAGTGAAGTCTCTGGGCCTTGAAAACATGAGGGAGAGGGCCACTTAGAGGTAATCACATGCTAGGAGACCAACATAGTCGTCATCTCTTTGATCCGACCTCCAGTTTCCGAGTTATGTCTAGTTGAAAGTTGCATGAAAATGTTGTTTAGGCACACTTGGTGACTTTCGGTCCGAGAGCGAAAAAAAAAACGGAGTAAGAAAATTAAATGTCATTGGATTTTACAAGTATGTATGGGAAAGGATGATATGGGAACCCTACCAACATAGGCATGGTCGATGGTTTTCATGCATTGACCCACCAATGCTAGAGTTGCATTTAAGGAAACTAAGAAAAACCCTAGTTTACGAAATCAATGCACAATGAAGTCACTGGGCCTTGAAAACACGAGGGAGAGGGCCACCTAGAGGTAATGATATTCTAAGAGACCAAACACAGTTGACGGTTTGTCGATCTGACCTCCAATTTTCGAGTTATGTTGAGTTGAAAGTCATATGAAAATGTCATTCACAAACACTTGGTTCCTTTCGGTCTGGGACAAAAAAACCAAACGAAGCAGCAAATTTGCATGAAGTTGGCTCCCACAATTCTATATGGGCAAGTCCAATATGGGAACCCTACCAACACAGGAATGGTCGAGGGTTTTGAATAGTTGACCCACCAATGCAATATTTGCAAGAGTTGACCCAACAATGTAATTAAATGTACATTAATATAAAAAACATAAAAGAAAAGTAAATTTCAACAAATCGAGAGCATGTTATTTTTCGATTTCTATTTGTTGGTGTCTAAAGACACCCAGTTGTTCTTCACACCTCCAATTTCCATATATGGTGTTTGTGTCCTAGGAACATGAAAGGCTAAACATTAGTACTCTCATAAGAAAATAAAGTGAACCCAATGAAAATTTGCAAACATGATTTATATATAACTCACATGAGGTTGTACGATCGTGTTTATAATGTCCAGTATCCTCTGAATAATATTATGTCTGTGAATGGTATCCGTCAATCACGAGTTTAATACATTAGGAATAAAATAAGGATAAATAAATTAAATTGTGCTTCAACATGCACTTTAAAGGCTAAATAATTCACCTAGAAATATAGCCACACTGAACAATCTAGTACCACCTGTCAATGCACTCAGTCGAGTAAGCCATCTGGATCATCTCTGCTGCTGATGGTGTCCATCAATATTTCGTTCTCTATATGTGGTAGCAAGTATCGTACATGTGACCTATTTTTGTTCGAAAGTGTGCGCAACTTGATGTTTATACCAACTACTAGGTTGGTGAAGTGGTATAAACTATCTCTTGGTCTATAATATTGATATACATACCCACCCTTCCTTTTATGTTGTGCTGCTAGTGTAAAGTACTCCCCTTTTATATCCATTGAGTGTAGAAATAATAGATCAATGCTATGAGAAATGGTGCTAATAAGAAGCACATGAAATAGATCTTGCTACTAATAATTCTTACAAGCATACACAGTAAAAATAGAGAGAAGAAAAGAGACTGAATCACATGAATGAAGATATGAATATTGGTGTGTATCCTTCCATCAAATAATGATTAATAATAGTGTACATAAATAGTACATCATTCATAGGAAAATCGAGTTGTATGGAGACAAATCATAAATCTCAAAAAGGATGACTTACAAAAATATAGCAAACCCCCATAGGTGGCTAAAGCACTTCCCAAATCTAACAAGGACCTCACGAATTGGAAAAATCATGAGTGAGTTGTCAAGGATATGGAAAAAACATGCTAATCCTAGAAAATGGAGGAAAAGTCATGAAGGATGGGTTGGCATATATGGTATGTATTGACTTTATCAAAATGTGGTCAATATGTGGTCAATATCAACCCATAGTTATAAATAAATCATTCCTAGGATATATATGGCATGTATTGATTTTAAGGTGCAAGTGGATGCCAACTAATTAAGCTAGTGGGTGAATAATTAATCAAACAATGGTTAATTATTTTATCCTAAGTTGTGAGTGGGTTTAATATATTCCAGCCACCCCTATAAGTCTGACTTTATGATGGCATGACAAAAAAAATATGGATGCATATAGGGCCCAGCAACAAGGATATGGTCACCCTTTAACAATTATTATGTCCAGAAAAGTGAGGAAAGAGGAAAAACCACATGGGGAAAATCCTCCCTCAAGAAAGGAAAAGGCACAAAATTTGAAATAATATGTCTTCAACATATCTTTCTATTCACTTAAGAATGAGCTGAATGAACTTCTTCTGGATGGAAGACTTGTTGGAGAAATCATGAACTCCATGATCATGCACTAGAGTGTAGAACCTGCAAGAAGGAAGAGGAGAGACTCCTTGTATCTTATCAACTGATAAATTAGGAGCATTATCTAAATGCTTCTGGCTGCTGTAAAACTCTGATCTACAAACATAATATGAAATGGAAAAGAGATCTATGCATACTCCTTTTCAAAGAGTACAAAAATTAAGACAATTTATTTGACACCCAATTCCCTGAATAGCTGCAAAATTGCAATGTGAATGACATGACAATATTCCAATATGATGTAGCACATTTCCAGATCTGATATGAGGCTGATAAAATTATGATATATCAGAAACATTAGCATATGGAACAACAAAGGAAAAGGCTTTAGTGGCTCCATGATGATATAGGGCTAGACTAGGAAAATTATGAGCAACTGGGGAAAACTGATAGGTGTAAAAATATGAATGATGGATGGGCATAAGATCTGAACCATAAGTGTTTAGAATATATCCAAAAATGTTTAATATTAGTCCAAATATGACTAAGGTCATGGATAAATAGCCACTGAAATATAGGAAATACTTCAAACCATGTAAGATAAAGATCACCGCATAAGCCTACCAATGAGGAATCAACTAGTGAACTTGGGATTTGTATAGTCTTAGGATTATTCAGAGGTATGGTATATGGTATGGATGGTGGTATGATATGTGTATCAAATTGAAAATATTCTTCTAAATCCAAATCCAAAGGATCACATATAATCATATCAGTAGACTCATGGGAATACACTGGTAATGAATCCTCTGTATGAAAGGAGGAAATAATGAGATGTTCATAATATTCAAGGAGCATCTGAGTATTGATTCCAAGAACAAAGTAGGAGATTCTAAAGCACATGAGATCAAGTAAGGCAAGTTTTATGCCACAAATAAGGCTTGACTTAGCTAAGCAAACATCCTGGAAGTCACTGGGTTGCGCACCATCAATGAGAGAGGTACGCATAAAGTGTGAAGGATTTGTCACATAGATCTCAAAATCTAATATAGGAGATTTAGAGAAAAATGAATGGGTTATAGGATCATAATCAATATCATTAGCAGCTCCATATGGTACTTATTTTTCATCAATATTATCACAAGAAGAAAAATCACCTTCAAGAGACACAGAAAAAGATGGCTCTTCAATATTTGGTTCTTCATTGAAGGAGGAAGCATTTGAATCAAGGAGAGTAGAAGCAAAAAGAACTATATGAGAAAATTATTCATCATGATCAACTTCATCAAAGAATGTATATGCCAATAAATCTTGAGAGAGAGAATAAGAGGAGATGTTGGGTTTGCTCCATGCTTCATCTTCTATTTCCTCCAAACCAAAAGCTTTGTCCAAATTCTTCCAAAGCTCAAATGGATACTCAGCAGAATCTATGAGAAGATGTATATTTGGAGACATTGCCAAACATATAATTCCATAATATCTATCACAATTATTTATCCAATGAATCTTCTCTTTATAATACTTAGGTTCGCTCAATGCACCAATGGAGACATCAAAGAGACATTGCCTCTTCAAGTATGCGCTCATATTTTGCTTCTAATCAGCATACTTGGAAGGAGATAGTAGAGGAAATTTTGAATCCATATATAAGTTTTTGATATGCTCTAGGAGATACTCTCAGCAACCTACAAAACAAACTAGGAGAAAAAATTGTAAGCTATACAAGCTCTTCTTCAGAGAGGGATAGGAGACTAGATGCGCTCCTCTACTAGGTATAAATTAATCAACCTTGCTTCAATGATACCATATACAAGATGGAAAGGTTGTTCTCCCTGAATGATATCATGTAGAAATAATATATCAATGCTATGAGAAATGATGCTAAGAAGAAGCACATGAAATAGATCTTGCTTTTAAGAATTCTCACAAGCATACACAGGAGAAATAGAGAGAAGAAAAGAGACTAAATCACATGAATGAAGAGATGAATATTGGTGTGTATCCTTCCATTGAATAATGACGAATAATAGTGTACATAAATAGTACGTCCCTCATAAGAAAATCGAGTTGTATGGAAACAACTCATAAATCTCAAAAAGGATGGTTTACAAAAATATAGCAAACCCCCATAGGTGGCTAAATCACTTCCCAAAACTATCAAGGACATCACAAATTGGAAAAAGAATGAGCCTGAGTTGTTAAGGAGATGGAAAGAACATTCTAATCCTATAAAGTGGAAGAAAATTCATGAAGGATGGGTTGGAAACAAAAGCACCCGGTTTCCTAGTTTTACTATCTTTACCTTATTCACAAAAAAGCAGGAAAAGTAGAATAAATGAAAATATATTGTAAAGTGTTGTATACTAATTCTAGATGGTCAAAAGGTGGTCAAAATCAACCCAAAATTAGAAATAAATAATCCCTATGATATAAATGGCATGTATTGAATTTAAGGTGCAAGTGGATGCCAACTAATTAAGATAGTGGGTCACAACAATTACCCAAATAATGATTAATTATTTTATCCTAAGTTATCAATGGGTTTAATATATTCCAAACCCCCCCAAAATGGTCCATAAATACACTTGAAATTTACCATCCATCTGAACTTTGAAAGGAAAGAACAAGAAAATGAAAAATAGAAGATGATGGAGGAGAAGCATATAACTCAGGTGCTGACATGGATGTCTCATTTGACTATGAATTGAATTTATATGCTAACTTTGAACCAAATTCCATTTTAGATGTTGATTTTTGTCATGAATGGAAAGAAGCCATGCAAAATGAATATGATGCACTCATAAATAATGAAATCTAGAAGCTGGTTGACCCTCCAGTTGGAATCAAACCAATTGGTTGTGAGTGGGTATATAAGAACACATACAAATAAGATGGCTCACTTGACAAACACAAAGAAAGATCTATTGAAAAAGGATACACACAAAGGAAGGACTTGAATATGAAGAAACATTCTTCTCCAAACGAAATTGGATACCCTCTGCACTTTTCTCTCCATGGCAACACAAAATGGGTGGAAATTCTACCAGATGGATATAAAAACAACTTTTTTAAATGGAGACTTGGAAGAAAATGTCTTCATGTCTCAACCAGAAGTTTTTCTTGTGAAGGGATAAGAAAAAAATGTATGCACGCTTCTCAAATCCTTTTATGTCCTAAAACAAGCACCACAAGCATAGCATGAAAAGCTAACCAAGCATCTTCTAAAGATAAATTTCAAGAATTATAATCTTGATGATGCAACATTGTTTGTGAATAAATTTGGAAGATCTATTGTATTTATTTAGGTATATGTAGATGATATTTTAATGACAGGGAACAATGAATATTATATAGCATCCACAAAGAAATATTTTAATAAATGTTTTGAAATGACTGATTTAGGACATCTCCATTACTACCTAGGAATTGAAGTCACTCAACATCCTAAGTACATATCCATATCTCAGAAAACATATATTGAAGAATTTTTTACCATATTTTGCATGACAGAATGCAACCCTCTCTCAACTTCAATGAAACAAAAGTTGAAGCTCACATCAAGTGAAGGAAAAGAATTGAGGATGCGACCAAGTATTCACTGCTTGTAGGAATCCTTATCTACCTTACCACTACCAAACTGTATATTTCTTATGTTTTTGGCATTCTTTCTAGATTCATGCACAAACCTTGTGAAAGACACTAGCCTAAAAAAAAAATTCTAAGGTACTTAAAGGGGACTCAAGACTTTGGACTGAAGTACATTAAGGTGGAAGACTTCAAATGCATTGAGTACACTGATTCAAAATTCGATGGACATAAAGAGATATGAGTTCCCACTTCTAGATACCTAATGAGTCTTATATTGACAACTATTTCCTACATATCATGAAAACATTCAATTCCAGTGGATTCAACAACATAAGAATAATATGTGGTAGCTGCAAAAGCAACAAAGGAGATTGTGTGGCTCAAGAATATACTTGAATATTTGCAGGAAAAGTAATAAAATTCCACTCCCTTATTAAACAAAAACACTTTTGCAATCGAGTTGTACAAGAAACGTAGATTCCATGATCAAACCAAGCACATCAACACAAAGTACCATTTTATTCGACATCATGTAGAGACCAAGACAGTTCATTTACGACATTTTTCCACAAATGAGAAAATTGTCGACATATTCACCATAACACTTGGATGAGAAAATTTTAAAATATTTAGAACCATTCTCACACTCACAAAGACCCATTTGGATTAGTAGGGGGAATGTTGGAAACCTAATCCAAATCTTATGGTTCCATAGACTATGAAAATATTGTAAATAAATTATGAATATGAATAGTCATGTAGGGAGATGAAATGGTTGGCTAGAAGATGAATATCAACCACCATATGAATTTTATAAATAAAGTATTTTACCATGTAATGAAATGAATTCAAGAGTTATTCAATCCTATATACATCTTAATTGTGGCTCTATCAAACACCACCAAGAGGTATCAAATCCATTGAGATGCAAGCTACCCCTTTTAGAGTCCTAAACTCGAGGAAAGGTTTACACCTCCAAGGGATTTGATCCCTCACATTTCTTGATAAATCCATAGTTAAAATATATCTATGTTGGTAGACAATTTTTAGAGTTTATTTTTAGATTTGTACTCTCTTTCTATAGAAATTCTTATTCCTTTCCATTTATCCAATAATGCACCTCATTTCTTGATGCTTTCCGACAACAGAACCAACTCTTGGAAGAAAATAAAACCCCAAGGTTCTAACTATGATACCAACAATGTTCTCATGAAAATCAACATTTTTCGTTACCCAAGGATGGGTAAAGTATCATTCGAGACTTTGAAAATATTTGCAGATATTGAATTTAAGCTAGGATTTCAACTATGCACAAGAACTTCATTTTGTCACATCTAAAATATTCATCAATTCATAGCATGATAGAGTGAAATGAGATGCACAAAAAAATATGCTCCATTAGTCCAACAATTGTATTAAGAGACGATTCAAAAGTTACATGGATCAATGTCTTTTTTACAATTAGCACTATGGACTCATTCCCTTGATTGACTAACAATAACCAATCGTCAACCAACTCAACATCAACTAAAAAAACAATTACAATATGATATCCTTTGTTCTTATACAATGTTCTAGAAAGTTAGAAACTATTAACTGTCTTTTAACTAATAGTTCACTATATAGTCCTTTTTTAACAACCATTTAAACACTAGCACGTTATTCTATACACTAAAAAACTTTAGTGTTCCATGTACATATTTTACTACATGAAACATAAACTTAATACATTATTACAACACTCACAATCCACCTATGCATAATGTATACAAGCTTGCGCTCGCAGCAACTATAGTACGAATAGTACATATGCCAAATTTTGCACCTCTTCCTCATTTTTCAGACTATGGTTAACTTCCATTTTGAGAATCCATAGTCTTTGATAAATTATTGATACTATTTTCCCCAGGCTCATAGACTATGGTATACTTAGAATTATTAATTTGCACAATCTTTTTAAGATCTAGGGTACATTTTTCCACCAAATTCCCATATCCATTACTCTTAATCATCTAAATGGAATACCTATATGACCCATGATTCTGCATATGGGTAATGTGGAATAATTGAATTATCATCTTCCTATGATATATGTCGACAAATAAGTAAAATGTTAACTTGCATCAATAAACAAGAATAAGGATTATAATTCTCAGTTTCAATCAAGTGTCTGGATAACGTAGTGTAAGGGTAAAAATACCCCCCATAACTGAAAAAAATTGGTTCTCGAAGTTCCCATTAAGATATCCCGGGTGATACTTGATCTATATCAGAGGTTTTTTAGGTCGAGTCCTGCTCCGTTGGGCCAATATCTTGGGATTTGTTGATGAACGAGGAATATGAGCCTGGTTCGATTGAAGGTATGTCAACAAATGGTTCCATTGTCGGTATCGTGAATTATTGTGGTGGGGAAATGTTTTACCATTCGACGAAGCCAAAAATTCAAGATTAGGTCGATTATAAGGTACTAGAGTTTGCGCAAGAAGAAAATGAAGGATCACAGAGGAAATTGACTCAGTGGTTAGAATGATACCTTTACATAGACATTCATGAAATTTCTTCAGCGAATTTCCCATTGTATTGAATGAGTGCCTGTAAAAGCTAGAAACCCAGAAGACAAATTTAAAAGGAAGATAACCGATAGAGTGGAGCCCTCAGCTGATCCAACAGTTGAAAATAACTAGTAATCCTATATCTATGGCTATTGATTTCTGGGTCGATATAATTTTGGGACGATATATCACAGAAATAATTGCAGTTTATACGATAAAGTCATATAGTGAAACAAAAAGATATTTTCTCCAAGGACCACGAGGTCAATATTTGAAATCTCTAAAATTGTGGATTAAGATGATGGTGTGTGAAAAAGGGATTCTGAGAATGGAATCCGATGAGAGAATAAAATTTTGTAGAGCTTTGGGATAGTCGCATGAAATATTGCGACCAAAATGGATGGGAATAGATTGAGATGTTTTCTGGTAATAGTTAGAGTGAACTAGAAAGTGGACGCATAAGGAGTGGGCAAATATTTTGGTTGGGGAAGAGAAGAAGGAATGCAATAAGAGAAGGAAGTTGCAGTGCGACCAGAGGTGAGTACTACGAATTGTTGTCACACCTTGATGGAGGATCTTGCGACAAAGAAGAGGAGTACCAACTGATATATGAGGAAGCGGAAGAAGAAGAAGCACTAGATCCTGGAAAAGACTATAGAATACCTATGACCCCACACACATCACCCAATGTAATATCGGGAAACACATCACCTAGTGGTTTTTCTAATTCAACGAACATAATAGTGGAACTAGCAATCAAGGACCTCCCACTAGCATAATTTTTAGTTCAATGGTATTAAGAGTAAGCATAATGGATGGGAACTATATAAAGTTTCCAATATTTAATGGAAATCGGTTAGAATACCCTGAGAAACTCTGGTTTCTATGTGAATCGATATGGACCATACAGTAAATCCAAGATGAATCCATAAAGAAGGCTCACATGATCATGACCTTCGGAGGTCGTGCACTGAACTGGTACATGCAATTCTCTATAGTTCCCACAGAATTTTTTTAGAATATATTGTATTAGATACAGATAGGATTGATAGATGAGTTTAAGAAACTGAAATCTGAGTCGCATTGTATTACGAAATTGAAAGAAAATAACAATTGCCTATAGAGTCTGTTTGGGACTTTGACCAAAGATTCAAAATTTTATGGACAAAGTAATTTTTCAAATGTCAGATGTCCAGAACAAGGAATGGTTTATTTTGACGATGTTTCCACATACATGTGTCCCATTAATGTAGTAGAATATCATATCTCAGAGCAAGGCTCTATAACTAGCTATGAAATTAGAAGCCTCAGTGGTTGAAGAAACTGGTGCATGAATGATGCAAATCCAGTCACAACTTTCCAACCTTACATTGCAAATTCATGATATTAATAAAGGAAAGGAAGTACAAGAATAAAAATGGTGTACCAAATGCAAAACTAAAGGAAATAATAAAGATAACTACCCGAAGCTTTTGAATTATGTCACATCAGGAGCACCAAATACAATAAATACACGAGGTATTCCTTGGTGTCAAGTATGTTAGAGTAGAAGACAATGGTCATAAGAATGCTTATACTTACAAAAAATAGTAAGTGCACCAACTATTATATATTTTGATTTTTATCAGTCGGCGGGCATCGATGAGAAAGATTGCAAAGCATATAATCTCATGCAATAGAAAATAGTTGACACATACCTAATGAAGAATGATGAACAAATGCAGGCTGAGTGAGTTCAGGCTCAATTTCCTCAGATCCAGTACCCGTAGAACCAATATCCACAGAACCAATACCTGCAACAGCAATACCCTCAACCCAAGGGGGTGGAATTTTGATAGGTCGAGGATGAGGAGGAGGATTTGGTCATGGAAGAGGCCAAGAGATATGTTATAATTGTGGGAAACTTGAACACTTTTATAGGGAATGCATAAATCCTACTACAACATGTTCGTATTGTAAATATTTTTCTCATATTGTCGAGGAATTCCCTCATTTCATTGCGACATGGAAATCCAAGAAAATGGGGAATTAGAATCCTCCCCAAAACCCTAATCCGAACATACAAAATATCTTTACTGAACCAAGGGAACCAAATATTGCTGTCGTAACAAGAGAAGGTGTTGTAACTAGAGATGATCAAGAAGCACCATATGGGAAACCCTCAGTGCGACCAAGAACACAAAAGAAAGTACCATTTGACGTTCACAAATAAAAATAAGTATTCATGGACACGTGACAATAATTATTTGACATAAATAAATCATCGAACTTTATAGCTATATCATGTGAAGGACCAATTGTAGAGATCCATGAGATATTTGATAAGTTGTTTTGAAGGACACAAACTAAATTTTCACTATTTTCTAAATGAAGTGTTAGCAGGATTCCAGCTCAACTATTTGCACTATTTGCTAAATGAAGTGTTAGCATATGCATAGGAGGTATGGGACAAGGTAGCCAAATCCATTATTCTTGGCTACTAATTTTGATTTCTTTTTTCACATGGGAAGAAACCGAAAAATACTAAGGGGTATATGTGCCCATCCTATGTCAAGGAGCTCGATACCAGAATATATGGTTCGACTAGAAGCAACCTGAGTGACAGAAAGACAATAATATAGAATTATTTTTATAGGATGAGTCCTTGAGGAATTTTATTAGGAATAAGGTCAATCTCACCTTGAAGATTGTTAAATGGTTTAGGAACATTATCATATTTTTGGTTGGGGCCCATCATATCTTTTTCGATCCTCGATAGGATCCACAAAATCAATGTTTGGAAACACATTTTTAGCTATATGTTTTTGAAGTTGATTCCATCATGTAATATTGGCTAACATAATGGAGAGTACCTATCGCAAAGGATCAAATATCTACTAGAGAAGAGCCATGACAAGATGACCTATCCACAAAGAATAATGGAGATCAAGGGGTGGATCCACCAGTTGAAGAAATCCTAAGAAGTTCCCACAGTCCTAATGAATCTAACACAACACCAACAGATCCAACATTGGGAGAAAATAGAAATAAATTAGATAAGTTTGAGAAGTGTAAGAAGAAGAGAAAGGTTGACAAATAATTTGGAGTTGTCACCCTCACTAATCATTACTACACTTTGTATACAGAAGCAATGGGAGAAGTTGCCATTCAACGCTGCTAAGAAATAGATAAAATACAAACATAGGTAAGAGGAAGCATTGTAGATTTACTATAGACACTTTGTAAGGAAGTAAAAGAAGTTTGAGTGGAGGTTGACTACACACAACAATTGCCTCAGTCGCAGGACATAGTTTCCTCATTTGAAGAGAGACCTAGTGACACAACAGTGCCAACTCAATGAATAAGGGTTCCAGTCATGGTTCAAGCAATTGACTTAGGAACACTAGAGATGAATACCATGGTCAAAGATCTGGGCCATGTTACCATGGATTTTTTTTGTGCTTACGATGTATGAAGTACATACTATTCGAAATGATATAGTCACATAACTTAATAATAGAGAGTGTGCATTGGTAAATTAGGTACAATCCTCACAAAAATATTTTCATAAAATGAAGAAAGAATTCCAAGAAGAAGAACATAAAGAAAAGACATAGTAGGAGGATAGGAATCGATTGGATACAACTGTTGCTCTGGCTTGTAGCATTTTTATAGATGAAGGAATTACACTTGAGATGTTTTCAGAAGCAAAAGTATTTTGACTTCGTGAACTTGTAGAGAGCCTCTGCAAGAGGGTCACAGAGTTGGACTTACAGGTAAAACCCAGTATGCCTTGAGCACTCCTTGAGAGGTACTGGAAGAAAGGATAAAAGTAGCAACTGAAGTTGCAACGAAGATATAAGAAGCAAAGGCACGTTGTGCCAAGGAAGTTGAGCAATTTTCTTAGTCATGGGAAGCTTTGATCGACGATGAAGAGTTAGAAAAATTAATAGAACAACCGCATACTACTGAGATGAGGTTTTCCAGCTGAAAAATATTGTCAAGAAGTTGTCGATAGCAGAGATGATGGATATGGCTACTAACATGAATATCTACAACAACATGTCACAAAACTATGAACAAAACAACAAGACAAAACTGACATGGTCACAGAGTTACAAACATAAATCAAATAAATTTACATGCAATATTCAGCCTATACATGAGAAGGTGCAACAATTTTTGGGATCAACCGGACTTACAACTTAGAAAAACCTCAATTCTGAACTTGTGGAAAACTTGAAGAAATTAGAAGCTAAAGTCGGACAGAATACTGAACATGTAGTGAAAAGTTTCCAAGATTTTCAAAGCAAGGTTGCACTTATTGAACTATCAGAGTGATGTGGTTCAGGACGGTCCATAGGTGAGTGTTTGGGGCCTGTTGTCCCTAGGAAAATTTACACAAAATTATACCAAAATTATGGTCAAAAGAATAAAGGTTCTGGTCGCAAGAAAGGAAGGAGTTGTGATAGAAGGAGTTGCAATAGGAGCATTCGTGACGAAAATAACTGCAACAGAACAAGAATAAAGCATTCGAAAAGAAGAATTCGACTAGTTTTGGAAATATTTAGTTAGTCTAAAAGCTTGATTTTATTAATAAAGAATAATTGTATTATTGGGTTGATAGTGCATATTTTGAGATGTAACTAAATGTATCGAAATAAAAGGACAACTTCTCAACTGACAGTTGTGAGCCAGTTAATGATTGGATCAAGAATTGTAAAATCCGTAAGGATTATAAAATCATGAGCCCAAGCTATGTGTTGGTTGCTCTTGGTTTAGGTTTGAGAGAGAAGAGTGTTGCTTATAAATATGATCGATCCAAGTTGTGTGCAGATTGAAAATTGAGAAAAGAAGATAATAAATTCTTAGACCCAAAACCAGAGAGAATGAGAGGAGAGAAATATGTCTGGATTGTAAATAATATATAAATAAGAGTCTACAAGCTCAGTGCATATACCAAAGGTTCTAACCTATTTCTCATGCTAGATGAAGATCACTTTTGTGGTTTTTCCCAGATGGGTTTACACATTAAATCTTGTCTATATGTGTTTGTGATTTTATGTTTATGTCGAGTGCATGTATGTTATGAATGAAGTAGATATGAATATGTCACATAGTCTCTATTGTGAATAACTCATATGTGTGTGTGTGTGTGTGTCACAAATATAATTGATTAAACTGTGATAATGTTTTATCTTAAATACTTTGATATATGTCGATGGATAAGTGGACTATTATCTTGAATGAATAAACAAAAATAAGAAGTATAAGTATCGGTTTCGGTAGAGTGACTAGATAACAGAATGTAAGGTTAAAAAACCCCCCATAAATGTAGAAACATGGTTCTCGTAGTTCTCACTAATCTATCTAGGGTGATACTTTATCTTCATTGTATGTGTTTCCAACAAAGTACTTCTCTGTCAGGCTGATATCTTGGGCTTTGTTAATGAACCCAAAATATGAACTTGGGTGGACAGAAGGTACACCAACAAAGTATACATATGAATTAGGTTTTTCAATCATTTCTCACATAATACATAACTAAAATTCCATGTCACTTCCACTTTTAAAAATTCCCCAAGGTTAGAAATTATGCTAATATTCTCTTATATATATCCAATAAATATTAATACTATAACATATTATGGTTACATAGCATAATGGTAAAGGATCAAACTAAATATTATCTATTGTATATATCATTATATATATATATATGCTATATTATATTATGGTTACACATTGTAATAGTAAAAGTGTTGACTACTCAAGTGTAATAGTGAAGGTGTTGATTAACACTATGATTTCATGTAGGCAATGGATGATGTCCTATTTCGTTAACTCACCAACATAGGTTAATTTTTCATAAATAAAATATTTTCAATGACCCATTTAATTAATCTAATCTAGGCTAAGTATACATACCAAAGGCTTCTCCAAACCCCCACGACTATTGGATGTAGTAGCAAATAATTTTTTAAGTTTTTTTTCACAACGAAAAAAACATGTAACTTGTTATTCACTTGGAATCAAAGTTTCAAAACACAGTACATATTTTGACTAAAAGACCCATATGTCAACATTCTCTCAAATCTTAGATATCCAATAACGGAAAATCCAAACTCACTAAACAATCCTCTAAATAGTCCTCTAATATTACAAAAACATGATCGTAGAGCAATACCAATAAATAATAAACAAGATGCAAATATTAAAACACATTACAAGAGAGAAACATTTATAATGTGGTTCAACCAAGATGGGATACGTACACAAAATTTTATATTCCTTTAATATTATACCATCCAACAAAATGAAGGGATCCATCTTGCAACAGCCCCGCTTCTCTTCCTCTTCACTTTCTGACAATCTCTCTCATACAATCACATAGAATGCTTTTACAATGCTACAATACAATACACAATCATATTTCAATTTTTTCCTTTTATAAGGCAATTACAATGGGAAAATACCACAAGTCACCCAATACCATGGGACCTTAAATTATTGGCCAACAAAAATCCCAAAAATTTCCTTCGAGGGATTCACCCCTGAACCCCTGTTGGGGGACAACTAGCTCGTGTATCTCATGGGGGATTGATGTTCCCCCTTACCCCCTACTGGGATGAGTTTACAATAAAACTCGGGTACAAAAACTGTTGAACAATAACATCTATGAACCTAGAAGACCAAGCACCACCACCAACATTTAAATAGTCCACTAGATAGTTCTCTTAGAAAAAAATCCCAAACTAAAAAAAGAAGGTTCCTAACTCCCATACAACCATACATATATAAACTAAATCAAAATAAAAAAGGTTAGTATACTAACTGAGAAAGAGTAACGTCAAAACACAGAATACCATAATCAAGGAGAACCTCATGAAAGAACTCATAAGATATAAGACCGTCCATATCATTGATGGCCTTTTCGGAGAGGCCATCCACCTCGATACTAAATCCTTGATAAATATTATGAAAGGGGATGTTAGCAAAATTATGAATTAGAAGCTTCACTCTATTCATCCAATGTTCCAATAATAGAGTTTGGAGAGAAGAGGTACCATTATCCTCTACAATGACGACATTGGAGTCACTAACAATTTGAATTTCCAAATTTCCTTTCATCTTGGTGAACCATAACAGCCCCCATAAGGTGAGTAATTCAACATGTGTATTTGTACCCATTCCCACTTTGATCCATAATCGAATTGAATGATGCATTTTTATACTAATAATCATACCCGCTCAAAAAAACCATCTTTTTCTATCCCCTCAAAGTAACATATGGACTTGTCTTCATCCAAGGATGACCTAACATACACTTTTGTATTCTTCACTTTGTCGTCCTCACAATACTTAAGAAAATAAGCAATAATCTTAGTACAAATATGGAAAAGAAGCAATAATCTTAATACTTAAGAAAAGAAGCAATAAGATGGTTACAATACCCATCCTAATTTTTCCATACTGGAAGAAATGGTTTCATGTACATGTCGATGCATCGTCTATCGTGCTCAGTGTTTTACTTGGACAACTAGGTGATGGGGATATTTTTCATCATATTGTCTTTGCTATCCATAAATCATCAATTGTAGAGAAGAATTACACCATGAATTTAAGAGAAGGATTAACCATGGTGTATGAACTTCAAAAAATCCGACAGTATCTCCTGTGTGGAAATTTCAAGATGTTTGTAGACCATTCAACATTGAAATACCTGGTCAACAAGCCAATATGGGGTGGAATATATGTCAATGGGTTGTCCTATTCCAAGAATTCAATTTTGAGATCATTGTTAAACTTGGTCGACTGAATTTAGGACTTGGCCATTTGTCGAGGCTAGAAAGTGGTGAAGAACCTGGTAATATAGACGATAGTCTCCTAGATGCCCAATTATTTATAGTCAATATGTTCTATGACCATTACAGAGATATTATACACTTCTTGAGCATAGGATATGCACCAGCCATATTCACTACATCGCAGAAGAAACAATTAGTCGTCAAAGGTGCAGATTTGCGGTTGATAGATGGATAGTTATACAAGATAGGATTTGATGAAATTATTTGTTGATGTGTTTTGGAGCATGATCAACCAATAATATTGAAAGAGGAATATGTCGATGTTGCAGGGGGCCATCATGCTGAAAAATATACTGTGCGCAATATTTTACAAGCAGGATTATGGTATACTACTTTGCATTCAAATGCTAGAGAATATGTTCACAGGTGCGATATTTGCCAAACAATAGGAAAACTATCGCAACGAGATGAAATGATGCTGGTACCTCAGATAAATTTACAACCATTCAAAAAATGGGTTGTTTATTTTCTTAGACCTATTAATCCACTAGGGAAGAGAATCAGTGCATGATACATTATCACTACAATGAATTATTTAACTAGATCAATTGAAGCAACACCAGTCAAGGATTGTACTGCTATGACCGCTGCAACATTTTTGTTCAACAATGTTGTAACTAGTTTTGGATGCCCGAATATTTTTGTAAGTGATCATGGCACACATTCTATCAATCATTCGATCAACAAATTAATTGAAGAATTCCAGATCCAACATAGGAAGATGAAACGATATCACCCACAAGTGAATGGTGTTGTCAAGGAATTCAACAAAATCCTGGAAGAAAAAGATCTACACTATTCAAAGAGATGATTGGGACTATAAGGTATCCGTGGTACTATGGGAATATCGCACGACCTATAAGAAGTTGACAGGACAAACTCCATTTCTACTAGTTTATGGATAAGAGGTTGTCATGCCAATCGAATATATTGTACCCAATATGAGGATAGCTACGATTATTGAAATGACTGATTTTGGCGTAATGGAAGAAATATTATTACAAATTGTACAATTGGAAGAAGATAAGTTTGTCACAGTATATCATTAGAATGTTGAGAAGGTGCAATAGAAATCCTGACATGACATACATATGAAGAACAAGCAATTTCCAGTCGAAGATCTTGTTCTTATGTATGACAATAAGTTTTTGAGTCATCGTGACAAGATTAGAACACATTGGTTGGGACCATATGTTATAATTCAGATCATTGAAGGAGGCACAATGCAATTTCATAAAATAGATGGAACACATTTCAAAGGATTGATGAATGGAAGTCAGCTAATCCTTACCAAGACAACCGTGACTTACATGATTGAGAATTAAAAAAGAGAAAACAATGAGAAAAGAGAAAAAGACAAAAGACAAAAGACAAAAGAATCACAAATTTATGAGTGTTTTGTATCAAATTTATGAGCATTTTGTGTCATATTTATGAGTATTGTGTCACAAAAAATATGTATGTCGAGGAAAAAGAAACACAAAGAAAGGATATGCACAAAGGAAGGACTTGAATATGCACAAAGATATGTTGAAAAAGGATATGCACAAAGGAAGGACTTGAATATGAAGAAACATTCTTCTCCAAAACGAAATTGGATACCATATGCACTTTTCTCTCCATGGCAACACAAAATGTGTGGAAATTCCACCAGATGGATGTAAAAAAAACTTTTTTGAAGGGAGACTTGAAAGAAAATGTCTTCATGTCTCAAACAGAAGTTTTTCTTATGAAGGGATAAGAAAAAAATGTATGCACACTTGTCAAATCCTTTTATGTCCTAAAACAAGCACCACAAGCATGGCATGAAAAGCTAACTCAGCATCTTCTAAAGCTAAATTTCAAGCATTATAATCTTGATGATGCAACATTGTTTGTGAAGAAATTTGGAAGATCTATTGTATTTATTTAGGTATATGTAGATGATATTTTGATGACAGGGAAAAATGAAGATTATATAGCATCCATAAAGAAATATGTTAAGAAATGTTTTGAAATTACTAATTTAGGACATCTTCATTACTACCTAGGAATTGAAGTCACTCAACATCCTAAGTACATATCCATATCTCAGAAAACGTATATTAAAGAATTTTTTACCAGATTTTGCATGACAGAATGCAACCCTCTCTCAAATCCAATGAAACAAAAGTTGAAGCTCACATCAAGTGAAGGAAAATAATTGAGGATGCGACCAAGTATTAACAGCTTGTAGGAATCCTTATCTACCTTACCACTACCAAACTGTATATTTCTTATGTTTTTGGCATTCTTTCTAGATTCATGCACAAACCTTTTGAAAGACACTAGCCTAAAACAAAAATATTTCTAATGTACTTAAAGGGGACTCAAGACTTTGGACTGAAGTACATTAAGGTGGAAGAATTCAAATGCATTGAGTACAATGATTCAAAATTCGATGGACACAAAGAGATATGAGTTCCCACTTATAGATACATAATGAGTCTTATATCGACAACTATTTCCTACATATCACGCAAACAACCGATTCCAATCGATTCAACAACATAAGAAGAATATGTGGTAGCTGTAGAAGCAACAAAGGAGATTGTGTGGCTCAAGAATATACTTGAGTATTTGCAGGAGAAGTAATAAAATTCCACTCCCTTATTAAACAAAAACACTTTTGCAATCAAGTTGTACAAGAAATGTAGATTCCATGATCAAACCAAGCACATTAACACAAAGTACCATTTTATTTGACATCATGTAGAGACCAAGACAGTTCATTTATGACATTTTTCCACAAATGAGAAAATTGTCGACATATTCACCATAGCACTTGAATGAGAAAATTTTAAAATATTTAGAACCATTCTCACACTCACAAAGACCCATTTGGATTAATAGGGGGAATGTTGGAAACCTAATCCATATCTTATGGTTCCATAGACGATGTAGATAAATTATGAATATGAATAGTCATGTAGGGAGATGAAATGTTGGCTAGAAGATGGATATTAACCACCATATGAATTTTATAAATAAAGTATTTTACCATGTAATGAAATGAATTCAAGATTTATTCAATCCTATATACATCTTAATTGTGGCTCTATCAAACACCACCAAGAGAGATCAATTCCCTTGAGGTGCAAGATACCCCTTTTAGAGTCCTAAACTCGAGGAAAGGTTTACACCTCCGAGGGATTTGATCCCTCTCATTGCTTAATAAAGCCCTAGTTAAGATAGATCTATATTGGTAGACAATTTTTAGAGTTTATTTTTAGAGTTGTACTCTCTTTCTATAGAAACTCTTATTCCTTTCCATTTATCCAATAATGCACCTCATTTCTTGATGCTTTCCGACAACAAAACCAACTCTTGGAAGAAAATAAAACCCAAGATTCTAACTATGATACCAACAATGTTCTCATGAAAATAAACATTTTTCGTTACCCAAGGATGGGTAAAGTATCACTCGAGACTTTGAAAATATTTGTAGATATTGAATTTAAGCTAGGATTTCAACTATGCACAAGAACTTCATTTTGTCACATATAACATATTCATCCATTCATAGCATGATAGAGTGAAATGAGATGCACAAAAAAAGATGCTCCATTAGTCCAACAATTCTATTAATAGACGATTCAAAAATTACATGGATCAATTGTCTTTTTTACAATTAGCACTATGGACTCATTTCCTTGATTGACTGATAATAACTAGCCATCAACCAACTCAACATGAACTAAGAAAACAATTACAATATGATATCCTTTGTTCTTATACAAAGTTATAGAAAGTTAGAAATTATTAATTGTCTTTTAACTAATAGTTCACTATATAGTCCTTTTTTAACAACCATTTAAACACTAGCATGTTATTCTAAACATTACAAAACTTTAGTGTTCCATGTACATATTTTACTACATGAAACATAAACTTAATACATTATTACAACACTCACAATCCACATATGCATAATGTATACAAGCTTGCACTCACAGCAACTATAGTACCAATAGTACATATGCCAAATTTTGCACCTCTTCCTCATTTTTCAGACTATGGTTAACTTCCATTTAAGAATCCATAGTCTTTGATAAATTATTGATACTATTTTCCCCAGGCCAATAGACTAGGGTATACTTAGAATTATTAATTTGCACATTCTTATTAAGATCTAGGGTACATTTTTCCACCAAATTCCCATATCCATTACATCTTAATCATCTAAACGGAATACCTATATGACCCATGATTCTGCATATGGGTAATGTGGAATAATTGAATTAGCATATTCATGTGATATATGTCGATGGATAAGTAAAATGTTAATTTGCATGAATAAACAGAAATAAGAATTATAATTCCCAGTTTCAGTCAAGTGTCTAGATAACGTAGTGTAAGGGTAGAAATACCCCCCATGACTGAAAAAAAATGGGTTCTCGAAGTTCCCATTAAGATATCCCGGGTGAGACTTCATCTGTGTCAGAGGTTTTTCTGACAAAATCCTGCTCCGTTGGGCCAATATCTTGGGATTTTTTGACGAACGAGGAATATGAGCCTGGTTCGATTGAAGGTACACCAACAAATGGTTCCATTGTTGGTACCGTGAATTATTGTGGTGGGGATATGTTTTACCATCCGACGAAGCCGAAAATTCAAGATTAGGGCGATTATAAGGCACTAGAGTTTGCACAAGAAGAAAGTGAAGGATCACGGTGGAACTCGACTGAGTGGTTAGAACAATACCTTTACATAGACATTCATGAAATTTCTTCAGCAAATTTCCCATTGTATTGAATGAGTGGTTGTCGAAGATAGAAACCTAGAAGACAAATTTCCAAGGAAGACAACTGATAGAGTGGAGCCCTCAGCTAATCCAGCAGTTGAAAATAACTAGTAATCCTATATCTATGGCTATTGATTTCTGGGTCGATAGAATTTTGGGAGGATATATCACGGAAATAATTGCAGTTGATATGATAAAGTCATATAGTGAAACAAAAAGATATTTTCTCCAAGGACTACGAGGTCGATATTTGAAATCTTTTAAATTGTAGATTAATATGTTGGTGTGTGAAAAGGGGATTCTGAGAATGGAATCCGATGAGAGAAAAAAATTTCGTAGAGATTTGGGATATGTCACATGAAAGATTGCAACGAAAATGGATGGGAATAGAATGAGATGTTTTCTGGTAATAGTTAGAGTGAACTAGAAAGTGGATGCCTAAGGAGTGGACAAATATTTTGGTTGGGGAAGAGAAGAAGGAATGCAATAAGAGAAGGAAGTTGCAGTGCAACCGGAGGCCAGGACTATGAATTGTTGTTGCACCTTGATGGAGGATCTTGTGACGAAGAAGAGGAGTACCAACTGATATATGAGGAAGCAGAATAAGATGAAGCACCCTGGACAAGACTACATAATACCTATGACCCCACACACATACCCCAAGGTAATATCGGGAAACGCATCACCTAGTGGTTTTTCTAATCCGACGAACAATAATAGTGGAACTGGCAGTCAAGGAACTCCCACTAGCATAATTTTTAGTTCAATGGTACCAAGAGTAAATAGAATGGATGGGAACTATATAAAGTTTCCAATATTTAATGGAAATGGGTTAGAAGACCCTAAGAAATTATGGTCTTTGTGTGAATCGATATGGACCATACAGTAAGTCCAAGATGAATCCATAAAGAAGGCTCCGATGATCATGACCTTCGGAGGTCGTGCACTCAACTGGTACATTCAATTCTCTATAGTTCTTGCAAAAGTTTCTCAAAATATATTGGATTAGATATAGATAGGATTAATAGATGAGTTTAAGAAACCAAAATATGAGTCGCAGTGTATTACAAAATTGAAAGAAATTAAACAATTGCCTATAGAGTCTGTTTGGGACTTCGACCAAAGATTCAAGAATTTTATGGACAAAGTAATTTTTCAAATGTCAGACATCCAGAACAAGGAATGGTTTATTTCGACGATGTTTCCACATATATGTGCCCCATTAATGCAATAGAATATCGTATCTTAGAGTGAGACTCTTCAACTGGCTATGAAATTAGAAGCCTCGGTGATTGGACAAACTAGTGCAAGAATGATGCAAATCCAATCACAACTTTCCAACATTACATTGCAACTTCATGATATTAATAAAGGAAAGGAAGTACAAGAATAAAAATGGTGTACCAGATGCAAAACTAAAGGAAATAATAAAGATAACTACCAGATGCTTTTGAATTATGTCACATTAGGAGCACCAAATACAATGAATACACAAGGGATTCCTTGGTGTCGAGTATGTTAGAGTAGAGGACATTGGTCAGAAGAATGCTTATACTTACAGAAAATAGTAAGTGAACCAAATATTATATATTGTGAGTTTTATCGGTCGATGGGCGTCGATGAGAAAGATTGCAAAGCATATCATCTCATCCAATAGAAAACAGTCGACACGTACCTAATGAAGAATGATGAACAAATGTAGGTTGAGTTCAGGCTCAATTTCCTTAGATCCAGTACCCGCAGAACCAATATCCATAGAAATAGTACCTACAACAACAATACCCTCAACCCAGGTGGGTGGAATTTTCATAGGTCGAGGATGAGAAGGAGGATTTGGTCATGGAAGAGGCCAAGCAATATGTTATAATTGTGGGAAACCTGAACACTTTTCTAGGGAATGCGTAAATACTACTACAACATGTTCGTATTGTAAATATTTTTATCATATTGTTGAGGAATTCCCTTAGTTCATTGCGACATGGAAATCCAAGAAACTGGGGAATTAGAATCCTCCCCAAAACCCTAATTCGAACATACAAAATATCTTTACTCAACCAACGGAACCAAATATTGCTGCCATAACAAGAGGAGGTGTTGTAACTAGAGATGATCAACAAGCACCATATGGGAAACTATGAGTGTGACCAAGAACACAAAAGAAAGTACCATTCTACATCCACAAATAAAAATAAGTATTCATGGACACGCGACAATAATTCTTTACATAAATCAATCATCGACCTTTATAGCTATATCATGTGAAGGACCAATTATAGAGATCCATGAGATATTTGATAAGTTGTTTTGAAAGACAAGCATGAAAGGTTAGTAAATTAGAAGATTTATTTAAAATTTGTTTATCACTAATACAAGATGGTACTCTTTATTCACTTAGAACCAAATTTACAAAACACAATACATATTTTGACCAAAAGACCTAAAGGTCAACATTCTCTCAAACCATAGATATCCAATGATGCAAAATCCAAACTCACTAAACAATCCTCTAAATAGTCGTCTAATGTTAGAAAAAAAAAGGATCGTAGAACAATAACAATTGAAACACATTTCAAGAAGGTCACCTCGATATAATGTGGTTCACCCAATATGGGCTACATCCACACAGAAATTTTCAGTCCTTTATATTATACCATCCAGAAAAATGAAGGGACACAGCCTGCAACAAAACCATTGCACTTCCTCTTCACTCTCTCACCCAATCACATAGATTGGTTTTAAAATGCTACAATACAATACACATCTGTATTACAATGCTTTCGTTTTATAGGGGAATCACCATGGGAAAATACCATGGGCCACCCAATACCATGGGCCCGTAAATTGTTGGCCAACAAATATCCCAAAATTTTCTTTTGGGGGATTCACCCTTGAACCCTCTTCAGGGGCCCACTAGCTCCCGGAACCCCCATCTAGGGGGTATGCCCCCTCAGACCCCTTTGGGGGGACGATGTCCCCCCGCACCCTGCCAATGGGATGAGTGTACAGTAAAAATCAGGTACAAACATGATTGAAAAATAACATCTATGAATATGGAAAATAAGGCTCCACAACCAACATTTAAATAGTCCAGTAGATAGTTCTCTCTTAAAAAAACCCAAACTAAAAAATACAGGTTCATAACTCCCATAAACCCATACATATATAAACTAACTCAGAACCAAAAAGGTTAGTATACTAACTCAGAAATAGGAACCTCAAAACACACAATACCATAATCAAGGAGAACATCATCAAAGAACTCATAAAATATAAGACCACCCATATTACCGATGGCCTTTTTAGAGAGGCAATCCACCTCCATACTAAGGACCCGATAAATATGATGAAAGGAGATGTTAGAGAAATTACAAATTAGAATCTTGACTCTATTCATCCATTGTTCCAATCAAATATTTTAGAGAGAAGAGGTACCATTAGACCATTTAATGACTGCATTGGAGTCACTAGCAATTTGAATTTCCAAAATTCCTTTCTTCTTGGCGAACCAAAATTTTGGACTTGCTACCCTTGATTCTTCACTAGGCTGCCCAACCAGCAAAGATAGTGATAGGAAAGGTGAGAGATACTTTCAAACTCCTTTTTGCATAAAATACAAAATCCGGGACCACAGAAGCCCGTTCTTTGGAGGTTATCCTATGTTAAAATCTTGTTTTTTAGAGATAGGTAAACAAAACATTTTTTTTCAATGGTATTTTCCATCTCCATCGACTCTTATCCCACCAAGATGGAACACTTCTAGAACACTCCTCTGAAATCAAGATGGAACACTTCTAGAACACTCATCCGAAATTAAGAAATTACAGTGTCGGTCAATTTTACAAAGACAACTCCATTTAATCTATTATTGTTCCATACTCATGTGTCTTCCTAATTATTAAGAGCAATACCTACATGACAAAGGGACAACCCATATTGTCCCATTCCCAAACAACTTCTATTTGTAATTTCAAATCACGAGTAGATAACAAATAAGCACCATTTGAAGCAGAAATGTTTTTATATGCGACCAATATTCCAGCAAAAAGGAAAGGATTGCCCATAATGGTATTACTCCTCCTAATGGATTTGGGGCTCTTAGATTTCTTGAGTTTTATAAAAAGAAAGATACAATCCCAAGTAATTATTTTAATTCTTATTATAAAAAATAAAAACTTACTACTTTGGTGAACCTTTACCATTGAAGAGGCACATCCAATGGGAACATGTCAAACACCTAGTTCATCATTGAAGGGTTATATTTAGTGGAAAATATGTTAATACCTACATTTAGTGAGAAAAATGTTAAGACTTAATATTCCAAAGAGTAAATAAAGTATTACCTGGGTTAAGAAAATAACAAACATTCTTCTCAAACCACCAAAGCTACAACCACTACTACTTCATTCCAATTACTCTCCGAGTGGACCAAGCAATTATTTCAATTCTTATTATAAAAAATAAAAGCCCACTAATTAATTCTTATTATAAAAAATAAAAGCCCACTACTTCACTGTTGGAGTGCGCCTTTAGGGAAGCCGACTAAAACATGATGCAATCATTTTTTCAACCTTTTATATATATTATAAACAAAAACAACTTAGACGAACTGTAACTGAACTCATGCAATCGGACTGAGGGAGAAATTTACTCGTACTTTTTTTCTTTTTTAATTTCAATCGAATACCGTGGCTGAGGAGATGGCTCTTACTCTGGATCATAATATTATGATCGACGAAGGTCGTTATGTTTTTGTAGCGAAGTTGGGAGAAGGAGGTCATGAAACCGTTTGGAAGGCAGTGGACAAAATGAGCGGAAAAGCTTGTGCGATCAAGAAAATCAATGGAAGTTTCTCTAAATATGAAGATTGTGGTAATAATGCAGAGGTAAAATGCTCACTGAATTTGGGCTCTCATCCAAATATACTTTGTATGAATGATATCATATTGGAGGGCACCGCATTGTATTTGGTATTTGAGTTAATGGATTGCGATTTAGGGAAGCTCATGAAAAGAGATAGACGTAGTCCATTCTCAGAGCAAGAAGTGCGCAACATTTGCTTCCAGATTTTGACAGGGTTGATGCACATGCACAGTAAAGGATATTGTCACCGCGACCTGAAGCCAGACAACTTTTTAGTGAAGGGAGATACTTTTAAAATTGCTGATTTCGGGGTGGCGAAGAGCATGACTGAGCCACCACAACCGTATGTTTGGACACTCCAATATGAAGCACCAGAACTCTTTCTTGGATCCACTTGTTATGACTTTGCCATCGATATCTGGTCGATGGGTGTTATCATGGTGGAACTCTTCACTGGCTACCAGCTATTTCCAAGCTGTGACATGGTAGACCAGATTAATAAAATTTGTTCGGTTATTGGTTGTCCTGATCACCGAACAAGACTTGCTGCCTCTATGGATTTCAGATTTCCAGAAGAGTTTAAAAATGTTGATTCTACTAAAGAGTTGGCAACTCTTCTACCAAGTGCAAGTGCCCAAGCCATTGATCTCATCAATAGTTTCTTATCGTGGGATCCGAAGAGAAGACCGGGGGTAACAGAATCACTGCAGCATCCTTTCTTTTATCCGTGTTTCACTAATATTCCTACACCTGCTCTCTCGCCATATCAGTTCTCATATTATTCGGAAGCCCTTGCATACAATGGTGAGCAGAAGTCTGAATATGTCTCAAAATCTATTGAAAAACCATTGCCAAGAACAGGCAATACGTTGCAGATTAATCCAACGGTAAGAGTAGGAGTAGAGCAACATATGTTATTTGATGAAGACAATCAAGAATATGGGAACAACAAACCCACTATTAGGTCACCTTCTGAATATTCGATCTGGCAAATGAAAAGTTATATGGGATCGTATCAAATTCCTGAATGTCTCTCAATTGCAAAGCTGCCATCATCTCCATATCCAGGGATGGGCATGAAGCTGTCCAAGCCAACGACGGTACAATCATCTAATTATGATAATCAAGCAGATGCAAATCTACCATTATCCCCGTTTCAAGGTATGGACCCTAAGCTGTTCAAGCCAACACCGGTACACCTATCTGATTATGGTAATCAAGAAGATCCGAAGGTAAGGTCTGGATCTGAATATTCAAATTGGAAACAGAGTAATTATCCAGGGTCAAATCGAATTGTTCAATCTCTCTCAATTGAAAATCTCCCATCACGCCCATATCCATGCATGGTCCCCAAGCTGCTTAATCGAAGAATACGGGGTGATGATAAGAAATAGTGAATTATTAATTTCTAAGTTTTCATTTTCATATTAAAAAATGCATGTATTTTTTTATTGCTTTATAATTTTATTTGTCTAGAAAAATTGAAGAGAAACCTTTTATATATATTTCATTAATTTTCATTTTCATGTTTAAATATGCATGTTTATTTTATTGCTTTATAATTTTATTTTTCCAGAAAAAATTAATGAAAAACATTGAAGTAGATTATACATTAGATTGTTTCTCATAGCCATGCATCCCAATCATATAAGATAACAAGTATGACAACAATGAATCTTTTTAGTTTCGTTGATCAAAATAAATTGCATTGATGTTTGTTATATGAAGACCAAAATAATTTTATATTGATCTTGGTTATATAAAAAGGTGGATAAAATATATCAATTTATTTATTATTGATTTTTTAATAATATATGTAATATAATTAATATTTATTATTTATTAGTCATTGTTTTTATAGTATATCTCATGTATTTAATATTAATTAATTCACAAATTTTATTTTTTAACAAAATATTAAATTTTCATATAAGTGTATTATTCTTGTCCACTTGTTTAAATTTTGCAATCCACCCACCCTTTCATGATATGAGAAGATGGAAGCTTGTAATTTCTTATGGTGAGCCCATAAGGGTAGCAAGTCCAAAATTTTGTGTACATCGTGAAATGGTGGGACAATATAATATCCTACTTTTAAGATATTATGAGTGGTGGTAGGAGATGAATGATGGTCACTGCATATTTCCTTATGTATTTTGCATATTTCTTTATGTATTTCACCTACTCACTGATTTGTTAATTTTCCTGAAGATCTAGAAACAATTTTCACTTCTAATAGAATAATAAACTCAAATTTATTCACAAAAAAATTAAACATTCCAAAGTTGTAATTTATGAATGAAAATACACTAGATCTACTCAATGAAAATGCACAGTGGAATCATAAATAGCACACATAGAGGGAAATCGAGTTCAACAGAGACATTTTATTTATGATCCCATAAAGAAATCTTATCAAAATTTACAACAATTAATACGGGAATAAATGCACTTGGAAAACCATACAAAACTCATAAGACTACTGCAAACTAGCGGTACGACATGTATGACCACCTTGAAATTTGAGCCCATCAAAATCACACAAATTGCACATGTTTGTATGGTTTCATATGGACTATCACAAAATAAGAAGAAAACTCACCTTGATTTCTGTGCCAAAGTGTATGGCATGTCCCTTGATTTTTTTTTCTCACAATTGCCTCAAATTTAGTGTTTTGTATAATATGATTGTACACCCTACTACCTAAAATATTCTGCCACAATTCTAGTTGTATGGACCTGTATTAATATCATCTATCCTTAGAATTTGTGCATCTTCTCTTCATCTCTTTCAATCTCTTTTCATTTGTGTCTCTCCATTCTCCTTAGGTATCTTTTATAATTTAGTTAATGACTCTTCACCTTCCCCTAGATCTCATTCGTAAGGATTAGATCTTGGCCTCACTAGATCAATGGTCATCAGTTAATCTCTCATTGAGATGAATTAAATCACCTAATTCACTCAAAGTTTATAAAAGTCACATAAGTCATTATTAAAAGAAAATTAAATTTTACTCACTTTCTAAAATCACTTTATAAAGTGTTCACCTAGAGAGTGTCGCTCAAACACTTCCACATGCTAGACACCACCAATGTAGAAGTACTTGTTTGAGATACCCCACTTCAAAACTAACACTCACTCTTAGTGAGGAAGGTACCTTTTAAACCTCCACCTAGATCTATATCCAACTCCATCACTCCATCTATTGTTGTAGCTTCTCCCTTTGAACCATAAATTGTCACCATGACCTGCATTGGGTGATATGTTGAATACCTATCCCTCCATACCATGATTCAATGTATCTCCTCACTCTCCTAAGCATACAACTATGCCATCCTGTATCAACTAAGTCTCCTGATAGTTTAGGAAGAATCCTCACAACCAATTTCTATGGATACTAGCATTGACCTTGAATACAATCATAGGCTATCCTAGAAACTTGTACAATCACCCCTCTCTAACACCAATCACTCGTGCAATGTCTTGGGTAACTCCCTTTGGATATATAAATACCCATCCATGTTGGGATACCATCATAAATCATTCATCCTCCAATGTTGATATTGAGAGAAAACTAGCCTTCAACTCCAATACAAAACAACACCTCATCCATATCGAGAGAATGTCAAACATCCAACCCTCTTCACTGCATGCATGGTAGTAGTCCCATAACCCTCATTGAACTCTAGGTCTATTTATGAAATAATAAGGAAAAATGAACTCATTCCTGTCATATGGTGAGATGAACCATTTCCCACAATCCATGCTCCAATGTCCTCAAACCATGCACTACCATTTTCTGAAAGACAAGACCAAGAAAATGCTTCTCAAAATTCTCAGCAAAATCCTCAATCTCGGCTTATGTTGTTGTTTCTATTTCATTTTTTCCCTTCTTTTTGTTTCAACATTGACTCGCATAGTGTCTATTCTTGTGACATGCAAATGATTTCACTTTTATCATGTCCTTCTTCTTTCCTTCTTCTTTTCTCTTCTTCTATATGAAGAGCAACATTATCCTTAGGTTATTGCCTTATGTGGATGGATCTATTTCTCAACTCTTCTTGTATGAAATTGTCCCATAGTCTAGACCATGCAGGCACGTTCTCTCTTGAAAGGATCACATGCATAAATTCCTCCCATGGTTTAGAGAAACCATTCAAGGTAGTCCTAACCAACTCTACATCACCCACCGTCTCTCCAACAATACCCAACCCATCATGTACCTATAAAATCCTAGAAAGGTATGATGTAACATTGTCTATCTCGGTCATCTTAGTATCTCCCGGTTTTTCCCTCAAAATATTTTTCTACTTTTGATTATTGCTTGGTACAACTTTGTGTAAGCTATCCACATATCAAAGACTTTTGTTTGACTAGTCAAATGAGGCATAATGTGGTCTTTCACTACATCAATAAGAATATGTTTTTATTTCACTTTCTTCTTCTTATATTTATCCAAGAGATCGGGATTAGTAAGAATGGGGACAATGTTTTCAGTTATATCCCATAAGCCACATTCCTCCAAAAACAAAGTGATCCTCTCCTTCCATGAAATGAAATTCAATGAACCCTCCAACCTATCCTCATATCGCAAGACAAATCTCAAATACATACTTCACTCATCAACTAACATATTTTCCCTTTGTTTTTCCAAGAAAAATCTCCATAATCCATGCAAATCCTTGTGCCAAAAAAAACTTGTGCCCTTTCTTAGAGTCCTGACTCTAATACCATGTTAATTTTCGTTACCGCATAGAACTTATTTTCACTTCTAATATATTAATAAACTCATATTTATTCATGGAAAATTCAAATATTCCAAATATGTAATTTATTAATGAAATAACCCATATCTACTCAAT
>LPNX010621622.1:0-28231 GCA_001517045.1 Pseudotsuga menziesii
ATTCCAGCACAGTTGGAGCAAGTTCCATCCAAACAGGATTTTGCATAGTAAGTTTGCCCCTCAGGCCTATTGCACATGATACTATGAATGAATTCTCTTGACGAGGTCAGTGGTATTGTCAATGAGCAATCCTGCACATGGTTAGTATGCAACACAAGACGAATGTACAAAAATTTTTCATAGTAATATTCATATTCTACATGGTATCTACAACAACAAGTGTTACAAAGAGTATTTATTCTAACATACCAAGGCTTACATTTCTCAAAAGATCTTTGCCCCAAATTCAATTGTCTATGTTCATTCCTAAATTTCTCGTATAGTTTTGTCTGTGTTATGACAAGAAAATGCTTAATATGTGGTTCATGGTCCTTTGAACCCCTTCTCAGTTTCAGTACATCCTTCCGGTTTGAAGAAGGCCTTGTGTGATCATGCCAAAAAATCTGCACTAGTCCCTTTACTGCATCAACTAGCTTCATGTCATGACGTGGCAATTGACCAATAAAGGCCTAAAAATATGTCTGGACGGTTGTGTCGAGATGTTCTCTTCTAATAGAATACCTACGGAGGGTTTTTACATTCAAATTAACTAGTTTAGATGTAGGCTTGAGAAAACCAAGGACCTGGTGTTCTTATTCACAATTGCTTGTGACAACACATGATGAGCCACATTGCGGTCCTTTGACCGTGTGTTCTTACCAATTTTACCAAAGGCATCTACTAAGGTTTTAACTATATGAGAACTTGGTCCAGAAGCCTTTATCATCTTTATCCCTAACGATTTCCTAACAATATTCATGCCCCTAGATTTTAACAATGATAAAAATAATCTACATTTATCTCCATCACATTTAGAATCAAAATATTTATTTAGTGTCTGTTGAGTTTGATAAGCAATACTACGTTTAGATAGCATACCTTCAATGGAATTGAGGAGTCCTTCATCAACTTGTATACGCTTTGGAGTTCTTCAACGTGTGCTTTCTAATGGAGGTAAGGGGGTTGGATTTCTATCATCTAGTGCATCAACAATACGCTCTAGGGTTTCAGTAGCAACTTGTTGTCCTTCACTCTCTTCCTGGTAGTTGGATGGTGGAAGTCCAACATCCTCATCGATGGTCCGATTGATATTTTCTTCTTCAACAGCAGGCTCCATGTACATTTCCTCTTCATGAGCTTCGTCTTGAGATGGTCCCTCTAGTGAATGCGGAATTTCTTCTTGTGTTGGATTAATAGGATGAACCATTGTATCCTCTATAATTGGATTTGGATTAGTTTCCAAAGAAAGCCTCCGATTCATCATGTCTATTCTTTTCTTTTCTTTCTCTTCTTCGATGACTTCTTGAGGTCTCTTCTTCCTTGCTGATTTTCTTCCTCGGTTACGTACATTCCCCATCACCACAATGATCAATGTCAATATAAGTTGTTTTTGTTGCTCCTCAATTACAAGCTTCCAAACTTTTAACTTGCTTTAATATAACTATTAATCCTTCAATATATTTCAATCTTCCTTCTCAATTGTTCATGTTTCCCATCAAAACAACAATGAATGGGAAAATTTACCTTTGGTTCTCTTGAATAATAAGCAAATGAAAGTTATATCCACCATCACCATGAAATGACATTGAAGCTTGATATCTTATCCTGTGTGCTCCTAAACCATGGAAGATGTCCTCAATGTTGCACCTACATAACAAAAAGAATGATGGATATGGATGGAGATGGTGTAGATTGTGAAAATTTTCAAAGAAAGGCTCGTATTCTTGAAAGATATCGCGCGGTAATTCCAAATTTAGAGAAACACGCAGAGAAACACGCAGTGAAGTTTTTTTTAACAGTCTCATAACGCGTACGCGATATGTTTAGCAAAAACGCGTACGCGATATGAATAACAAAAACGCGTACGCGATATAGTCAACCACATTTAATGGGGTGGGTGCACGGCTAAACGTGATCAACAAATATAATCTAATATATTTCACGGCTAATAATCTAATCTAATATATTTCACGGGGTGGGTGCACGGATCATTGTCTCTCACATATATCTATCTATATTTGAATATGTGGAGTTATGTTTTCCATATGAATTGATAAAATTATATATTTAATACTTTGAGTTATGTTATTTTCTATGTAAAGTGAGTAAGAATTTTACTTGCAATGTTTATAATGTTATTTATAATTAGCAAAAAAGGAAGTTTGTGTTGGAATTTTATAAGGTTAATTTAAGGATATATAATATTCCATATTATTCCATATAAGAATTTTATAAGGTTAATCTTGACACTATTTTTCCATATTTAAATTCAAGGATATATAATATTTGTTGTAAAAATATGTTTAAGGATATATCATGATACTCAAATTAGTTTATGAATTTCTTTTATAGAATTTTCAAAAACAATTGTAGATTTGAGTTCCTTAGTTAAAAACTACAAAAGCTTAAATGGAAGTCTTGACAAAAAAGATATTGTAGGAGGACATAACTTTTGCTAAGGTGGTTATATGAAACTAAATCAATGTTCCAAGTCTTTGATTCGGCATGTATTATATATTTTCACCCAAAGCTATAGCCTTTACAGCAATTCAAGAATGGAAATGTGGTTGAACATACAATGAGAGGAACAATGTGGGTTACAAAAACTTCGTGGACATGTGGTGGAACATACCATGGGAGGAACAATGTGGGTTACAAAAACTTTATAGAAAATGTTTGCGAATTTCAAAGATATAAAGTAGACAAGTGATGATGATGAGGATGATGACGATGATGTTGATGGTGAGGATGATGATGATGATGTTCATGATGTTGATGGTGATGAGGATGACAATGATGTTCATGATGTTCATGATGAGGATGATGTTGATGGTGAGGATGATGATGATGATGTTCATGATGTTGATGGTGATGATGATGATGAGGATGATGATGATGTTCATGATGTTGATGGTGATGATGATGATGAGGATGTTGATGATGGTGATGAGGATGATGATGATGAAGGTGATGCTCATGGTGAGGATGATGATGATGTTCGTGATGTTGATGGTGATGATGAGGAGGATGATGTTCATGATGTTGATGGTGATGATGATGAGGAGGATGATGATGATGATGTTCATGATGTTGATGATGGTGATGATGAGCATGAGCATGATGGTGATGATGGTGATGATGAGGAGGATGATGATGATGATGTTCATGATGTTGATGGTGATGATGATGATGAGGATGATGATGATGTTCATGATGTTGATGATGATGAGGACGATAATGATGAAGTTCACGACGTTGATGGTGATGATGAATGATGAGGATGATGATGATGATGATGATGTTGATGAGGATGATGAGGAGGATGAGCATGATGGTGATGGTGTTCGTGATGTTGATGGTGATGATGATGAGGAGGATGGTGATGATAATGTTCATGATGTTGATGGTGATGATGGTGAGGATGATGATGATGATGTTCATGATGTTGATGGTGATGATGATGATGTTCACGATGTTGATGGTGATGATGATGATCATGTTGATGATGATGATGATGATGTTCAAGGTGATGATGATGATGAGGATGAGGATGACAATGAGGAAGGCGATGATGATGAGGATGATGTTGATGGTGATGAGGATGTTGAGGATGTTCATGATGTTCATGATGTTGATGATGACGATGATGATGATGATGTTGACGGTGATGATGATGATGATGTTCACGATGTTGATGGTGATGATGAATGATGATGATGATGAGGAGGAGGATGACGATGATGATGAAGGTGATGATGATGATGAGGATGAGGATGATGATGTTCATGATGTTCATGATGTTGATGATGAGGATGATGATGATGATGTTCATGATGTTGATGGTGACGATGATGATGAGGATGTTGATGATGGTGATGAGGATGAAGGTGATGTTCATGGTGAGGATGATGATGATGTTCGTGATGTTGATGGTGATGATGAGGAGGATGATGTTCACGATGTTGATGGTGATGATGATGAGGAGGAGGATGATGATGATGTTCATGATGTTGATGATGGTGATGATGAGGATGAGCGTGATGGTGATGATGGTGATGATGGTGATGATGAGGAGGATGATGATGATGATGTTCATGATGTTGATGGTGATGATGACGATGAGGATGATGATGATGTTCATGATGTTGATGATGAGGATGATGATGAGTATGAGGATGATGATGTTGATGGTGATGATGATGAGGACGATGATGATGATGTTCATGATGTTGATGGTGATGATGAATGATGAGGATGATGATGATGATGATGATGTTGATGAGGATGATGATGAGGATGAGCATGATGGTGATGGTGTTCGTGATGTTGATGGTGATGATGATGAGGAGGATGATGATGATGATGTTCATGATGTTGATGGTGATGATGTTGAGGATGATGATGATGATGTTTATGATGTTGATGGTGGTGATGATGATGTTCAGGATGTTGACGGTGATGATGATGATGAGGATGAGGATGATGATGAGGAAGGTGATGATGATGTTCATGATGTTGATGGTGATGATGACGATGATGAGGATGACGATGATGATGAAGGTGATGATGATGATGAGGATGAGGATGATGATGAGGAAGGTGATGATGATGTTCATGATGTTGATGGTGATGATGACGATGATGAGGATGACGATGATGATGAAGGTGAGAATGATGATGAGGATGATGATGATGATGTTCATGATGTTGAAGGTGATGAGGATGATGATGATGATGTTCATGATGTTGATGATGAGGATGATGAGGATGATGATGATGATGTTCATGATGTTGATGATGAGGATGATGATGAGGATGATGATGATGTTCATGATGTTCATGATGTTGATGATGAGGATGATGATGATGATGTTGACGGTGATGAATCATGATGATGATGAGGATGATGATGAGGATGATGATGATGATGAGGATGATGATGATGATGTTGATGATGTTGATGGTGATGATGATGAGGATGATGATGATGATGTTCATGATGATGATGTTGATGAGGATGATGACGAGGATGAGCATGATGTTGATGATGTTCGTGATGTTGATGGTGATGATGATGAGGAGGAGGATGATGATGATGTTCATGATGTTGATGGTGATGATGGTGAGGATGATGATGATGATGTTCATGATGTTGATGGTGATGATGATTGTTATAGCCCAAAATGACACATCTCTGCCTGTGACCACTTTCCCATGATTTCATCGCATGTCGGCACTTCATGAAAGTCACTGAAAAAAACAACTATATTGGAGGACCCATATATTAAGTTTTGTAACTCCGTTTGACCTCATTTCTACACCGTTGGAAAGGTATTTCAGTTAGCTAAAACTTTCCAGAAGACACCAAAGTATGAAAATGCCCAAAAACACCTTAAAAATGCGTTTTTTTGTGTATTCGCGACTCTCCTTATGTGCAACTCGCGAATCACTCATGACTCTTGTGTTTTACAAGTCGCGAATGGATATATTCGCGGGTTGCTCTTGTGGAAACTTGCGGTTCATTTGCGGGTTGTCCTCCTTCATAGTCGTGAATCTGTCTCTTAACATTAAAACATAAAAACATAAAAATACGCTTTTTGAGTTAGTTTGGGTAGTTATGCAACTGACTCCTTCAATTGTAACCACTTTGGCTTCGCCCCTAACTCTTCTTTAGCATATAAATAGAGGTAGGGAGGTCCATGAAAGGGGACTTGGAATTTATGCATTGTTATGCAGGAGGAATCGGGACTCTCTTTGCCCTGGAGGTCTTCCCCTTGTGTTGCAGAGCTTGGAGGCTGAGTTCTTTGGAGAAGAGAAGCAGCAGAACTAGATCAAGGTTTCGTGAGGTGCCAAACTTGAAGAGAAGGTATAATTGTACTTTTTTTCAAGATTAATAAAGATGTGATGTCCTTCTTCTTCCCAAATCATTGTTCAATGTGTGATTGAATCTCTGTTTATGATCATATTATAATGTTATTCAGATTATTGTTTCATATTTCTTTGATTATCATTGTCTTATATGTGGTCATAATGGCTTGAGGAAGGTATAACTTGTTTTGCAGGTCTCTTGGAGTGAGAGGAGCAAGAAGAGGATTGAAGAGAAAGCTTGGACCAACCTTCAGTGAGTCAGGTGTGGACCTTTCTCATCTCTTATCTTGCTTATATATGCTTGCTGAACTTTGTGCATCTCTCTTCCAACCCCAGTACGTTGATGGCCTCTTAAACCCTAGCCATAGGATACTTTCCTTTACAACAGAACTGGCGACTCCGCTGGGGAGAGCCTTGTCTATTTGGGGTTTCTCTTGATTTCTTTCAGTCTTTTACATTGTTTCAGGTCCTTCTTGCCACTTAGGAACACTTTATAAATCTGATAGCACACTTCCCCTGCCTTCTTAAGGTGGTTTTTGACCTTTTTGGGAATTTTTCCACCCATTTACGAGTTGCTCTTCTGAACAGTCACGAATACTTGCTTGTATTCGCGGGTTGCTATATTGAACAGTCGCGATTCATTCGCGGGTTGCACTTATAGATAGTTGCGAATGCCCCTTTAAACAGTGTTTTTTCCTCTTTTGTGATTTTTCTTCTGTTTGAGGGTGTTTTGGGTAGGTCTTTTAGGGTCCTCTGCAGGTGCATGACTCTAGGGAGTTAGTGTCATCCTTTTTTCTTGTTCTCTATCTATGTGGTAAGCCTTTTTATAGCATTAGGGTTTGTTCTTTGCTCTTTCCCCCGTCTCCTTTGCTTGGTTTGATTTTTGGCCTATGTTTCTGATCAGCCTCTGTTAGTGATCTTTGTTTGATTTCAGAAGCTTGTTGGTGTTGATTCCTTCTTGTTTTGTTGGTTACCTTCATCATGCCAAAATAGTTGGCTTGTCTTTTATGCAAGCCTTCCTTCCAAGTAGGGCTTATATTGACTTTAGAGTACTCTAGAGTTTGTTTGGTGGTTGTTTAGCAGAGTTCCTTTTGCTTTGTTCTTGTTATCTGCATGCTTTTGATTTGTAGGTAGTTTTTCTTTTGCCTTTATAAAAGAAAATTAAAAAGAACTTTCTTTTTGCTGCTTGTCCCCCCCCACCTCTTTCTTTGACTTGACCTTGTTGGACAAGGTACTGAGCAGCCTTTGTTTGTAGGTCTAGATTGATGCTTGGGACTTCTTGACCTTTGTTTATATCAGTATTATTTGCTCAGTCTCTTCATTTCAAAGTTGTTGGCTTGTCTATATTTGTGAGTCTTCCTTTCAAGAGAGGTTTATATTCAACTTTAGGGAGGCCTAGGGTTTGTTTTTGGGGTGTAGAGTAGTTGTCTATTTTCTTTGCTTTCAGTATTTGTTTGCATTAGTTGATAGGCTGATTTTTTCTTTTCCATTTATAAAAGAAAAATACAAAAACACATGTTTGCTTTATATGCATGTAGATTAGGTTTTTAGTCTAGATTGCATAGCATATCGTTGTTTTTGGGAAAAATATAAAAAGATTTGATCTTTTTTGGCTTTCAAGTTTTCTATTTGAAAAATAAATATAAAGAGAATAGCTATTTGCTTTTTTGCATTTCATTTCTCTTTGCTTAGTCATTTTGTTTCATTTTTTGAGTCAAAACACCACATCAGTTTCATGCCATTTACCCTCTGAGTAAGAAACAACCCATAAAATAAACGATATAATTTTAAAAATTACTAGTAAGTTTTATTTTATAGGGTCATACACCAACTATCTTAGGCTAGACTTGTGGGTTAGGGAGTTTCAACTCCCCGCAAGTGTTAAATTTCAGACGTAGTTGGCCTATCACTAGGTAAATCCTTGACTTTATCACTGTATCTGGGAAGCTCCTCTCAAACGAGAGTTAAGCACGAGGGCGGGTGGAGGCTTGGATAGAGGAGATAACCCTCCGAATCCTTGTCAAAGCATAACTCAGGACTTTTGCGCATCTGGGGATTCTGTCCTAGACAGATTTTCGCGCTCAGCTACCCTGCCCATGCGTATGAGTCCAGGTTGTGACTGTCCCCCCAGACTATTGGTATTGCCAAGGTAGCCTTTAGTCTCTTGACATCTAGGGTTCATACACAGGTACACCGAAAGGTTATTTCTGGTTGACCTTGGACGGGCTTGGAAGGTAACCCTTGTGGAAAGTGCAGGAGTGTGGTGGGTGATTCCTTCGCTTGTGCCTAAGAACCACCTCAAGGACGCCAAGTAATCATTCATTAGCTTTCTTCTGGAAAGTACATCTTATACATGTTTGTCTGTTTGGGATTTAGGAATTTTTAGTGAGTGCTGTGTGGTTTGTCTGTACTTAGTGGGCCTTTAGGTGTCTGCTTGGTAATTTTGGTTGACCATCAACCTCAGACTTTGTCTCTTGTTTTGAATCTATGGCTAAAACCCCTTTGAACACCAACCAAGAGATCCCCATGATGGGAGCTACTTGTCATATTCCTCTCACAGGGAATGTTGGTGTTCCCTTGATGGCCACCTTGAATCTTCTGAGATTCACCCTAGGGCTACCGGTGTGGTTGTTTTCCACTCCAACTGTCCTGAATGCTCCTGATGCTTCTCAAGTAAGCACCTTATATCAAGGGCATCAAAACACTGTCTCCCCTTCACCTGTAGTTAGTTCTCCTCCTCCTTCTACCTCATGCGGTGAAAGTACTGATACTAGTAACCGGCAGTCTAAAAGGAGTAAAAGAAGGAGGAATAGGAAGAAAGCACATAAGCAAGGGGGCACCCGTTCAACCTCTGCAAGTCAAGTTGAACCTCACCACCCAGCCTCAGTTGTTCAGGCTGGGGGCACCCATCCAACCTCTGCAGGTCATGTTGGATCTAGTCACTCAACCTCTAGTGTTCACGTTGAGTGCACCCATTCAACCTCTGGTTTTCAAGTTGAACCATCCTATCCAACCTTTGTTGTTCATGTTGGAGCTATCCATCCAACCTCTGGTGATCAAGCTGGTGGGATCCTTCCAACCTTTTCAGGTCATGTCGGATCCTGTCACTCAACCTCTGGTGTTCAAGCTAAGTGCATCCGTTCAACCGCTAGTTTTCAAGTTGAACCTTCCCATCCAACCTCTGTTGTTCAAGTTGGATCCATCCATCGAGCCTCTAGTGTTCACGCTGGTGGGATCCTTCCAACCTTTCTAGGTCATGTCGGATACTATCACTCAGCCTCTGGTGTTCACGCTGAGTGCACTCGTTCAACCTCTGGTTTTCAAGTTGAACCTCCCCATCCAACCTCTGTTGTTCAAGTTGGATCCGTTCACCCAGCCTCTGTTGCTCACGTTGGGGGCACACACTCAACTACTGCAAAGCATGTTGATCCTAACCATTCAGCCTCTGCTGTGCATGTTGATGGTTCCCAGTCAACCACTGCGAGTCATGTTGACACTGTTGACAAGTCTATCCGTTCAAAACACAAGCTCAAGTTTCCTTGTAAGCTTTGTGAGGGAGACCACCTTACTTATAAATGCCCTTCTATTGCGGAGGTGCGAAAAGTTTGGATTCATGGTCATCCAATTTTTGAACATTATGGAGTCTCTCAACAACTAGCCTCTCTTAGTGAGGTTGGACCCAGTCACCCAGCCTCTATTGTTCACGCTGGGGGCAAACTCTTATCCTCTGCAGGTCATGTTGAGAGCAAGCTGTCAGCCACTGCTAGTCATGCTGATACCGTTGAGAAAACTGGTCGTTCGAAGCATCATCTTAAGTTCCCTTGTGTGCTATGCAAGGGAGATCATCTTACTCATCTGTGCCCTGCTATCCCAGAGGTGTGAAGAGTGTGATCCAAGACTCATGAATTTATTTCTTCTGAACACCCTATAGTCTCTCAACATCCTACTCAACCTTCGGTTGATCAAGTGGTCGAACAAATCTCAGATTTGGTTGATCCCACTCTTCTTTTGGAGAGTGCTCCTCATGTGATTGAACCAATGTAATCTTTGGTCAATCCCACTCTCCCTTCGGAGAGCGACTTTCACCAAGCGGTTGAATCGATCCCAGTATCGATCAATCCCACTCTTCCTTTGGAGAGTGAAGTGTCTACTAGTCACATTTTCTTCACTGCCAGTTTAGATCTTACTGAACAAGGGGGCACTGAACTTGTTTTGGATCAATCCCCACCAAGCTCTCGGATTGCTTCCTTTGATTGTGATAGCCTAGTTGAGCCGCGGCTTCCTTCTGTTGCACCTTTTCAGATAAAGGTAAAAGTTGAACCCTATACAATTGCTCGTTGCATTGTTGATGAAGGAGCCTCAGTTAGTATTTTGTTTGCTCGTGCTTGGCGAGGTATGGGATCTCCCAGCCTTGTGTCGACTGCTAGTCAGTTACTGGCGTTTGATAGAATAACTTGTATAGCCTTGGGAATTCTTACTCAAACACCTGTTACTTTGGGTGGGAAGACCGTCTTAGTTGACTTCATGGTGATAGAAGACCCCTTGGACTTTAATATTCTCCTTGGACGTGATTATGCCATGCAAGCTATGGTGTCAACATTCTTTCATGTGATGTACTTTAATCATGGCGAAGAAATTGCCACTATAGATCAGTTGAATTTTCTTGATCCATCTCTTGACCCAACTAGAGACCAAGTTTTTCCTTTTTTGATTCCCAGTGTTTCTGTAGACACTACCCTGCCACAGGTGAACTATGTGGCTTCTTGTCCTTTGTGTTCAATTGCTACTGAGAGGCAGCCTTTGTTTTCATGCTTACCTTCTCGAGACTTGGTCCCAGCAGTTGATCGGGTGAGTCATCCTATACAGATTGTAGAGCCTTCTCTCCACTCTGTCCATCCAGTTGAAAGTTCAGATATGTGTCCTATCTCGGATGATTTCCTCCTTTCGAATAAAGTCTTCCTGGAGTCTTTGATACAGTCTGACCTTCTTTTTCAGTTGTGATTAAGTCTAACCCTGATTTGCTTAGTAAGCCTTCCCTTTTTCTTATGTTGGTTTTTGTTGAGTCTTTTGATTCTTCATTTGAAAAGCAAGTCAATGATCTTGATGAGTTTGATTTTTTCTTATGAATTTCTCAGCTCCTGTGATATTGAGTTTGTTCCTGCCGACTCTATCTCCCTTGTTGATTTTTGCTTCTCTTCTGAGGTTGATCTTATTGATTATAAACCCTCGAGCCTTGGTCCTATAGAATCTTCTTCGGTTGATTCTGCCTTGACTTTTCCATTTGTAGAAGATAGCAAAGTCACAAGTGTTTCTGCCAAAGTGACCTGCATCAGATCGTTTCTTCTGATGTTGTTGTTTCTTGGAGACAGGATTATTAGTTGGATTCACAACTGTTTATGGGCCTCACCTTGTTGTTCAAACTGTAATTGCATTTGCATATGCCTTGCTCGCGCTTATGAGCCTGATGCCGGCTTCCACGCTTTTAGCTCGTTGTATAAGCCCTCATCTTTGTTCTCATCTCCGCTTAGCCTTGTATCATTTCTCCTTTGCAACTTGACACCCTTTACCTCGAGGAGACCTTCCCCGAGTGTCCTTAACTTGCTCACTTTCCTTGCATTATGCATAGGTCTGTTCCTTGCTCTTGGAACTAGTTTCGCCTGTTTATGAAACTCATCTCCTCGCATTTAGAGCATTCTTTCTGCTCTCCTTCGAGCTCGTTAAAAACAGTAAGGAGGCTGCGAGTTGACTTTTCTGGACTCGTTAAAACTTCACGGGAAATATTATGAGTTTCTTTAGGCCCAAGTCTGACTCCTCAAAATAGACTTGACTGCAGAGTAAACTTGTCCATTCAGGTTCGTTAAGAATATGTGAATGGGCATCCACATTGGTGGTAGGTTATCTCTTTCTCAGACCATGTGGAATAATACCAGAAAGGATCCCTCTCTTTTCTACTGAATTGAGAAGAGTATTCTCAGGCATAGTTTTATCTCTTTTCCGGACCTAAGGGACTAAAATTACGGAAAAGGAACCCCCGGTATGAGCTTAGTTTTCTCTTTTTCGTGCTCTGGACCAAAACATGAAAAAGATTCTGAGTGTACTTTATGTCTTTTTCATGCTTGTTAAACCCTAAAGAACAAAGCATCGAGTTTATTGTTGTAAGCTCCATTTCTCGTAATCAAATGGATCTTTCCGAGTGATCTTGCCTTCCTTCACACTCGTAAAACTCAGGCTATATGTTGCTTTTGAAGGAGCCTTAGGTAGGTGGTAATTTAACCTTTTTCAGACCTTCCTGACTAAGTACGAAAAAGGTGCGCCTTTTCTTCTTCGAAAGTTAAGAAAGTTCTTCTTTGGTTTGTTTTATACTTTTTCATCCTCAGGAGACTAAATTGTACGAAAAAGGACCCCCCTGGAGTCTTCTTTGGAGTTTTCAGACTCTCTAAAAAATGAAAACACCGTCGAGCATGTACTAGTTCGAGCTCTTAAAATCCACGAATCAGTGCCTTATCAAGCATTCTTCTTTCTTTTCTTCGAGCTTGTCAAAAAATGAAGATGGTCTCGAGTTTGCTTTCTTGGACTCGTTAAACCTTTACAAGAAAGAAGGGAAGGGGAAGGTTTATTTCCATGTCTTTTTACATCATGGCAGCAAGTCTTGTTTCCTTGAACAAAGCACCAGTTTTGAGTCTATCAACAGTTGGGTCCTAGTCTTTTGACCTTATCCTGACTCAGAGTTTCTTACTCCTCCAGTTGGTTTCTCTTCCAATTATATGGGGAATCTGGCAATGTCTCTTACATTGTAGATTTGTTTCGTTGGTCCTATTTCGTGTCAAAAGCTGCCTAAGTCACTTTTGTGTCGTGCTCACTGTTCAAGGATTAAACCTTTGTTGGCCATTCTGTAGTTGCCTTGACCTTTTGTGTCAGCCATTCCCTGGTATTACTTCATTACATCATGTCTTCAGTGGTCCTTTTTGTGAAATTCAGTACCATTTCTAGATCCAATTAGTCTTTGACTTACCTCGTGTTGGATGATGAAGGATGCCTTAATGCCTTCCTTTCAATGGATCTCTTCCTATCAACTGCAACACATCTTGCTCTGGGAATGAGATTTAGAGTTTTATGACAGTACCTTGGGAATTGTTGTCCTCAATGGCAATTTCCCTTGCTATTGGGTAGTGGGGATACCTTAATGTCTCCTACTCGATGGATTCTTCAAGTGTTCGACTTCAAGTCCTTGTAATCACACTTGTTAGAATGTACTAGGTACCTTGGGGACCATTTTCATTAATGGTCGTTTCCCTCGCGTTTGTTAACAGTTTTCATTATTGACCGGTAATCAAACGGTTTCCTCCATGTTCGACTTCAACTCCTTTATTCGCATGGTTAGGATTCGTACCTTTTTTGGGCGGTTTGGATTGAAGACCTTGGGCTGACAGTAGCATTGTCATCATTTTGCTATTGCCCAAGTTGCGCAAGACCTTGTTATACTTTATATGACATTTTGCTGAGACATAGATCCACCTTGTATTTTTGTGGCTACGATCGATTGTTGAGCATGGATCCACCTTGTTCATTTGTGGCCATGACTCCTTTAGATTTGATATGGCACCTTTTTGCATATTGAGTGACCATGATAGTTTCATCAGTTATACATATGTTGGATCCGCCTATATTTATGGCGATGTTTTGTATATGGACGTGTATGTGCCAGAGATCAGTTTTTCTGACATTTATCTCTCTTTCAGGTACCTTCACTCGAGCTTTTTGATCTTGGATTCTCTGCTCTCTCCATACTCAGTTTTTCCTTTATAATGTATTTCAGCTATCATCTTCCCCTCTAACCTCACACATTAGGGGGCATCTGTTATAGCCCAAAATGACACATCTCTACTTGTGACCACTTTCCCATGATTTCGTCGCATGTCGGCACTTCATGAAAGTCACTGAAAAAACACCTATCTGGGAGGACCCATATCTTGAGTTATGTAACTCCATTTGACCTCATTTCTGCACCGTTGGAAAGGTATTTCAGTTAGCTAAAACTTTCCAGAAGACACCAAAGTCTGAAATGCCCAAAAATAACTTAAAAATGCATTTTTTTGTGTATTCATGACTCTCCTTATGTGCAACTTGTGAATCACTCGCGACTCTTGTGTTTTACAAGTCGTGAATGGATATATTCACGGGTTGCTCTTGTGGAAACTCACGGATCATTCGCGAGTTGTCCTCCTTCATAGTCGCGAATATGTCTCTTAACATAAAAACATAAAAACATAAAAACACGCTTTTTGAGTTAGTTTGGGTAGTTATGCAACTGACTCCTTCAATTGTAACCACTTTGGCTTCGCCCCTAACTCTTCTTTACCATATAAATAGAGGTAGGGAGGTCCATGAAAGGGGACTTGGAATTTATGCATTGTTATGCTGGAGGAATCGGGACTCTCTTTGCCCTGGAGGTCTTCCCCTTGTGTTGCAGAGCTTGGAGGATGAGTTCTTTGGAGAAGAGAAGCAGCAGAACCAGATCAAGGTTTCATGAGGTGCCAAACTTGAAGAGAAGGTATAATTGTACTTGTTTTTAAGATTAATAAAGATGTGATGTCCTTCTTCTTCCCAAATCATTGTTCAATGTGTGATTGAATCTCTGTTTATGATCATATTATAATGTTATTCAGATTATTGTTTCATATTCCTTTGATTATCATTGTCTTATATGTGGTCATAATGGCTTGAGGAAGGTATAACTTGTTTTGTAGGTCTCTTGGAGCGAGAGGAGCAAGAAGAGGATTGAAGAGAAAGCTTGGACCAACCTTCAGTGAGTCAGGTGTGGACCTTTCCCATCTCTTATCTTGCTTATATATGCTTGCTGAACTTTGTGCATCTCTCTTCCAACCCCAGTACGTTGATGGCCTCTTAAACCCTAGCCATAGGATGATGATGATGATGTTCACAATGATGATGTTGATGAGGATGATGACGAGGATGAGCATGATGTTGATGATGTTCGTGATGTTGATGGTGATGATGAGGAGGAGGATGATGATGATGCTGTTCATGATGTTGATGGTGATGATGGTGAGGATGATGATGATGATGTTCATGATGTTGATGGTGATGATGATGATGTTCACAATGTTGATGGTGATGATGATGATCATGTTGATGATGATGATGATGATGTTCAAGGTGATGATGATGATGAGGATGAGGATGACTATGAGGAAGGTGATGATGATGTTCATGATGTTGATGGTGATGATGATGATAATGAGGATGACGATGATGATGAAGGTGAGGATGATGATGAGGATGATGATGATGATGTTCATGATGTTGATGGTGATGAGGATTATGATGATGATGTTCATGATGTTCATGATGAGGATGGTGATGATGATGTTGATGGTGATGATGATGATGATGATGATGTTGATGATGTTCACGATGTTGATGGGCATGATGACTGATGATGATGAGGATGATGAGGATGATGTTGATGGTGATGAGGATGATGAGGATGTTCTTGATGTTGATCATGAGGATGATGATGATGATGATGATGAATGTTGATGATGTTCATGATGTTGTTAGTGAGGATGATAATGATGATGTTCATGATGTTGATGATGGTGATGAGGATGATGATGATGAAGGTGATGTTCATGGTGAGGATGATGATGATGTTCGTGATGTTGATGGTGATGATGAGGAGGATGATGTTCGTGATGTTGATGGTGATGATGAGAAGTATGATGTTCGTGATGTTGATGGTGATGATGATGAGGAGGAGGATGATGATGGTGTTCATGATGTTGATGTTGATGGTGATGGTGAGGATGATGATGATGATGTTCATGATGTTGATGGTGATGATGATGACGTTGACGATGGTGATGGTGATGATGATGATCATGTTGTTGATGATGATGATGATGTTCAAGGTGATGATGATGATGAAGATGAGGATGATGATGAGGAAGGTGATGATGATGTTCATGATGTTGATGGTGATGAGGATGATGATGATGTTCATGATGTTCATGGTGTTGATGATGAGGATGATGTTGATGGTGATGATGATGAGGATGATGATGATGATGAAGATGACGATGATGATGGTGATGATGAATGATGATGATGATGACGACGATGATGAAGGTGATGATGATGATGATGAGGATGAGGATGAGGATGAGGATGAGGATGAGGATGATGATGATGATGTTCATGATGTTGACGGTGATGACGACGATGACGACGATGACGATGATGAAGGTGATGATGATGATGAGGATGATGATGATGATGTTCATGATGATGATGGTGATGATGATGATGATGATGAGATGATGATGATGATGATGATGTTCATGATGTTCACGATGTTGATGGTGATGATGATGATGATGAAGGTGATGATGATGAATGATGATGATGTTGATGGTGATGATGATGAAGATGATGGTGATGATGATGATGATGATGATGTTGATGGTGATGATTACGATAAGGATGATGATGATGATGATGTTCATGATGATGTTCATGATGATGTTCATGATGTTGATGATGATGAACATGGTGATGTTGATGATGATGATCGATGATCAATGATCATGGTGGTGATGATGATGATGATGAAGATGAATATGAAGATAATGACGATGATGATCATGTCGATGATGATGATGATGTTGATGATGATGACAATGGTGATGATGATGAAGATGATGAGGAAGGTGATGATGATGATGATGTTGATGACAACGATGGTGATGATGATGTTCATGATGTTGATGGTGATGATGATGATCATGTTGATGATGATGATGATGATGAAGTTGAAGATGATGGCGATGATGATGGTGATGATGATGATCATGTTGATGATGATGATGAAGAGGATGATGATGATGATGTTCATGATGTTGACGGTGATGATGATGATGAGGATGAGGATGAGGATGAGGATGTTCATGATGTTGTTGGAGATGATGATGATGAGGATGATGATGATGATGTTCATGATGTTGACGGTGATGATGATGATGAGGATGAGGATGAGGATGAGGATGTTCATGATGTTGTTGGAGATGATGATGATGAGGATGATGATGATGATGATGATGATGGTGATGATGATGATGAAGGTGATGATGATGAGGATGATGATGATGATGGTCATTATGTTGATGGTGATGATGATTATGAGGATGATGAGGATGAATGATGATGATGTTGATGATGATGTTCATGATGTTGATGGTGATGATGATAATGATGATGATGAGGATGATGATGATGATGATGTTCATGATGTGGATGGTGATGATGATGATGATGAGGATGAGGATGAGGATGATGATGATGATGTTCATGATGTTCATGGTGATGATTATGATAAGGATGATGAAGGTGATGATGATGGTGATGATGATGACAATGACGATGATGGTGATAATGTTGTTGTTGATGATGATGGTGATGGCAATGATGGCAATGGTGATGATGATGATGACGACGAAGGTGATGATGATGATGTCGATGGTGATGATGAAGGTGATGATGGTGAAGATGATGATGATGAAGATGGACATGATGAAGATGATAATGATGATCATGGCGATGTTGATGATGAGGATGATGATGATGATGAAGATGGACATGATGAAGATGATAATGATGATCATGGCGATGTTGATGATGATAATGATGGTGATGGCGATGTTGATGACGAGGAAGGTGATGATGATGATGAAAACGATGGTGATGATGACGATGTTCATGATGATGACGACGATGTTCATGATGATGACGACGATGTTCATGATGTTGATGGTGATGATGATGATCATGATGATGATGGTGATGATGAAGCTGATGATGACGATGAGGATGAGGATGAGGATGATGATAATGATGATGAGGAAAATGATGATGGCGATGGTGATGATGATGAGGAAGGTGATGATGATGATGATGATGAAGATGAATATGAAGGTAATGAAGATGATGATCATGTTGATGATGATGATGAAGACGATGAGGAAGGTGATGATGTTGATGACGACAATGGTGATGATCATGTTCATGATGTTGATGGTGATGATGATGTTCATGATGTTGATGATCATGAAGTTGAAGATGATGATCATGAAGTTGAAGATGATGATCATGTTAATGATGATGATGATGATGAAGTTGAAGATGATGAAGAAGATGATTATCGCTACTTTTGGATTTAAATAACGTGCTTGCGTTTTGGCTCTTTATAACATGCATGCGTTTTGGTTTGTTAAATCGTGCACGCATTTTGGTTTGTTAAATCGCGCACGCATTTTGTTCTATTTAAATTCAAAAATTTCTTCCCTCCAAATGATAAAGCCGAGCCTCCACCAATGCTTTCATGGAATTCCTATTCCTATGTGTCTGGTTTGTACTTTTCTTCGGATTCAACATGCATGTGCCTTCGAGTATGATAAACCATGGCAAATTCAGCATTATATCCATATTTTCGATATGCTCGTGTTTAGTGGTTCCTCTGATTATGCTGCACACCTCCATTTTTTATGAGATTTTAGAAACAGATATGGTTTTTTTTGCAGATTCTAAATATGTAAATTTTAACAAGAATACATAATTTTTTCTATTTTTTTCTTATTTATCTTCTGTCATCACTCCTCAACTCAAAAAACACACTGGTAGTGTTTCGTCCATATCTCTTTCGTTTCTCAACCATTTAAAAAAAAAATTGTATGGTGCACTAAAGAACACCAATCTCTACATGCTATAAAAAACCCATTTCCAAATAATTGCATTAAGACATTCAAACAATGCACCCACAAATGATGTACCATTTTCAAGGTTTGATCTCTTAGATAATTAAAAAAAAATTAAAAAAATTATTTTTATTATTGGAAAAATAGCCGTGCACTAGTCCTATATGTTTTCTATATGTATACCAGTTTTCATAAGTTTATTCCATCATTTAGACACTCAGACGCTGCACCCACAAAAGCATATACCTTATAATTTGTCCAAAAAATAAAAGGTGCCCATTAAAATTTATCTAACTTTAGATAGTTAATGGCATTTTCAATAGAAAATATATATATATATTTGGAAAGGTCATTCAATTTCCTACATTTCTTGTTTTTTACTGATCGCAAGATTCATTGTGTAAGTGTCTCAAAATATGCATCCAAGTTGATGGATGCCTGTTTTTTCAGTTTTGTATTGCATCTAATGCGCCAAAAGAGACCCTCAACTTATTGCACACACCCCGGCATAAGTGCACCATAGAGAAGCACCCCAGTGTGAGCAGTGAACGAACTTGAACAAGAGATAGTGAATCCAGGTTCTATCCCTCGACCATCCCGTAAAAAAAGAACATCAAACTCGAGTGAAACGAAGGGAGGATTGATAACCCACCAAAGTCAACCTCACAAAGTAAGGGAAAGCAAGATGCTACAGTTCACAAACCAACATAAATATTGACAAGCCAGGAAACGAGGTAAATCCCAAGCACCAGCCCAGTAAGAAGATACCCAAAATCAGCCTTGCCACCCCACAAGAAAAAACAAACCGAGGACCTAGGTGCAGCAAACAACAAGAACAAGAAAAAATGAGCATTCCCACTTTTTAAATCATGGTTGGTATTAGTCCCCCATCTTTGTGGAGGAACTCCATGAGGCACACTCCTAAGGAAGGAGAAAATGCAGCACGACTATCAAAAAAACAAGCGAAGAACATGAGAGCGGGAGACAAATGAAAAAAATACAAACCAAGACATACCCAAAAGCATCATGTCCCAATCACACAACGCCGGACAACCAGGAAGCTAATCAACTGTAGCACTCAGGGTAGCGCTGTGCTAACAGACGCCATGGCTGCAAACCAAACCCTTTGTTCTCCATTCTCTCTAAATTTGGCATTAAACTTGTGGATTACTCCAATCCACGATCTATTCTCAATGAATTTTGTGAATATATCATAATGGTTGGGTTCAAATCCCACTCAACTTAGTTAATTTTGTGAAAAAAAAACCAGTATAATCCTTTCCACATCTCACTCTCTATGTAGTTGTTCCCCATTTGTTATGTTTTATGGATTCCTAAGAGGACATTTAGCTACTATCTTGGAGAAATATCATGAGAACTTGGTAGCTTGTGTTGAGTCCATTTTTTGTTGCCCCAAGTTAAATTTGTGCATATCCCTTGTTACAATAGTTTTTGCACAACACAACATATGGCAGTACACATCATCTCTATTTTAGAAGAGATGATTAATCGATGCTATTTGTTGAGTTGCAAAAATGCCACATTTTATTCATCTTTCATATACCATTTGTCACCTTATTCCTATCTTATCCTTCCATAAAACCATTAATATTCACCACTTTCATAATAAATATGAGTTTATATATTACCATTTTTCAAATCATTTATTTTTGAGTATTTTGAGTGAATTTGTGGTTAATTATTGAGAAAAATAGCATATTTTCATTATACTTTAAAGTTGGATGAGTTTGGTAATATTTACAAATGTATTTGAAGACTTTAACAAGCTCAAAAATGACCACCTAGCCTCAGATTCGAATTTCATCCTCAAGATGTGAGCTAATTTCAAGGAGAAGATCATGGAAATGTGGAGAGAATATCTCATCCAATATTTGTTGAGAGTTTGAAGCGATGAGTTGTAGATTTGTTGAGGGATAAGTTGAGAGAATAATGGATGTGTAATTATGATCAGTTATCTTGAATTCATGTATAAATAAGAGGGTTGTCTTCTCATTTTGGTTAGAGATCTCTCTAGTGGTTTGGAAGTAGATAATAGTTTAGAGTTAGTCATTGAATGGATTTCTAATTGTAATGAAGATTATGCTTTGATGCAAATCCTGTACTCTTCCATGTTAATATATATTTTCAACACTTTATTTCTTATGAGTTGTTCATAAAGATTTTCTGTTATGTTTTGCTTATGAATTATTAGTATAGATTTACCGTGAGCTCACAAGTTAATGTCAATTGCTTTATACCAATTTATTTCATGCAATTTCAGTATTTCTTTATTAAGTTAATTTATGCAATTTCATGTTTTCTGCAATTAGATTTATTTCCATACAATTTCCTATTTTCATAACTTAGATTCAATTTTAGTTGTAGAATAGGTTAGCAATACTCTGCCCTTGCATATATTTTGTATGTACCTCACAAATTTATGCTCTCTCTGGGTTGACAATTAAATCGTTGGATATCTGTTATAATTTGTTTAATATTTTCCCCAACATTTTGGCGTCATTGTCGAGGAGGTGCTGAAAGGGATCAGAGTTTAGATAGATAGATAGATTACTTTTACATTACACAACAAGAGGGAGGGGAAAATAGTAAGACGCAAGGACAACTTCACTACGGAATTTCCATGGTGTAATTGCCAGACGCATCCACTATAGTGGGGTGCCCCAAATCCTTGTTGTTCATTTGTTGTTTTTTCAAGTGTGTTTATTTTTATGCGAAGTATTTTCTTTTTTTGCAAATGCGAGTTTGTTTTTTATGCAAGTTTTCTTTTACAGTTTGTAGTGTAAAGTTTTGATTGTTTTCATTTTTGGGTGCCTTTTTTATTTCATACTAACTTGTTTCTAACTTTGTATCTATTCATTCTTTGTTTTGTACAAATTTTTGTGCACATTTTTATTTATGTTTCTGCACTCATTTTGTGTTACAGTTTTTGTGCTTTTCATGTACTCATTTTTTCTAGTACTTGATTCGATTCCATTAGAATAATTTTAGGATGATCATAAGTCTAGATCAACTCTCTCAACTCCTAGGAGAAGCAGGGATCTCCTCTTCCCAAGAGAAGGAGATATTGATAGTAGCTAAAAGATTTACTACACCTCCTGAAGTGAAAGAAGAATCGACATTTGATGAATCATGCATATCAGAGGAGGAACATCTGTTCGAACTAGAGATTGAAAAGGAGGAAGAAGGAATCTTGGGTGATCAACATCCCGAAGAATATCTTGCAAATGGAAGCTGCATCAAACGATGGATCCAAGTAAGTACTAGTTTAAATCAGTTTTGTTTTTGCTTTTCTTTCATTAACTTACATTTTTAGCATTTAGTTTTGCATGTTTTCATACATCTTAGATTTCATTTTGTAAAATTAGATTTGAATTTCTGTTTACTTTTGTTAGATAAATGGTTACATTGGAAATTTCATTTTATGTAAATAATTTTTAATTTTCAATTAGAGTAGGTAGGTTTTAGTTTTTATTTTTCAGTTTAAAATTAGCTTTGTTTTAATTTTCTTTAATGTTTTAATTTGTTAAAATAGTCTTAAATTACTATTTCTTTTTAGGAATTAAAAAAAATTAATTTTAATCTTTTAAATTAAAGAAAATTCTAAATTTTTGGTATCTTTTTATTTTTCATTTAATAATTTTCTATTTATCCTAGAAATAGAAATGCATTAAGAATTAGTTTTTTAATAAATAAACATTTTGTGTCAAGAATTATTCTTTATTTAAAAATATGTTTTTACTAAAATAGTATAAGAAACAATGTATATTTATTAGTTTTAGTCATTCTAAAAGTCTTTTTAGAAATAAATTGTAAAAATTAATTAGGCCTATACACATTAAAACATTTTAAGATTTTAAACATTAAAAAAAAATTTAAAATATTAAAGATTAAAACATCAATATATTTAGATAATAATTTTAATACAAGACGTGCAACATTAAACATTTTAAAATTTTAAACATTAAAATTAAAATTAAACATTAATGCATGCTTATAAAAAATAAAAAAACTAATAAACAAATAAACAAATATATATGCTAGTCTTTTTTTCTTATATATGGTTTTTTTTTTCAATGCTTCTTTGTTTAATTTGATAATAGTTTTTAAAATTTAGATTTAAAATATCAAATAAAAATTTCACCAAATTCAAACATTAATATATATATAAAATATAAAATAAAATTCTTAATAAACCTTATATATATTAAAATCATACAATTCTAAATATTAATATATGTATAATAATAAAATAGAACCTTTTTAAAATAAAAAATACAAAACAGATAAACATATATATTAAAATAAAAACTTTCAAACATGAAATAAAACATAAAACCTGAAACCTAAAAAAAAATACATTTGTAAATATTTATACGTTTCATCCCTCCATAGGGAAGCCTGCAAACGCTTTAGCTTTTCTGCCCTCCATGCGCAGCCAATAAATGATCTGTCCTTTAGCCTGTCTTTCAAACGCTTTAGCTTTTCTGCCCTCCATGGGCAGCCTATAAATGATGTCCTTTAGCCTGTCTTTCGATCTGTGCAGGCTGATACCTGCAAAAATTTTAAAAACCCAATAAACTAAAAATGAAACAAAATGAAACACATAAAAAATAATAAAAGAAGGAGAACTCTGAAACCCTACCTATACATTCCCATCTTTTCACTTGTTCCACTTTTGAATCCTCTGCCTGCAATCAAACCAAACCTATCTCACACTACACAACAAGTCGCCATATTTAAGAAACTCGCTTGCAGTTTGAATCCTCATAACAAATTTTGTAGTGTAACAGACGTGGCAACTTCTATCTAGAGAGAAAAAAAAACATTTGGATCTCTTGGCAGTTGCATGCGAGCAATATTTTGGAATATCGTGAGGAGCCCGTTATCCTTTGACTTCTACTTTTCGGGTTTGGATACTGATTTTCTTAATACAGCAGAAGAGGATCTGGGATTAAATTCCACTCTGTACAATTTGGTTGATGACAACTTCCGCATAGATGATAGTATTCCTTGTCTCTTCATCTCTTCTCACCTTAATCTGTTTCGAAGATTCTTGCATTTCATTTTGATGCATGACAGGATGCCTACTAGACCAATCCTTCACGACGGTTTCTACTACTGAATCCTAACGACCTGTTTCATATCCATCAAATTTCATCACATATATGTCACCATTCTGTGCCTTAGGTCTCGAGGAAGAAGAGCCCACTAGCATGAAGGCCAATCATTAGATTCTAGCCGATATTTCGTGCTGACATCTACCAGATTTTGAACAGCTTATCTGGAGAATGGAACACATTTTGCTTATATGTCAACCTTCACAAGATTTATCGTTAGTATCCCTGATCTTCAGGACCTCGGATTGTTGATTATGGTGTTGATCTGTGGCTTGAACCTGCATAGAACCATCTAAATATGTTATAGAAGAAATCAGTTGAGATAACGTAGGATAAGGAGGCAGATTTTATTCTATTTCTCTCTCGAGTTCCTTTATCGTTATCCCCCCAGCACATATCTATCAAAGACTTCTGAAGATAGGGTGCCCAATTAAAGATTACAAATTTAATTTATGCATTGCCGCTCTACCTAGGAATATGTTGGCCATCAATCGAATCAATCAATGCCCATTCTATTATGTGCCCCTCTCTATCGTGATTGCGGATTGAATAATCTTAAAAAGCCAGCCAATACCCAAAGCCTTTTTACTGTATCCCGAGAGTATTCATCTTCCTGTGAAAGTAATGCAATGCGCCTTGAACCAAAAAAATAGGTTGGACAAAGGCATTAGCCACAAATTTGGCGCAGGAAATTTCGGAGGAAAAGGGAACAACGCCTTAAAAAAAAATCCCTAAAGCTCAACAAGTGCTTCTTTTGACAAAACATCCATAGCATGCACAAGCTCTATGAGGAGCATATCTTGAAGAAAACTACCATTAGGAGCAAAGACGAGTAAAAGAACTTCTTTGGCTGCTGGATCAACAGGAGGCAAAGATTTTCAAGAGTTGTCAGTAATGGTGGGTACCATAGTCAATTTTTGGAATGTCTCAAACCCATCCAGAATATCCTCCACCCTTTTAACATCAAGTAGGTCATTTTCTCCATATAAGAAATACTTGAGAGCTGCACGAGCCCTAGGACCGTCATCTATAAATCACAGCTATTGGATTTTGTTATGCGTTGGCAAAAGATTTTAAATTTGGTATTGGTTGGCATGCAAGAGAAACAAGGTGGAACGTGTCGCGGAGCCAGGGAGCCAGAAATGGAGAAGAGCGCAGTAAGAGAGGTCGAAAGTCGGTCAGGAAGGTCGGGAGCGAACTGATGTAACTACAAAAACTTGATGAGAAAAATGCAAATCACCTCAGAGACAGCGTATTCATGGTGTGCTAAGCTCTGAAAAACGATGAAATAGCAAGCAAGTACCCAAGATCTCCCGTATGTGTAGATTTGTTATATGTAAAATTAATAAAATTTAGTAAAAAACGAAAAATAAATTTACATAGATTTTGGTTAGAGAGCCATTGGAGTTACAAATCTCACAGTATTTTATTGATCGCAGATTATTGTAAGGATGGTAGATTATTTTACTAATGTAGTGATAGTCGTTGCATTGTTTCCGGTTTATAATAATAATAATAATACTAATTTATTTTTAAGGTCACTGTCAAGCGAGACACCAAATGGGTGTATGAGACCCCCTTGTTTGTGGGACAAGGGACCCCCTCTGCCCAGCGATTTAACTGCTAAAGTTTACAGAGGTGTACATACACTACCCCTCTGGATTTGAACCCGTGACCTCTTAAGAGAAAACACATGCTCTTAATGGCTGTGAATAATGGGTTACCTTGCCTTATTTTTTTATTATTGGTGTTTTGTTGACTGGAGTTTTATATAGACAGTGCTGTAGTTTCCTGTCGAATCAATGAATTCCCGTAAAGCAGTAATGAGTCCCCTTCAAACCCCAAAATGATCCATGCTGTATAATTCAATTCATGTCCAGTAAGTTTCTTAGCTTCAGGTGGCATGAAAATATTGAAATCGAACATATATTACATCACAAAACGCCCACCTCGGCAGCTTCTCAGCGGCCTCTTACTCCCGCGAGTCTGTCCTCTGACTGGACAAGACGTGCGTCCACCTACTTGAAGAGGTTCTTTACCCACCGAGCTTGCCTTCTTTAATAAACTATTTCCCAGTTTAATTTAACGCCCTTTTCATAATCGCCTTGCCTACTCTCATTTAAAGCCTGTTTATTACCTGTTAAGTTTTTTTTTATGGCCTGAAAAAACTACCTGTCTACTCGCCTTGCCGACTTTTACTTCGAAGTGATAGTTTATTATAAAGGGAAGGTTTATTAACGGGTAAAGGCCTACCCAGATTAAATAGTGGAGTTATTTCTTTCATGGAGTTATTACAGTATACTTGTATGGTATAAAAACTACACAAATACATACATGCACTCAATGTTAACGACCATCCACGTTTCCTCACTCAATGCATAGGTTTGAAAATTGCTTAAACTTTTTCAAATCGAATGTCTATGGAGACTCTTGAATGGCTAGTGAAAGCTAAACCTAAATATGCAATCGAAAAAATAATTATGACAAATATAATGTCTCATATGACAAGTAATATAATTATGAAAAAAGGCTAATGTATCATATGTCAATTTAATTTGAAAATGACTCATGAGGAGCGTTATATCAACGTTGTGGTAAGATGATACGTGTATCCTTATGAATTTTGATAATTTTTATGGATTTAATTTATTTTTCCTTCTAGAGAATTAAATCAGGTTTAGGGTAAGAAAAGTCTAAATGTCAAAGTGAACCTCCACATTCCCTTTTGTTTTTGTGAAGTGCTAAAGGATTAAGACAAAAAAATTGCCATGTCATGAAGTCAACATGGAGGTTTCGTTTTTGTGAAGTGTTAAAGGATTAAGACAAAAAAAAATTGCCATGTCACTAAGACAACATGGAGGAAGAAACTTAAAAATGGTATGGTCTTCTCCTTAAATTTAAGGATGGCTATATGATATGAATAATTGCACTTCGATGGTAATGCCTTCTACATCTGAGATAAATTGGTCTATCCTTATTTTAGATTAATGTTGATTATATTTAACATTGAAGTCAACCTTGAAAAAAAAGATAAAAGTTCATAAGGCCATCTTATGTGTTATTCCTTTTCATTTTCTATCTTTTTTTTAAATGCTTTGTTGATTTATATTGGGCTTCCAACATTGACCAATCTTCTCCTCACAAATAGGAAAAGCATCATGCATTTTTATCATGGATGAAACAACTATTGTGCCCTTTATAAGCTTAAAGGGTCACAAAAGGAACTTCAACACCGTGAAAAAAATGTAGTAAAAGCTCATTGTAATGTGATTTACTTAACTTTACAATCATGCCAAGAATATAACAAATTATGTAGAGGTTTACAATATTTTTCATGAGAAAGAAGAATTATTTTAATGTATTAACCATTAAAAATCATACTAAATACAACCCATAAAGAACAAATCTACTTTTTCCAACACCTAGAAACCCTTCAAAAACTAGGGGTTCAATATATCAAATAAAACCATAGTGAAAACTCAGATATATTTTCAAAAACTCTACAATTGGTAGTTTGGACAATTCCCACAATCAAGTGTACCATGCCTACAAATAGTTTTCATGGACAACACTTTGATGCAATTATTGAAAAAAAATTCCATAATGAAGTTTATAATTATGGATAAAAAAAGAAAATTAAATTTGGTTCACAAAAAGAACAAACCCCAATAGTTTGATTAAGGTCATATCCCATCATAACAACTCGAATAGCAAATCATTCTTAGTGTTTATGGGAATTGGACCCTTTGATGAATGAATGAAATACTAGAAATACTAAGAGTGGAGGATACCATATCATAAGAAAATGTGAAATTTATGTTTATTTAGATATTTGGATAAAGTAATGTATTTTTGATATATGGATTTGTTATGATACTTCACAATCATTCTCATGTTGACGAAAAAAAACATCTAGTGACACCACTTAAGCTATAGATAGTTGCAACATCTGAACATGAACAAATCTAATTTATTATGAAACATTTTGTTTGGGTATGTGGGAATAATGTATCAATTGAGCTTGGGTAGACAAGAAAACAATAAAAATAATTTATTATTCATTGGAAATAATAAAAATAAAGAAATTTATTGCACTTAATAAATTATATGTATTGAGAGATTAACAAATTAATATTTAGATTTGAAGGATGGTTATGGTGAGAATATATATGACCAGTTAAATGAAGGCTTGTATATTGTAGTATGGGATTATCAGGTATATATAATTACAAGTGAAATAAGGTTTATGTTCTGGTATACATGAAGATTTATGGAATATATTTTTTACGGAAATGAAAATTCTTATGATATGGGAGTCAATAGAGTTCATATTTTATAATTAAATAATTTTTATGGTGAGGGGGCTAAAATTTTAATAAATTATATTAATGATAATTGAAAGTGAAAGGAATATAT
>LPNX010621622.1:28345-144122 GCA_001517045.1 Pseudotsuga menziesii
TACTATATATCTATAATTTTATTTTCTTTATGCAGTTTCCATGTATTTACAATGCAGACATGAACAATGTATAGAGTTAACTACGACCTCTACCCATGGCTTTTTGACTCCCCTTACCCCATAGAACATAGTGTTTATGTCCAAATTTAAACACATCACTTCACACACACGATCTCATCAAATTGATAATAGTCCATCAACTGAATGAAATTAAACAATCTAGAAGCTTGATATAAAATCAAAGACTGTTTCATTTTTCTTTGAAATCGAAGGTAGCTGTTGTCGTAGCTATGCCTTCTTCTTTATTTTTTATTTTTATTTTTGCACAGTGGAACTCGACACATCTTTCATTGGGGGAAGGTATCCACATAATCATTGAAATTGCTCAACTCACCAATGGAAATCACTTTTTGCACACTCTTCTCTATTCTAATATATCATGCTTTTAGAGGGGTTGACCACTGAAAGAGTCGACCCCTTCTCTCTATTTACTCAATCATTACGTAAAGACTCATTCATTTTTGTATGAGGATGCAAAAACTTTGTTAGAAAAAACACATAAATAAAAATAGAAACATTAAAAAATAATGTAAATTTAAAAAATGAATAAAATAAAAATACTAAATAACATAAAATTAAATCAATAATACTTTGTTTTACTTTATTGTAAAAAAGAAAAATTTAAAGATGTAGAATTAAATTAGTATATATATATAATAAAATTAAAAATATATACAAAATATATTTTGTTCTTAAACAAAATTACATTAAAATTTTTTACAAACAATTTAAAAATATATATATATATAAAACAATTTAGAAATTGTAATAAAAGAATTATGATAAAAATACAAAAATAAAAAATAAAATTAAATTAAAAACTAAAAAGCATATAAAGTATTAGGTAATAAATAAAATCATAAAATTTTAAATTTTAAATTTGGAATCTTCAAAATTTTATGATTATTGCGCTAATTGGTTTTCGCAAGTTGCTTAGAAACAGGTTTTGACAAGAAAGGTTGCTTAATATGCATTGCCACTTTCAGGTATAAGAGAATTTTTATTTATTCACTTTAACTTTTGATTAAGCACATAATTTCATGTATTTTCAATGCTCTAACAAGTTTTTTGTAGGGAAATGCTAACCTTTTTGTAGATTTAAAGATGAATGAATGGTGTGTAGAATTGATTTCTAGAATTGCAGAAGATTTTCAGAAAAAATGTTCCATTGAAAGCTTGAAGAAGCTGAATTTCCACCATGTATGTCATGACATTCTGTTGCAAAAAAAATCCTTTCAGAAACCAATGACGCCATGTCATGATTACTTACCCTTTTTCTTTTCAATCTTATTCGTCATCCATGTTAGAGTCTACTGTTTCACTGCCTTATACTTCATGACTTCCCTCATGTCTACCTTTTTGAGTCGCACACAATTTCCCCATTTTCAGTTTATGTTTTTCTTTCTGAATAAAACCATTCAGCTTTCTTTCCATGAATACATTACTTTGTGATCCCTGCCATAAAAATTGTTTGACTTTCATATCTTTCATCTATATTCCTGCCACTCATTATGTATAACTCGTGTTGACTGATGTGAGATTCCTTAAGGTCCACCTTTCAACAAGTCTTTCCCCATCAACCTTAGCACCTTATCTGGGATAGAGACTAGAGTTCATTTTTAATACCTTGAGGCTTGCATTCCTTAATGGCAAGTTCTCTCACTGACAATCATGGGAATACATCAATGTCCCTTGATTGTTAGATCTTGCAAGTGGCTCGACATCATCTCATCTATTCTCACTTTGCAAGATGTACTTAGGTACCTTGGCACTCATTGACATCAATGGTGAGATTGCCTCGCATTGGTTAACCACATTCATTAATGGTCAGTAATCCAATGATTTCTTTCCATGTTCGACATTGACACATTAATTCACATGGTAAGAATTGTACCATTAGGTTTTGTAGCAGGTGAAGACTATATATCTTTCATGGCACCATCAACAGTTTTACAGCAGCATACTTCGAGCCATATGAGAGTACCACAATTCTATTTTCAAATCTCATCTTCTACTTCATACAACCGAGCAGCAGTTCAGATCCTTCACTTCACATTCTATTATTCAGCAGTAGCAACCACATTCCTATTGCATAAATTCATCAACCTTTTGGGTAAGTGGAGGTATGTTGTTTTCTAATCTTTAACCATGTAATTCCTTAAATGCTAGAAAATGAATGAATTTGGAATATTCCCTCACTACATTCCTTTCTCCTTTTCATAAACCTAATACATATTAAGTTTGGGGGGGAACTATTCATTACCATTTCACCTATTCATCATCTCATTTACCCTTAATCAACATGCCTTTTCCCAAACATTGCTATATACCTTGGTATGATTCATAATATGAAGAAAATGCTTTCTAATATACATTGATGGTTCATCACTTCTAGTGCATGTATACTTTTAAATCTTATGTATTGCAACAAAAATACAAGTAAAATGAGCGAATGTTGTTAAACACAAGAACCAACATTTGTTATACTTATGGTTGTCACACAAGAACCAACCATAAAGGAAATATGCTGCCAGTCATGCATTTCCAATCATGGAATAATTACTTTTACATACCATCATTATGTAAATCCCAGCTACAAAGCCAAAAGTTGTAAGAGAATCAATGCATAGTTGCATGAGGACATGCAACTAGTCAAGTTGGGGGGAATGTTGAGCCGCAAAAAGACCACATTTTATTCATCTTTCCTATACTATTTTTCACCTTATTCCTATCTTATCCTTCCATAAAACCATCAATATTCGCCATTTTCATAATAAATATGGGTTTATATTACCATTTTTCAAATCATTTATTTTTGAGTATTTTGAGTGAATTTGTGGTTAATTATTGAGAAAAATAACATATTTTCATTATACTTTAAAGTTGGATGAGTTTGGTAATGTTTACAGGTGTATTTGAAGACTTTAACAGGCTCAAAAGTGACCACCTAGCCTCAGATTCGAATTTCATCCTCAAGATGTGGGATAATTTCAAGGACAAGATCATGGAAATGTCGAGAGAATATCTCATCCAATATTTGTTGAGAGTTTGAAGGGATGAGTTGTATATTTGTTGAGGATTTTGAGGGATAAGTTGAGAGAATAGTGGATATGTAATTATGATCAGTTATCTTGAATTCATGTATAAATAGGAGGGCTCTCTCCTCATTTTGGTTAGAGATCTCTCTAGTGGTTTGGAAGTAGAGAATAGTTTAGAGTTAGTCATAGAATGGAGTTCTGATTGTAATGGAGATTATGCTTTGATGCAAATCTTGTACTCTTCCATGTTAACATGGATTTTCAACACTTTCTTTCTTATGAGTTGTTCATAAATATTTTCAGTTATGTTTTGCTTATGACTTGTTAGTATAGATTTATCGTGAGATCACAAGTTAATGTCAATTGCTTTATACCAATTTATTTCATGCAATTTCAGTCTTTTTTTATCAAGTTAATTTATGCGATTTCATGTTTTCTGCAATTAGATTTATTTCCATACAATTTCCTATTTTCATAACTTAGATTCAATTTTAGTTGTAGAATAGGTTAGCAATACTCTGCCCCTGCATATATTTTGTATGTACCTCACAAGTTTATGCTCTCTTCGGGTTGACAATTAAATCGTTGGATATTTGTTATAATTTGTTTAATATTTTTTCCCAACACTATTCAGTACAAGAAGGGGTGCACCATTGTTGTTCATTACCATACACTACAACTAATCATCCTTTTAGGGGTGGTTTTGTACATCACTCTTGATAAAACCACTTCCAAAATTTTTTTAGGCCTTTGGGGATTGTTTTTAAACCCCCCAATAAAAGTTTTGAGAATTGGACTTTTGGGGGTGGTTTTCTAAAAACCACCACCAAAAGTCCAATTCTCAGAACTTTTTTTGGGGGGCGGGGGGTTGGAAAGACCCATGCTAAAGGATTGTTTGAAGGAGGTTTTTAGAAACCCCCCTGCAAAAGTCATGAGAATTAGACTGGCAGAGGATTCTTTAAAATATCCCACAAAAGTTCAATTATCATGAGTTTTGGAGTGTTTTTTTAAAGACTACTCCAAAATATCTTTTTTAAGGCATTTAAAAAAAAACCCTCCAAAAGTATCGATAATTGAACTTTTGGTGGCTATTTCTAAAAATCCTCCTTGAATTGTTAAATTCTCATGACATTTAGGGGAGGTGTTAGAAACACCTCCCCTAAGTATATGTGTTAAGGATTTTTTATGAAAACCTCCCCTAAAAGTCAAGACAATTTTACTTTCAGAGTCGGTATTTTAAATACCATTTCCAAAAGATAAATCCTCATGAATTTTGGGGGTAGTTAGAAGGACATACCCTAAATATATTTTTAGGTATGTTCTAAATATTCATCCTCCCAAAGACTACTTAAATCTACCACTGATTATCCAATCACTGACCCCTAATTAACCTCATAGTTTATCCCTAATTACCCTCAATTAACCACTAATTGCATTGAAATGACCCCTACTTGACCACTAATTACCCCTAAATAATCCATCTTACCACTGATTAACCCTTAATAATCTCTAAATGACCCCTACATTTATTCAACGAAAACATTGCGGAAAAACCTAAGGGATGCTTCCAAACATTCATAGATGGCATATTCCCTAGAAAACCCATCGATGTAGACTAGTGTGCCACAAATGGATTCAAAATGGGCACATCATGGGAAACCACTGGTTTAGCTAAGCCCTTGGTGTTAGATTTTTAAGATTTAAGCTTCAAGCAATCTGATCTTAGGATCTTATCTGAGAGAATAACATGGAAAACAATAATCACAAGAGACAAGAGACACAAATATTTTTCCTCGGGGAAGCCATAAAGGAGAAAACCCCACAACTTCCTCAGAGATAGAATGAACAACAATGGAAAAATTAAAACCCAAAGACAAAAAGATGGTCTCTGACAACTGTTCTCTCTCTCACTTGTGCGAGCTTCTCTTCTCTCACTCATGCGCTACAGTTGAGCGAATGTGTGCTACAAATAAAGAGGCTCACTCTCTATTTATACTAGTTTCTAACTTGACAATCACTTACCAGGGCCAAGTTCACTAGGAGATTCTAATAACCCTAGTGCCCCTCAACTGTGGGGACTTTCCCCCCCGATCAACAAAGGAGGGTTAACCTCTATGACTTTACATGACTTGATTACATTAATTATTCTCTCGATAGGAACATCAGGGTACAATGAAATACAATACATATGATATACAAGTGAATACATTATGAAGTTATAAATACATCAACACTCCCTCTTAACTAGGAAGGTATTCTCTTGACATAGTTCATCAGCACAAGTCTTCATCATAGGATTATCATCAAAGCTGAATCATCATTAGACTGGATCATCATCAAAGCTAGATCATCATCATCACTGCTCCCACTATCTCGAGCAAATGGTGCTATCTCTCAATTCTACTCGTCATAGGAATTTCTACAGAGAAGCCCTTTTTCATTCTAGTTGTAGGCCTAGCCTCCATGTAGGTCTTGTTCTTCAGTGCTTATATCATCGGCATGGTAGGACACACCTACTACCATCTGAGAAAGGCTCCAACACTTATATCCATCGGCATAGTGAACATACCTACTACCATCCGGGAAAGGCTCCAGCACTTACATCCACTGGCATGGTAGGACACACCTACTACCATCCAAGGAAAATACCTAGCACTTACATCCACTGGCATGGTAGGACACACCTACTACCATCCAGGGAAAGGCCCCAACACTTACATCCACTGGCATGGTTGGACACACCTACTACCATCCAGGGAAAGGCCCCATCACTTACATCCACTGGCATGGTAGGACACACCTACTACCATCTGGGGAAATGCTCTGCACTTACATCCACCGGCATGGTAGGACACACCTACTACCATTCAGGCAAAGGCTCTGCACTTCCATCTGCCGGCATGGTAGGACACATGTACTACCATCCGAGGAAAGGCTCTGCACTTACATCCATCGGCATGGTAGGACACACCTACTACCATATGGGGAAAGGATTTGCACTTGCATCTGACCATGGGAGGAACCAATCCTACCATTATGTCAGAAAGTCTCACAGGCTCATCACTTCCTCTTGGAAGGAACCTCGCTCTGGAGAACACCAAGCTTCTCCTTGAAGTACTCAAACTTCACTCTGGATAATGGCTTGGTCAACACATTAGTTGTCTGCTCATCTGTCGCAACATAATGGAGCTTAACTCCTCCTCTCTGTACCATATCCCTGATATAGTAATATTTGATCTCGATATGCTTTGAATTGTCATGGAACACCGGGTTCTCTGACAACTTCACACAACTATGGTTGTCACAATATATAGAAGTAGAATCCAACTGGAGATCAAACAAATAAGATAGTAGCTTCCTCAGCCACACTGCCTCACAACTAACCGAAAAAGATGTGACATACTTTGATTCGATTGTACTCATTTCCACGCATGAATGCTTCCTGCTAAACCAAGAGATCACACCTATTAATCCCATACTGAAGAAGCACCAAGAAGTGCTCTTCCTATTAATGGCACTTCCTTCCCAATTTGAATCCACATAACCCTCTAGGTTAATCTTCTGATTCACCTCATACTTGAGCCCATAATCAACTGTACCTTTCAGATACCTCAGAAAATGCTTTGCAGCAATCAAGTGAACATGTCTCATATTTGTCAGGAACTGGCTCAATGTGTTCACAACAAAGTAAATATCTGGTCTCATATTTGTGAGGTACATAAAGGACCCAATCATCTGACGATACATCGTAGCATCAACTGATTCTCATGAAGCACCACTCAATAGCTTCAGGTTCGATGCCATAGGTGTGGTCATGGCATTGCATTCCATCATACTGAACCTCTTTAGGATCTCTATTGCATACTTCCCTTGTCCCAGGGAGATTCCATCTGCATTCTGCCACACCTCCATGCCTATAAAGTAATGCATCATACCCAAGTCTTTCATCTCAAACTCAATAGCAAGCTTCCTCTTCATGTCAATAATCAACCCATCCTCACTTGTTACAAATAGGTCATCTACATACAATAGGAGTATCATAGGATTCCCTTCCTCAACCTTGTAGTAAAGGTTGGAATCTGCTTTACTCTTGGTAAAGCCTCAGCCAGTCAAGAAGCTATCAATTTTGCTGTACCATGTCATGGGTTCCTATTTCAAACCATATAAGACCTTCTTCAATTTGCACACATGAGTCTCCCTGTCATGTGTCTCAAAATTGAGTGGCTTCTCCACATACACTTCCTCTTCCACTACACCATTCAAGAATGCAGTTTTGACATCCATCTGGTGTATCTTCCATTTCGTCACTATAGCCAGAGAAATTATTGATCTACTGGAAGTGTATTTTGCTACAGGTGCAAAAGTTTCTTCATAATCTATCCCTTCCTTATGGGAGAAGCCACATGCCACAAATATTGCTTTATATTTCTCTATGCTACCATCTGCAGCATGCCTGATCTTGTAGATCCATTTGGAAGTGACAACAGACTTCCTCTCTGGTCTTGAGACAACATCCTAGACATCATTCTTCATGATCAACTGGTACTCCTTGATCATAGCATCCTTCCATTCTTTCATTTCTGTCGCTTCTTCATAGTTGTAAGGTTCTTTATCAATGATGTCACATAATAGGGCTACATAACCAGAGTAGGACCTAGTTATCTTCCTTTCTCTGTGTATTTCTTCTAGAGCCCGATATCTTTCTACACCTTGGATAGCCTCTCGTACCCATGCAGGTTTCCTTCTATAAGGATTCTTCTCCTGAGGTGTATCTACAGGTTTCTAGGGTTCTTCCATTTCTCGATCTTCTTCTAGAGTTTCTTTGTTCATAGTTGTATATCGGATCCTGGGTTCTTTTGTTTCTTAAAGTTCTACATTAGGTATTTTTCTGGATTTGTTGTAAGCTGAGTCTTCGTCAAATTGCACATCCCTACTGATGTCAATCTTCTTGAATCCTGGGAAGTATATTCTTTGAGCCTTCAAGCTTTCACTATATCCCACAAATATACCCTTCTTTCTTGAAGGATATAACTCTATCCTCTTTTATTTTGAAATGTGTATGTACACTGGAAAACCAAATATTCTAAGATGATTGAATTCTAGTTTCTTGTGGGAGAAGACTTCTTTAGGTGTATTGTTCTCAAGTACTCTATGCGGAGTACGGTTCTGTACATACACAACTGTCTTCACAACTTCTGCCCATATATGTATGGGAAGATCTTGATAATGAAGCATTTCCCTTGCTACTTCCATAATCGTTCTATTCTTCCTTTCTGTAACCCAATTCTGTTATGGATTATATGGAGTGGTCAACCCTCTTAATCCCTAAATATCTACATAATTCCTTGAATTCATCTGATGTAAATTCTCCACCATTTTCTGATCGAAAGGTATTGATTTTCTTCTCTGTTTGGTTTTTGATTAAGGATTTGAATTCATTGAATTTACTGAATACTTCATCCTTTCTTTTCAAGAAATATATCCATGTATTCCTAGAGAAATCATTAATGAAATAAACATAATATACATACCCACTTAATGAACTAGATGACATCGGATCGCATACATCGAAGTGGATGATTTCCAAGATTCCTTTTGCCTTGCTCTCGCTGCTTGGAAATGTCTACTTTGTGTTCTTTCCTTTCACACATTCTTTGCAAATACCTTCATGTTTTTCCTATATTTCTGGAAGACCTTCAACAACTTTGCTTGCAAGTGGTAGTGCCCTGTAGTGCACATGTGCAAGCCTTCTGTGCCAAAGTTCACTTGGTTCTACTGATTCATGGACCAAATCTTGTTCTGGATGGCCCTTTAATTTAATATAATGCTCCCTCTTTCTCTCTAATCACTACTGCATCATCTAGAGTGTTTCCTTTTGGCCATATACAAATGCAACCCTCATTCCTTTTGTATCCAATGCAGATATGGAGAGGAGATTCTTCTTTAGTCTTGGTACAAACAAGACATAGTTTATCTTCATAGACTTTCTAGAGTCTAGATTATAGGAGGATTCACCACTACCTTTTATGGCATACTCGTAGTCATCCCAAAGTTTCACTTTGTGGGGTGACTCATGTTTGGATAGTTTCACAAAATATTCTTTGAATCCCGTTATATGCTTGGAATCCCCACTATCTCTGATCCAATCATTGCTTCCATGTGTGACAATTCCCGTGAGGGAATAAATCAAAACATATTCTTCATCACTTGAAGAGTATTCACTTTCTTCTTTGATTCTCTTTCTTGGAGGTTCATCATCTTCTGCAGTGTGGGAATGATGTCTTCTTTTGTTTCCCTTCTTCTTGTGAGATCCACCTTTGTTTCTAGGACACTCTCTGGAAAAGTATCCTCTCTTTTCACATGTATAGCATCTGATTTTGGATAGATCTCTGCTATATATTTTAGGTTTATTTATCTGGTTATAATTCTTACCTTTGGGATGATGATAGTCCTTTCTTATTTTCTTGGTGTGTACTATGAGAGCTTGATCTTCATTTCCCATATTTTCTTCTCGATCTACTATTCGAGATTATTCTTGTGAGCATTCCTTTTATATCCTACTGAAAGTGATTATCTTCCTTCTAGAACAAATCCCTTGAATGAAGGAGTACCATGACCTAAAGATACCATTCAAGGTGGTCATCACAATTTCTGCATTCTCCACTTCTTCATCCACTGCTTCAAGTTGTTCTTTAATTTGAGAGACCCTTGTAAAGTATGACTATATGGTTTATGCATTCTGGATCTTCACATTCTTCAACTGGATTCTCAAATTCCTCTTCTGATTTATGTTCTTCCCTTCAAATACCTTGGTCAAGAAATCAAACATCTCTTTAGGTGTCTTTAGGGAAGACACTTATGGTATAAGGTGATCCTTGATAGAATCAACAATAATTCTCTTGGCCTTGACCAAGTTCTTCTTGTGTAAGGCCTTAGCCTCATCTCCCTCCAAAACTGGAACCTATCCACTTATGTAGGTGTCCAATTCATTTTCTTAAAGAACCAGTGAGATCCTATACTTCCATGATTGGATGTTTTTAGCTCCTTCAAGCTTGGTGTGATGAGACATCTTAACTGAGAACCTCAAATGGAAATAAAAATATTTAGATATTACCAATTTGAGATGTCAGAATTGGATCTGGAGCTGATATTTTGCAGTGTTGGTTTCTGGTTTAGGGGAAAATTAGGGTTTGAATTTTCTGAAGTTCTACCCCCCAAAAAACTTCGATCTTAGTCTCTAAACTTTGATTTTGAGGAGGAGAGAAATCCTATGTTGGGCTCACTAAAAAATTCCTCTTGTATGAAAATCCCTGATTTCTTGCTGGAGTGGTAGGTCAAAAACTAAAAATAGTCAGAATCATATTCTACTTTGACAGAAATATGCGCCCTTCAATGGAGAGTTAACCTAGCCTCCTTTTGTTGATGATCTATGGAGAGAGACCCAAAAAATAAGAAGCCCTAGATTCTGCAGCTACATAGTGTCTTCTTCTTAGGTTAGCTCTGATACCATGTTAGATTTTTATCATTTAATCTTTAAGCAATATGATCTTAGTATCTTATCTAAGAGAATAACATGCACAACAATAATCACAATAGACAAGAGACACAAAGAGTTTTCCTCGGGGAAACCATAAAGGAGAAAACCCTGCAACTTCCTCAGAGATAGAATGAGCACCAATGGCAAAGGTAAAACCCAAATATAGAAAGATGATCTTTGACAGCTATTCTCTCTCTCACTTGTGCAAGATTCTCTTCTCTCACTCATTTGCTACAATTGAGTGAGTGTGTGTTACAAATAGAGAGGGTCACTCTTTATTTATACTAGTTTCTGACTTGAAAATAAATTACCAGGGCCGACTTCACCAGTAGAGTCTAATAACCCTAGTGCCCCTCAAATATGGGGACTTTCCCCCCTGATCAACAAAAGAGGGTTAACCTCTATGACTTTACATGACTCGATTACATTAATGATTCTCCCGATAGGAACATCAGGGTATAATGAAATACAATACATAAGATATACAAGTGAATATATTTCGAAGTTACAAATACATCAACACTTGGGAGTAAATGGCCACTACTTACCCATAATTGACCTATTATTACCATTAATTTCCATTAATTACCCCTAGTTAGCCCATAATTGACCCATAATTACCATTAATTAACCTGTAATTACCCCATAATTAACCCCTAATTACCACATCCCATTACCCAATATCTACCCCTAAATGACCCTTACTTACCCATAATTGACCTATAATTACTCCTAAAATATCAATAATTAACCCCTAATTATCCTTCATTTACCCATATTTACCGATAAATGACCCTTAACTCTTCATGGGGTGTGAGTCCATCACATAGGCCTTATAAAGGGAATTTTTGGCATGTGAGTGCGATACGGTGTCCATTTTGTGATGTATAACACCATGAATATTTTTGGGATTAGATTTTAGGGATTAAGTTCATATAGTTTCATCTATTTCTTGTGGGTCATGTGTAGCACCCCAAACAACCACACATACCCTATATAGAAAATATTTAGCATATGAGTGAGATATGTCCATCATTTTTAAAATTAAAATACCAAGAATGGTTCTTTGTTCCCATGCCATGGTCTAGGGATTAAATGCAATGAATTAGGCCATAACATATATTTCTATGTGGCTCACAATCCTTGTTCTTCACTTAGAGCATAACACATGACCATTATACATAAACTTTGTCCTTCGAGTTTGATATGGTGGTCATTTCAAAGTTTGAAAAATGTGATATGTCTCTTGTGGATAAGGGCATAGTTTGGTGCAAAAGTATAGATTCTAAGTCCATGGAATCCATCTCTAATCCTGGCATACCATGTGTTGGTACTTGATCCATGAGATAGGCCATGCATAGGAAATATTTGGCATGTGAGTAAGAAGATGTGGTGTCAAATTTGAAGTTTTAATATGCCAGTGATGGTTCTCACAAACTAATTTGTACTCTAGGGTGAACATCCAAATTTTTAGTCCATAACATGTGGCTTTTGGGTTCTGCATAGTCCATCCATGATCCCATGACACATCTTTTTCTTGTGAAGTGGATATGGTGTCCATTTTGAGGTTTGTCACACCATGGATTATCCTTGGCCACTAATTTTTTCTTTGACACTAGTAAATTTGAACAAAAATTCCAACAACATATTTGTATGAATTTCGATAAGACTCTGTTTAACACTCGACAATGTGTACTATTTTTAAACATCAGTTGTCTTGAGTTGGATATTCAATGACCCAAACAATACGTCATAAATACGACCATAATTAGTCGCATGTATGATAGGTATATCTAACAGTAATATGTTGAATTTTCAACACATATCGCATCGATTAACCAACTTACATCTCTAGGATCGTTGTCGAAAATGTGACAGAATCCTCGTCAATTAACTAACAATATAATTCAACCATGTTGTTAGTTAACTGACATACGTTTCATCACTTAACCAACTTACATCTCTAGGATCGTCGTCCAAAATGAGATGGAATACTGGTTGGTTAACCAACAATATAATCCCACCATGTTGTTGGTTAAGCAACATCATTTTCCACCAATGGTGCCAAATAACAAACACATAGTAGTTGAAAATGCAACAGACATGTCGACACAAAACTAGAAAATATCCGATGTCTTTGTCATCAATTGTATGGAAACCTCATCGGATATATTAATTTTTCTGTTAGAGATGCGACTATTGTATGTAATTTAAAAAAAATCTGTGCCCATCTTGAAATTCATACCCATGTGTGATAAGATCTCATGAAAACCGATACTTTGTATCAAACATGCGTGAGTGTTTATTTCAATAGGACATGGACTTAACCATTATAAATTGTTGGAAATTAATACCTTTGTCTCCATTCTAACACACACATTGTTCAGTCTCATTTCAATGTATCCTTAAACATCAACACTGATAGAAACTAGTTGATAATAGAAGCTAGGAAGTACAGTAAAGAAGTAGAGATCAGTGACCCACTCTACAGTTCTTTCAAGAAAAGCATCAGGATGACATGATGATAGAGATAATAGAAATCTTAAATTACTAGAGATTCTACAGTTACCATAAGTAAACATAATTGGTCATTTTTTGAAACCAAAAAAAATATAACTTTTGGACCTTCCAAAAAAATAATGTGTACTTATTGCCAATTATATAATGAAACTGTTCATAAGAGAGAGTAACCATGTGCTATGTCAAAAAGGTATACAGTTCCATTCTTAGAGACAATGGAAAGTATTTATTGTTTTGGCCCTATTGCAACACATACAATATCATATAGACCTAACCATCTTTATCTCTGATGCCATCCATTTTCCTCAAACCTTTATTATTTGTTGAACATAACAGAACATGTCCATCACCAAAACCACCAGTAGAGGTTTCAATGCTAGAGAAAGTTCAAGGTATGAGATAATACGGAAGCTATCCATGATCTTTTCAATATGTTATCTCAAAATTTTTGAAGTTAATATAGAGTGAAATGAAGAGCCATTATCAGAGGAGTAAACATCACCTTGTGTAGAGACAAGATCTTGAAGAAGATAAGAATACCCGATAAATTGGGTGAAAAATTGTCCAAATGAAAAGGAAACATATGGACAAAAATTTCATAACATCAAACCTATAGATTATATCCGGTAATAAGAGAAAAATATATGGCCAATGACGAATCAAAATTATTAACCAGAAATAGTTTATATCAATATATAAAAAACAAAATCTATGGTATCTTTTACTAGAAACTACATATGATATACATCACCATTCCATGCTAAAAGATGGAGAAATCCATTTGAAAGGACCAAATGGATATGCTTGTTTTCACTAACAAAATTTATTTTTCAACATCCAAAGAGAACAAATAAATTTTTATCACCAAGTTCTACATGAATATTGAAAACAATCAAATGTGTGTAGATGAGGGTGGTGTAGATAACTTACACCTCAACAAGATGAGAAGAGAGATTCATACATTGTGACATTCTCACCAACAAAATGTTCCTTCTTACTTGAAATGTACTTAATATTAACAAGAGATGAACCATAAACCTCTTTCCCTTCAAGGAATAGTAGTTGTTCAGAAGACAAAACTTTGTAAATGTGGAAGAAATAGGATGAGTTTTGTAGATAAATGAACATAATTTAGCTATATCAAGACACTCCATATGTAATATCTTCAGTATTAAAAAAATTTAAAGTTTTGGTTAGGTTAAGGTTTGATATGCGGAAAATAAAAATAAAAATTATACTTTCATGCATGAGAAATAACTGAAGCAAAGATAGATTCAAAATAGTACCGTTGTAATAACTTTCAAACATAATTTTCATCTCTTTCAACTTTAACACTCCGGTGGTCACTATGTTAATGTTGGTTATTGAGATGATCTACCAATTTCCATGTACAAAACATTAAAAATAACAATATTATAATTAAGTTAAACTAATAGAAATGTACAGGAAATAAAGCAGCAATAGCAATACTAGGAAAACATTTAACAAAGACGAGTAATAATGCTAGTGTAGGACTATTTTGAATCACTCTTATATTCATATACTTTTATGTTCAGATCTTGTCACTGAAAGGAAAAGTCACCAGTGGAATAAGGTTAGGCACACACAGTAGCAGTCAGTATGACTTAGCACGCTGTTCCCTAAATCTTGTATGTATTTTGGATCTCCATCATTTTCTTTTTCCAAAAAGAAATAATTATATTCTATATTTCAAAGTTTGAAATAAAATAAGACATTCATATAGTCCTAGGTGGACTCACAAGGAAGGATTCTATAGTTGAGGCTTAACATAGTGCAAAAATAAACTGTCCGATGGATATAAAAACTGAAAGGAAGAACCCTTCAAAGGGTTGTAATACACATGAGTTTGGTTTTCCTAACAACAACATTTAATAAGTCATATGAAGCAGATTTTGCAAAATGCCTAAGACAATAATTCCTCTCTGAAAGATGTTGGTCTAATCACTAAAACACTCACAAGCATCTCAGACACTAACTTTTCAATACTTTAGTCAATTTTCGTGAAACCCCATTTTGGCAGACTAATAACTTCACCCTTAGAGAATACTTGCATAGACTAATCAGATGGTTATATGAATGGATGAACATTCTAGAGTCCTATATCCTCATAATAAATTAATCCTTCAAATAGAGAGGATGGCGTGCATTTTCCTGATGCCACTTAGCTAGTTTTAGCAACAGATTTTATACTTAGTCAAATTGTGTCATCTCCAAGGTGGGTTTTTTACTTCACCAAAATAATGAACCAATGATACCAAATGATGTAAGACATCTAACTAAGCACAACAAAAATGGTTTCACCTTCAGATTCAACATCCTCTTACCTAGGTGTGCATTTTACTGATTTGAGCAAAACAACCTGTAACCCCATCTTGATAGACCTATAACTTTGTCTTCAAGCACTCTTTAGAAAAAATAATACCATGGTCAGGTAAACACTAAAACAAGATATATCTTGATACTCACAGATAATTTTTATCATTAACCAATGCAATATGGCGAGCCTTTTATGAGGGAATCTTATACTAATTTTTCAATACTTTAGTCAATTTCCTGAAACCCCAATTTGGCATACCTATAACATAACCCTTAGAGACTGTTTGGAAAAAATAATCATATGATTAGATGCAAAAAAACTATTCTAGAGTCCTATATCCTCAGAATAAATTATTCAATCAAATAGAGAGGATGGCGTTCATTTTCCTGAGGCCACTTAGTGAGTTTTAGTAGCAGATTTTATACTTAGTCAAATTGTTCCATCTCCAAGGTGGGTCTTTTACTTCACCAAAATAATGATCAACGATACCAGATGATGTAATACATCTAATTGAGAACAAAAAATATGGTTTCACCTTCAGATTCAACATCCTCTGACTTAGGCGTGCATTTTACTGAACTGAGCAAAACAACTCGAAACCCCATCTTATCATACCTATAAATTTGTCTTCAAGAACTCTTTAGGAAAGCTGAGACCATGGTCTCATGGTCAGATAAATATTTCAACAATATATATATTGCTAATCACAAATAATTTTTATCATTAACCTATAAGATATGGTAGATATTTTCTTAGGGAAACTTAGACTAATTTTCCAATACTTTAGTTAATTTCATGAAACCCCATTTTGGAAAACCTATAACTTCACCCTTCAATACTGGTTGGACAAACTAATCATATGGTTAGATGCATAAATGAACATTCTAGACTCCTGTATCCTTTGAATAAATGGAATTCCAAGCCACTAGCAAACATATGTGGAGGAAAGTGACCATTGTCACCATAGTCACATCTTCGAGATGCTTTGGAAGCCTAAGCCTCATAGGGGAGATCCCTAACGATGATCTCTACAAAAGACACTAAACCACAAAAATATATATTTCATATGTGTATAAGTGAGTGACCAATGTCTATTGGAGTCGATAAGATAGTATGAATATGGTAAGTACATTCACCATGAGTAAGCCAATAAAGGAACCTATTACTTCTGATGTACAAATAATAGGGTTGAGATGAAGACAATATGACCATTAGCAAAGTATGAGTAGTTTATCACCAAAAAATCACTTACAATGCAGATGTACAATAGTATGACTAATATATTAGAATTTAAATGCCATTTAGATCTTCAAGCAAATAGTTTTGATAATTTGTGTAGCAATTGAATGGAGAATGAAAATACAAACTAAGCAAAAGAAACCACATAGGAAATGGACAAGTATTTCTTAGGAATTTACAGTATATTCATCATAATAATATTCGGTGTCACAATAGTTTACATAGGTATAATTTGAATGCATGGGATATGAATTCAAATCCTCCAAGAGGATATGAATGTATCTAACTAAATCTCTAACCTAAGGTCTCCCAATCAATATCAGAGGCCAAATAGAAAACTCCCTGATGTCCAATAACTCCAACAACTACTGACAACTAGTTAACTCAGCGCAACTAAGTGTGGTAGGTAGGAAAAGTGCTCCTCCCCATGCAACCATGCATTATCCATGCATTAGTAGCGCTAGTATAACTTACTATGAAGTAACTAAATGTAACTTTGGGATAACTAAGACTAACTAGTGCTAACACCAACTGACTGAAGTAGGTTGCTATCGGAACTCCTAGTGGCTCCTAAAATGTAGGGATTGGTCTAGGAGGTGCCCAAACTTATCCATGAACATGAAATAAGTGGAAGTTAACCTCTAGCAGTGTTCCCCATAGTCCAGTGACTGGTACATGTGGTCCCATTGGGCCAAGTGGAACTAATTACACTAGTGGAACAAATTAATTAATTTAAGGTTCCTAAGTTAGGAAATAATGATTCTAATAGACATTTGTTACCAAGGGAAGATTAATAATCCTAATACCCCCTCTGAATCCTAACTTGGACAACTATGGGCCCTGGTAACAATACCATAGGTCACCCAAATACAATCTAGAAGATAATAAAAAAAAATGTTGCTTAATACAATTGAGGAAACAGGGGAAAACCTCATGGGAAAACACACCCCCCCCTCAAAAATAAGCAAGAAAATAGAAATCTGCAAGCTATCTTTAGAAGAAATAAGCTTCCTCTGTAGAAAAATAACTTGAGCAAAACACTACTACAGAAAATTGTAGCTCTATGCAGCAGCATGGTCCATTAGTGGACCTCTCAATGTACTTCTGAATTGATGAATCTATTTGGTTTTGTTGGATGCTGAAGGTAGGGAATGATCAAATCTCTGCTTCTGTAGGCCATGTTGCTGATCATTCTCCATCATCAAGTAGAACCAACCTAGAAATTTGTTGCACCATTCTATAGAGAGCGAATATGTGAGGGATAGTGCAGCATGCTCATTCTGATACTGGGACCTTGTTCTTCTTCTGTCTTCTAGAAATCCAGCACCACTTCTAGCTACATCAAGAAGCTTTTGAGCCCATCTGGGTTTAGGATTCTAATTAGAAACGGGTACTGGACATAGATTTAGAATCTCTTGAGATTCAGTCTCAATAACAGGATCATGATGTATGTGATCTTCTTCATCTGAATCTAAAACCTGTAGCACATCATCATCATTATCAAAAATAGGTGGAGAAATAGTTATACCTTCCTATACTTCTAGAGAAGTATCATGCAACTGATCATCTTCAAACTGGACACTTCTTTCAATGAAGCATATTCTGGTAGCAACCTCCATCAGTTTGTAAGCTTTTGCATCTTCTACATATCCCAGCAAAATGCATTCGCTACTTTGGGCTTGGAAGGCCTTCCTCTTTTCAAGTGGTATCCTATCCCAAGCTTTGGAACCAAAAACTCTTAGATGAGAGACATTGGGCTTATACCCATGTAGTGCTTCAAATGGCGTGACCCCAACCACTGACTTGTGGGGCACCCTATTCTACAAGTATGAATCACAATTTACTACTTCAGCCCAAAGAGAAGGAGGTATATGCTTGGCATGGAGAAGGATGTTGCCATCACTTTAGTGATCTGTTCTTCCTCTCAGCCACACCATTTTGTTGTGGTGTGTATGGAACTGAGTGTTCCATTCAAATCCCCTATGATTCATAAAAATTATGGAAATATATTTTGACATACTCTCCACCTCCATCCGATCTTATTGACTTGATCTTCTTATTGAAGCTGTTCTCAACCGTAGCTTTAAAATTTTTAAAAGCCTCAAAAACTTTTGATTTTAGTTTCATGAAGTAGATCCAGCAGTACCTAGAATAGTCATCAATAAAGGTTAGGAAATACCTGCAACCATTAATGGAGTTTGTGGGAATAGGTACAACTACATCACTTTGTACCAAATCAAGTGTAGAGACAGCTCTATGTGCCTTCCCAACATCATACTTCTTTTCTGGATGCTTAGCTACCAAGCACCCAACACATACTCCATCGGAAGTTTGGATGGAGGGAAAACGTTCAACCATGTTATCATTGTGGAGCTGCTTCAGATATTTGAAATTGAGATGGCCAAATCTCTCATGCCAAATATTGTTGGTGTTGTTAGCATGAGACAATAAAGTTGTAGGAGGAGAAACAAGTAAGAAATGTGAAAACTCATAAGCTTTGGTAGAGTGATTTGCAATACCTTTCTCTACAAGCTTTCCAGTGGCTTTTTCTATAATCTCAACTAAGTCTGAATTGAATGTGACCCTCTTGGGAGATCCTGTATGAGTCATCTAGTAAACAGATAACATTTTAGCAGCAAGGGAGGGCACATATAAGACATTCTTGAAATCACCATGCTTTGCTCTGACATAGCCCCTTCCGTCTAGTGGAATATGGGAAACATCGCCCATGTAAATATTAGGCCCCTTTGATAGTGAAAGAGTAGAGAAGGATTATTTGGAGGAAACCATGTGTTTGGAGGCTCTAGAATCTATAATGTATGCCGAGGATGGAGAGAGAGTTGCTTTCAAAGCATGACACCTTTCGGCATCTTCTATTGGTGCTTCTTCATTATGATTCTTTGCTCTTGGAGGAGCAATGTTGTGCTTCTTGAGAAGAGCAAAAATCTCATCAAGTTGCTTCCTTATACAATCTTATTCAAGACGGTATCCCTTTTCACAATAAGGACATAACTTCTTTTCAAATTTATTTTTCTTAGAGTCGGAGGCCCCTTCGGAAGCTTGCTGATTTTGTTTAGGCTTCAAATCAACTACCTTTGGCTCCTTATTCTTTGATTTCCCCTTTGCTTGTGAATTGGAAGAGTCAGTAACCAAGAGATCTTGATGTTTGGAGGTTTGGATGACTCCCATTCGAATCAATTTGTCTTGTTCCTTGATTAAGGACTTGGAAAATGAATCTAAAGAAGGAAGTTTCCAATCAAGAAATATTTCCCACTTGGAATGAAACATAGAGACATATACAGATTACTCAGGACCTAGTTTGCTGAGTATGGAAAGGACATTCTACTCATCCTTCCAGTCTATTCCGCACTATCTGCAATGGAGCACTAGAGACTTGAATTTGGAAAAGAATTGCTCAATAGTCTAGAAGCTGCTGGAATGTAAAGATACCAACTGATTCTCTAGAATCTGTCCTCAAATCTCATCTTGTTTATTAAACAAAATATCAAGCTTCTCCCAATATTCTCTGGGAGTCCCCAATCCTTCTAGATTAAAGAGGAGATATTTGAAAATATAAGTACATAATTACTTGGATGCTTTATCAGAACAATTTAGGAACTTGTTCTACTCTACTGGATGATGAGGCTCAGCCTCCCATCCATATATGATCCTATGGTAGCCATGCTTATGCAAGGCCAGCTGCATATCAATCCTCCAATCAATGTAATTGGAAGTTATGAGGATCTATGGTTTAGGAGTTTGAAAACTCATAATTGCTCCAGCTGGAATAATGCAAATACTTCTCTTAAGCTACGTAGCACCTGTCAATCTCACTGCAATAATACACTAAAAAATATGAACTGTTAGAATCATGATTTTCCTCCCAGCATGAACATGTTTTCAGGGTCCGTCACACCCTCTCCGCTACTCTGAATGAATCCAGAGCAAGCAAATTTTCATAGGTGACTTTTGTGGAAACCTAGTCGCTTCTGATGTTCAATGGGGAGAAACAAGCATGAAACCTTCCTAAGAAGGCTATGATACCATATTAGAATTTGAATGCTGTTTAGATCTTCAAGCAGATATTTCTGATAATGTTTGTAGCAATTGAATGGAGAATGAAAATACAAACTAAGAAAAACAAACCACACATGAAACAGACAAGTATTTCTCAGGAATTTATAGTATATTCATCATAATAATATCTAGTGTTATAATAGTTTACATTGGTAGAATTTTGATGCATGGGATATGAATTCGAATCCTCCAAGTGGATATGAATGTATCTAACTAAATCTCTAACTCAAGGTCTCCCAATCAATATCGGAGTCCAAATAGACAACTACTTGATGCCCAATAACTCCAACAACAACTGATAGCTAGTTAAATTAGTGCAATTGAGTGTGGTAGGTAGGAAAAGCGCTCCTCCCCATGCAACCATGCATTATCTATGCATTAGTAGCACTAGCCTAACTGACTGTGAAGTAACTAAATGTAACTAGGGGCTAACTAAGAATAACTAGTGCTAACACCAACTGATAGAAGTAGGTTGGTGCTGGGACTCCCAATGGCTACTAAAATGTAGGGATTGGTCTAGGAGGCACCCAAACTAATGCATGCACATGCAGTAAGTGGAAGTTAACCTCTAGTAGTGTTCCCCACACTCCAGTGACTAGTACATGTGGCCCCATTGGGCCAAGTGGACCCAATTGCACTAGTGTACCAAATTAATTAATTTAAGGTTCCTAAGTAAGGAAATAATTAATCTAATAGACATTTGACCAAGGGAGGATTAATAATCCTAACACAATATATATATCAACAGTAAGTCATAAAAAGAGTGCAACCAGTCTTATATCAATGATTACCCACACTACTTTGCAATGACCAAAAAATTTAACAACATCAATGATTAGACCATAGGATCATGCATGCATTTACTATGTTGTGTGTGCATTTACATGAATGGTGCAAGAATTTTCCCTAATGGTTTGTGCATTTTCATGAACAATGCAGGTTGATTTGCACCCAAAGCACAATAGCAAATCACTTTGGATAAAGAGATAAATTTGGATGCTCTTATTTTGGAGTGTAGTGTTAAGTCCTTTATTAAATTGAATTATAAGAAGATCACATCCTTGATTCCTGTCCTTTTATCTGTGGAAGACTTCAAGTAATTTTTCCCTAAGAAAATTGACTAAAGTATTGGAAAATTAGTCTAAGTTGCCTAAGAAAATTCTCGCCATATCTCATAGGTTAATGATAAAAGTAATATGTGAGTATTAGGCTATAGCTTGCTGAATTTTTTATCTGACCATGGTATCAGTTTTCCTAAAGTGTGCTTGAAGACAAAGCTACAGGTCTACCAAGATGCGGTTTTGGGTTGTTTTGCTCAGTTCAATAAAATGAACGCCTAGGTCAGGGGATGTTGATTCTGAAGGTGAATCTAGTTTTGTTGTGCTCAGTTAGATGTCATACATCATTTGGTATCATTAGTTAATTATCTTGGTGAAGTAAAAAATCCATCCTAGAGATGGCACAATTTGACTAAGTTTAATATCTGCTGCTAAAATTGGATAAGTGGCATCAAGAAAATGCATACTGTCCTCTCTATTTAAAATATTAATTTATTGTGAGGATATGGGAATGTAGAATGTTGATATGTGCATCTAACAATATGGTTATTTTGTCCAAACAATCTCTAAGGGTGATAAATCTAGCTCTTATTCGCACACCATAATCTAAGACATAACAACCATCCCTAGTGTGTTAAACCTTACTAATAATGAATTCCATTTGAGAATGTAGGTTACAAGGTAGTAAAAGGACATGACCTCATTTTGTCAAGATATTAAAAAACCAATTAGAAGAAGGAAACTACCATTATTAAAATTGGATACATCATTGCCAAGGGTAGGCCCTACAAGGTGGCTGAAGTATCCACTTCAAAGACTAGAAAACATGGTCATGCAAAGTGCCATTTTGTTGCAAGTGATATTTTTAATGGGAAAAATATTGAATATATTGTCTCATATTCTCATAATTGTCATGTCCCTCATGTTAGTCACATTTATTTTCAGTCGATTGACAAATATTGGGATGGATTTGTGAGTCTGTTGGATAATAATGGAAACACGAAGGATGATATCAGGCTCCCTTTCGCTGAACAACTATTTATCCAGATCAAAGAAAATTTTGGAGAGGGAAAAGATATTGTTCTCATTGTGATGTATGAAAACATGATAAATAAATTCCCAACAAAGAACACATACTACCATAAAAACCCTAGCAATAAATACCTTTAATTCCCTAATACCCTAAACATTAAATACCTAGGAAAATGGCGACACATGGTAGGATCTGCCAAGCAAGCAGGCCTCATAACCCTATTTATTGAATTCAAGGTATTCTTCAAAAGGGGAAGTCGCATGGACAAATGAATGAAATCCCATGTACACCTCAAGACTAACTTCCCCATCATTCTATTGACCATAGCCATGAGTAATTGCTAGGAATAGTTGGGTTGTTGTTTCTCTGTGGAAGAATAAAACTAGGTGGTGTTGGGATTACTAGAGGAAGAAGAAACAAATAAAAATAGAAGGTTTTTAGTTTTCTTAAAGTAATTCCAACAAGTTGAGGTCTTATAACCTAAACCACAATCTCGAGCCTCACTTGCTCGCTCTTGGAAGGGTAACCTAATCCATTTATTTAACCTAAGATTGAATCCAAATCAATGGGTAGTGAGCATATCCAGAAAAACAACATACACAAAGTCATCATTATTCAAGTGCATGATTACATAGGAAATCGAAGGAAAATTAATATCAATTAGGTGCATGCATTAAACATATAAGTCACAGACATATTGAGGACATCTTTACTTTCTTGAGATCCTTTTTGTCGTATTTAAATTGTTTAGGGTTTTAATATCGATATTGCAAAGTACCTCTTCGGATCATGGGTGTCCAATTGAAATGGGGTATCCCTACTCTTATAGATAATGCCTTCCTCCATCTCTCTGTCATGTATGAGTAGAAAATTCTTCAGATAAGGATGCGAAGGAGCCGGTTTGTTGCAGAGCTCATGTTGAATTGAAGCGCGACAAAAGAGCCAATTTGTTACATAGAGCTTGTGTAGATTGTGGTGTAGTCGAAAAGTTTTTGTTATGGTTTGTTTTAATATGTTTTTTGTTTGTTTTTTTATTGTTTTATATTTAGTTTATTATATTGTTTTGTTAAGTTTTTTTTTTTATTATACTGTTTTTTATTATATTGTAGTATACATTGTTTTATTTTATTATTATATATTGTTTTATATATTGCCCCTAAAACAAACATGACTATGTAAAATCATAAAAAGTATAGACTTAACATAATGGGATTAACTAGAGACATGTATGCGATGCAAGGTAACTTCCTTTTAATAGAGTGTAAAAAGGTGAATGACCTAGGTAGTGTTCATATATTTTGTTGGAATAGCTAGAAAGACTAGTGGAGAAAATGGTGAAAATGATGATGATAATGACGAAGATGAAAACGATGATGATGATGATGATAAGTAAAAATAATGATGATGACGACGATTATAATGGCGACGATGACGATGATGATGGTGGTGGTGATGATGATGATGATGATGATGATGATGATGGTGATGGTGATGATAATGATGGTGATTATGATAATGATAACGATGTTGATGATGATGATGATGATGATGATGTTGACAACGATGATGAAAATGGGGATGATGATGATGGAAATAATGGCAATGAGGATGAAGGCGAAGACAACGACGATGATGATGATGATGAAAAGGAAGATGAGGATGAGGATGATGATAAAAATGACAACGTTGCATTACCGATATTCTCTTTGTTTTGAGAATAATTGAATATTCTCTACTAAATAGGGCCAATCACATGAAGGTGGAAGCTCATCTTCCCCCTCCTCACATCACTCTCAATTCCCCATAACCCAACATTGTCTATAATCAAAGGGAAACAACATGGTCATTTATGTAAATAGAAATAGGTTGCGAAAAGCGAATTCTTTCCAAGAAAATTAATACATTATATAAGAGGAGGATTGTTCATGCAAAATACATTGATGGCTAATGAATACCTTAACATTGAGCCTTAACTTCAAAGGGGTAGAATAAGGGAGACATGGAGCTACTAGTTTATCTAATTCAAAGGTAATGTCCTTAGAGTTTAACAGGTTCAAAATTTCATTGGACTTATAATGGGAAGGCCTATATGGGATTGATGAGCCAGTAAAAGTGGAAGGTGTGTCCTCTTATCTTATGTATTGTGACTTATAAGTGAGGTAGATAGGTTAGTATGAAATTTACAACTTTTGTTGGGAAGCCAAAGGGGTAAAAGAAGGTGGACACTGACTATTACAATCAATGATTCAATGTTAAGGGAATAGCTTTGGTAAGGTTGTTGATTCTTGTTAGGCCATTTGATTAGGAAATTGGGTCGTTAATTGTTATATTTATGGAAGAACATGAAATAGATCATTGCAATTATCATATCCATAAAAATAAAAGGGACGGTTATGTTTACATCCTTATTTGTAGTGTGTTTGAACCTGATTGGAATCACTATCCCCCCAACAATGGTTCCATTCCCCCCTTTCCATTCGTTCCTAATCATTCTATTTTTATTCTTATTCTTATTGTTTATGTATTAATTACTTGTTAGGGTTTTTTATACCAAATTTCTAACCAAGATGGTTAAAAGGAGGAATCAAGTTAAGATTTAGTGAAAGCAAGGAGGCTAGATTGAGTTAACCTTGGTTTGGAGTAGAAAAAAATATAGCATGTCTAGTGGTCAAGTATACAAGACTATTGATCTACCCATTATTAGGAATCAACGTTTCCAAGTGGTGTTTAGACAAATGAACTTACATGTGGGAAATTCTAATGGTTATCATTCCATGAAATAGTAGCCATGATACACTATTGTAAGGTGCTTCTAGGATCCTATATATAATAGGAAGGACTCTACCATGTTGGATTGTCAACTTAATGAGACTGGGAGAACATATAGGATCATTTTAATCCAATGTATAACAAATATTGATCCATGTAAAATGGTCAATGAACTAATGATTCAATTAATACCATGATTCCAAAATTTCTCCATGTTAATTTTAAGTTGAATGTTTATACATCATTATGTCACAATAGCAAGTATTAAGTAAACAACTCAAAATGGGATCTTTCAATTATGCATTCCTCCACTTGGTGATGAAATAGGATGAAGGAAACTTACTCAAGTGAATACACGAAGGTATTATGCCACCAAGGTGATGGAATACAATGGAGGTCATTAAAGGCATACTCTTACATGCCAAAGGATAGCTCATAAAAATCCCATAAGTGAGTACTTTATGGTGGAAAACCAAAAAGAATGGCCACTAAGTTGTTATTTCACAATAGGAAAGATGAAGTTTCCTTAACCCTCGTAAGTTTCTTATTGTTGATTGTCCCAAAACATTTGGTTTTTAGTAAGTCATGAGCATTAGGTGGGATTCCCTTAAGTTAATTTTGTGAGAGAGAGGGGGGAATGTAAAAATACTTCACTTAACATGGTTTCCCTTCTAATTGTACACCCTTGTGTACAAATAATGGGCATCTTATTAGTTACACACAATTGTCACTATGTTATTTACCCAATCAAGTAACTTTAAGTCTCTAATTTTGATAAGTATTGGGAAGTTTAAAGCCACTACCCACAAAAAAATACCAAGGTTCTATTATAATCTAATGTTTGTTTCCTAAACCAAAATGATGTAAGATTATTTTTACACCTGCAGGTTTATTTTAGGCTTTGTTGTTTGAAGAAAAGGCTTAGTTTTGTGTTCTCTATCCTCTCTATAGGAATTGATACTTGCATGGGGAATATACTAGCAATTTGTGATAGATGATTTATTAATATGCTGTGTAATGTATATTATTGATTTGTTATATTTAATAAAATCTTGAAAGGAAACTTTGTTTGAATAAAACAAAAATTTCTTAAGAACACTTTCACGCATTTAATTGATAAAGGAACACTTTCATCACTTTCACGCATTTATTCAATAAGTTTGTTCTATGATTGTCGAATAATTTTTTGTGTGAGTCATGTTTGAGTCTCAAACCCCTCACATAGTATCCTGAAGGTTTGTAATGATGAACCCTATGGAGGGCACTTTGTTGACAAAAGGAATGTACACGAGGTATTAAGAATGGGTTATTTTTGGCTAACCCTATTTCAAGATGCAAAGAAATATGTGAGAGCTTGTGATAGCTATCAAAGGATGGGTCATCCTAATAGAAGGGATACAATACCATTAAAACCAAAAATAGTGGTTAAAGAATTTGATAGATGGGAACTAAATTTTGTGGGGCCCATCAACCCTCCCTTGAAACAAGTAGTTTATATTCTGGTTTGCATATATTACATGGCTAAACGGGTGGAGGACAAAGAGTTGGTGATGGTTACTGATCAAGTTCTTGTGGAATTCTTGTATGAAGATATATTTACTCATTTTGGGGTTCTTAAGGAGATAGTTACATATGGATGACCACATTTTGTGTCTTTGTAAAACTGAAGTGCTTTTGCAAAAATATCATATTAAGCATCAGATAACTTCACCTTATCATCCGCAGGACAATGGTCAAGTGGAAGGCTCTAATAAAGTCATCGAAGCTATCCTTACAAAGACCGTGAAAATTCATTGTAGAGACTAGGATGAAAGAATTCTTGAAGCTTTATGGGCATATCGAACTACATGGAATAATACTACAAGATTATCTTTGTATGAGTTGGTAGTGATGGGAAAAATATTTTATTCCTTGTTGAATTTGAAGTTAAAACATTAAGAATTACCATGGAAGAAAATATAGATTTAACAAAATATCAGAAATATTGTTAAGAACCTATGTCAACCCTCCTCTTTATTTAATTAGTACATTTTGTTGGATGCATATGCTTTGTAAGTGGTCCTGTTAGTATGTTGTATTATCCCACATTGATGGGGAGTAATAGTTGTTTATATTAGACTTAGTATATAAGTAGGTTTTAAGGCCAATGAAGGAATCCATGAGTTATTTTGTATTGAGCTTGCTCAATGGAGGTTTCTCCCTCGAAGTGGCATGTGATCAATAAAATATCTTATTTTCTCTGTTATTTTAGTTATATCATGCATTTTCATTATTTATTGCATGAGGTTCCTCACATCTGGCGCTATGATTATTGCACTAGCACTTCTTATTTGCATTTATATTGTTCATTCGGATAAGGGAATAAACCCTATACTTTTAACCATGGAAAGTGCTTGGGAATATCCCCAAAACTCATTGGATTACCACAGGAACCAAGAAGTAGCTGGCCATTGAGAGGACTTGCAAAGAGAATAAGACAACGACTCCTACCTGATTAACTAGTTTCCACCCATTAGGAAAACCAAGAGCTATCGTTTGTGGCAAATTGGTTATCGGTTTTAATTTAGTTGTGGAGTGAGGGTACTGCCCTAATACACAAGCCATTATATAGCATTGGTGGTCAAGTGAATCCCTTGAACCTTTAGGAAGCCAAACATACTTGGGGTCCATATATATTTCCGGTTGATAAAAAAAATATTTCCAAAGGCACCACATATAATTTCTAGTTTAAAATTCATTGTAACCCTCATAATTCCATTCCACATATTTTCTTCCTTAAGGACCCTATCCCAAATTCCACTTCTTGAAGCCTGGAATTCCATATTTGTTTATTTTTAGGGTTTTCCATAACTTTTTTATTCTCACCCAATAACCTTCAAATTTTTCCACATTGTTCATTTCCACAAAACTTTTCCAAACTGGAACCGTGAGGGAGTATCAGACAAAATTTGAGAAACTGGCCAATCACATAGAAGGATTGTATGATGGATTTTGTAGGAGTTGTTTTATTAGTGGTCTGAAGGATGCAATTCGATCTTAGGTTAAAATGTTTTTTCCTAACACAATGATGGAATCCCTAGGGTTGGATAAGTTGGAGGAGGACAAGATCATGACTCAACAACACTCCAAATCTACTTTTGTTCCATTCATAAATATGGTTCCCCAAAGACCTCCAATCCTTCCAGCTCCTAGAACCACTCCTATCAAGCATTTGTCTAAATTCGGGATGCAGGAACGTAGAGAAAAATGGTTTTTTTATAATTGTGATGAGAAATTCACTTGAGGTCATTAATGTAATGAGAAAAATTTCTATCTCTTGGATGTGGATTCTCCACCTGCCCTTGATATTTTTGATGATTCTTAGGATCCAGTAGATGATGAGGATGACATTCAACAACTTCTTGTTGACCCTCCTTCTTAGGATGACCATCCAAAGATATCTCTCCATGCATTAACGAGATTCACCACCCCACAAACCATGTAGGTCAAGGGTTTATTCAAAACGATACCTCTTATAATACTAATTGATTCTTGTAGCACTCATAACTTCATTAACCCCAGGATCACCAAACAGGTTGATTGTTTTCTCTATCCTTACTCCAGCTTTGAGGTCGTGATTTCCAATGGGGGCACCTTACCTTGTGAACAAAAGTGTCATAATGTGTGAATCTCTATTAGATATTACAACTTGCGCTTTGACATGTTTCCCTTTACCTTAGGTGGATGTGATGTCATTTTGGGCACTCAATGGTTACAAACACTTGGACCCATTTTATGGAATTTTGTTGAACTTTGGATGCAGTTTTCAGTCAATGGGAAAAAAACATGCATTTAAGGGATTACAACCACGGTCTCTCACCATCTTCAGTTCACATCGCATGAAAAACATCCTTATGAATAATTCACATGGTGTCATCGCTCAACTCCATTTCACTCAGATGCAACCTTCAATGGTCTCAACTACTCCCTTGGATCTACAACAGATTTTGGATCAATATGCAAGTGTTTTTACTGATCCAGTGGGATTTCCACCTTCAATAATGTAGGAACATTGTATTCCACTCCTTCATGGTAGCATCCATCCCAACATCAGGCCCTATCGCTACTCATTTCACCACAAGACAAAGATCGAGATGCTTGTTCAAGTCTTACTGAAGCAAGGTATTTTTCTCCCAGTACCAGCTCCTTTTCTTCACCAATTCTTCTTGACCGAAAAAATATGCGCCATGGAGCCTCTGCATTGAATTTTGATCACTTAATCACATCAAAATCAAGGATAAGTTTCTAATTCCTATTGTTGATGAGCTTCTGGATGAGCTTCATGGTGCTCGTTTTTTCTCCAAGTTGAATCTTCATTTTGGGTATCATCAAATTCAAGTTCATGAGGATGAAATCCCTAAAACAACTTTTTGCACACATGATGGCCACTATGATTTTTTGGTCATGCCATTTGGCCTCACAGCCGCTCCTTCCACATTGTAGGAATTGATGAATAAATATTCCGACCCTACTTGCAAAAATTAATTATGGTCTTCTTTGATGACATCCTCATCTATAGTAATACATGGGCTGAGCATCTTCAACATCTACATCTTTTACTGAAACTTTTTTGTGATCATCATCTCCATGCCAAATAGTCTAAATGTGTTTTTGGGAAGAAAGGAAGTAGAGTATCTCAGGCATACTATTTCAACACAAGGCGTTCGAGCAGATCCTACCAAAATAGATGCCATGAAAAATTGGTTGTATCCTCAAACACTCAAGAGCCTTCATTGGTTTTTTGTCCTAAATGGCTACTATTGCAATTTTTTCAAGGATTATGGGAATATTACAGATCAATTAACAACTCTACTAAAAAGGATGCTTTTACATGGATGCATACTGCTAAGTGTGCATTTGACAAAATGAAACAACATATGTATACCACACCTGTTCTATCTATGCCTGATTTTTCCAAGCCCTTCACTATTGAGAGTTCTACTTGTGACAATGGACTTGGTGTTTTTCTCCTTTAACATGAACATCCCATTGTGTTCACCAGAAAATCCCTTTCCAGTAAGAATTTAAATGCATCTACATATGAGAAGGAAATGATGGCTATTTTTCATGCAGTACATAAGTGGTGGCCATACCTCTTAGGGAATCATTTATGCATCAAGTATGATCATTAAAACTTGAAATATTTCTTGGAACAATGGTTCTCATCCCCAAAACAAAAAAAATGGTTTAGCAAACTCATGGGTTATGACTACGAGATCACTTACAATAAGGGTAAGGACAATCTTTTGGTGGATGCTCTTTCCCACACATTTGATGATCATGTTTCTCTTTCATTGATTTCTATGCCTATTCCAAATTGGTTACAAACTGTTTAGAAAGGCTATTCCAATGACTCTTCATTATCTAAAATCATTCAACAGTTGGCCAGTAACCCTTCCATTATACAACATTACTCTTGGGATGGTTCTTGTCTGATATACAAGGGTTGTTTCGTGCTTCCCTAGAGTATATATCTTCAACAGGTTGTCTTCTATGAACTCCATGATTCTCTATTGGCAAGGCACTCTGGATTCCTCAAAACATATGAGTGGGCATGACATAACTTCTTTTGGAAGGGAATCAAAGGGGAAAATCAACATATAGTTGTGAAATGTGATACCTACCTATGCCACAAAGGTACACCAACACTCCTTCACGGATTGCTTGAACCTTTACCCATCCCTACAAGAATTTGGACAAATATTTGATTGATTTCATTGAAGGGATCCCTAAATATGGAGGGAAGATAGTAATATTGGTTGTGGTGGATTGAATCTCCAAATATAGTCATTTTTTTTCTCTTAGCCATCCATATACTGCCCCCTCAGTTGCAGAAATTTTCGTGGACTAGATATTTCATATTCATGGAATCCCTTCTTCCATTGTCTCAAACCGTGACTCAACTTTCATAAGTCATTTCTGGACAAAACTATTTCACCTCACTAGCACCAAACTAAATATGAGTTTAGGATATCACCCACAAACAAATATTTAGACTGAAGTCATCAACAAATGTTTGGAAACCTGGTAGGAAGACAGGTTTCCTACCATACTGCATCTAAAATGACTCCATATGAATCATTTTATGGTGAGGCACCACCAGTGCTCCTTCTATACACCCCCAGTAGTTGACTAGTTCAGGGAGTTGACATGGTTCTTTCAAATCGATATCAAACTCTTCACATTTTGCAAGATAATATTCACATGGAAAGAAACTACATGAAACAACAAGATGATTAACACCGTTTTGAGCACAGTTTTCAAGTCAGTGATATGGTTTTTCTTCGTTTGCAGCTTTATAAGCAATCCTCCTTGAAACTCAAAGTGTCAGAAGCTGGATCCAAATTTCTATGGGCCATATAAGGTTCTTCAGAAGATTGGGTCCGTTGTTTATAAATTGGAAATTCCTCCTTCTTCTCGCATTCACCTATAATTCCATGTCTATTGTCTTAAGAAAGCGATTGGCACCAACATCAGAGCACAAATTGTTTTAACGGAATTGGATAATGAAGGATTCATCATTTTGGAGCTGGAGGCCATCCTCAATAAGTGCACTCATCATCTTCTCTCTCATTCCATCACATAGGTCTTAATTTAGTAGTATGACATCCAACCAGAGGATGCTACATGGGAACCACTCTTTCAGATACAACAACAATTTGCACATCTAAAGCTTTGAGGATGAATATTTTCTAAGAGGGAGGGGATGTGAAGAACCCATGTTAACCCTTCTCTTTATTTCGTTAGTATATTTTGTTGGACACATATGATTTGTAAGTCATCTCATTAGTATCTTTTATCATCCCACATTCATGGGGAGTAATAGTTGTTCATATTAGACTTAGTATATAAATACGTGTTTAGGCCAATGAAGGCATCCACGAGTTATTTTGTATTGAGCTTGCTCAAAGGAGGATTCCCCCTCGAAGTGTCCTACGATCAATAAATTATCTTATGTGCTATGTTATTTTAGTTATATCATGCATTTTCTTTCTTTATTATAGGAGGTTCCTCACAAATATCAATTGACTCAGTTAAAATGAATTACATGAGAAATGTGCAGTCATTGTGCATCAAACGTCAGTGATTCAACAATGCTCTAGGTGGCATGATTGTTATATTAAAACTAAGGTGTTTCACAAAGGATACTGAGCTTTATTCTGTGACTCATGATTCAAAAAGGACTTTAAATGGAAACTGCGCATGAGATGGTTGTGACCATACAAGGTGGACACAGTATTTGATAGTGGGATTGTTCGATTGACCACAATAGATGAGCAAAAAACACAATTATTTTCTAATGGTCATCGGTTGTGACTTTATCATAAGCCACTTTAAAAGGATGCATTCATCTCCCATGTTGCCTATGATCTAAACTGTCAGTAGAACATGAATTCCTTCCTGTTCCCGCAACTCCTTAATCTCTGGTGCATTTTCCATGAATATTTTACATAATTAAACTTGTTTTATTTTAATTGTTTCCTGGCTCAATTATTTTATAGGTTTATTAGATTATTTGATGATTTGTTTGTTTAGTTTGATGGTTTGTTACAGGACTTGTATGCAGGAATTTAGACATTGAGGACTAATAAATAATCGAGTTGGGACATTGATTTTTTTAGAGTACAACTTCGGGAGTAATTTTCCATGATCTTATGTGTTAAGGTCTGAGAATTGTGTTGTAATCAAGTCCAGAATCTATGTTTTAATTAGATTCATATCCTCTCCATGAGGCTTGTTGCATCAATTTTGGAACTTATGTTGCATTAAGTTCACTAACTTATTGTGTTAAGTTAAAGAGCTTATGTTGTATCAAGATAGGACATTGATCAATTCCTATTTGGGAGAGATGCTTGTACTAGGATTTTATGGTTAACATCATGACCCTATGTTAAGGCATGAGACTTGGTGTGTCAAGTCCATAACTTATGTATATTAATTTCACATGACTTATGTTGTATTAAGTCTCGAAGATATACTATGTGATTGTAATATCCCAAATGATATTCTATTGTACTTGGGTAATATATTCATTGTTTAGATGCTCAAATAGTGCTAGAAGGATGATTACAATATGCATGAAAAAGTGTTGTGCCAAATGGCCCTAAAATATAGCTAATCTAGAGAGATAATAGGGAAAATATTTTTAGTAAGAAGATGTATAGATACCACTGATAACAAGATGATAGTCCTTCAATAAATAATATACATGCAGTGGTTGCTAGAAGAATGAGATGATATTGCTCCTCTCCTGAATTTGACGCCCAACTACAAGGATGCCCTCCTCCTGATGATGTTGATGTTTTTAATGAAGGATTTTTTTGTTGCTTCCGACACTTTATGGGGGTGATGGTATAAATATTCCAGGGATATTGAAAGACACATACAGAGATTTTAGTCAGAAGGTCCTTGTGCCGAGAGTAAAAGGAGATTTAGTCATAAGTAACAGGTCTTCCCAGAACAAGAAAGAGTTGGTTTAGTAAGAGGGTCCTTGTGTCGAGTGCAAAAAAATATTTCTTAATAGTAGGAGAAGTTGTTCAATTGAGATCTTGAAATCTTTTCCTCGTCCTTGAAATCTTTTCCTCGTCCTTGGGACCAGGTTGTAGTATATCTAAAAAAGTATATCACCTGTGAAAGTAGGTACTGAGTTGTTTATACCTATGATTTTGTTTTATTTTCTTACCTGTGAATTGGTATATTAGTAAACATGCCCTATTGTCTTCTAAAGTCTCTACAAAACATGACACATTACTTTAGAAGGGCTCATTACCCCTAAGGTTATCTTACTAATCATGTCCTCATTAGACTGATAATATTAAGGGATTTACAACAAAGGAATCAATTATGGGTTCAATTGGTCACTAGAATAAACCCTATGGCCATAGAAGAAGGAGACAGTGAATCTAAAAAATCAAAGAAGCAAATACTGTTAGATAAAGAAAAAGATAGGGAATCTAAAATGGTAGAATTCTAGTCTAGTTTGATAGGTAGAAAACCCTTGGACAATTCCCGAACCTATGAAGGAATTGCTGAAGAAAGAAATATAGAGAATCCTTCTGAAAAACCTAGGACTCAGGATGATGAGGTTTTTCCTCCCACAAAATAAGATTTAGAAACGATTCTAAAGTATTCTCAGGAATTAACCCATGAAGGATTTCCATTGGAAAGTGGAGCAAAAACATTAATGGAAGGGATTGAAAAATCAGGGAAGGTGTCTCAAGAGGCTGAACCCTATGAAGAATTTAGAAAATTAGACGAAGAATCATCACAAAAGGATGATTCTTCCATTCTGAATGAAGTTGAAATACTCACAAAGGGGTTCGTTTCTCCTAGGTCGTGACAAAGTAAAAGAATATTGAGAACTTCATCTCAGTCACTATTTCCATTGAAAAGAATGAGGACTCGGGCTACTATCGCAATATAGGAGACACAATTGCATAAAACAAGTATTAAATTCCCAATTTTAATACCTCAGTCATCCTCTATCACACAAGAATCAGGGGGTGCAGATAGAAAACATGGGATTGCTCCTATAAGACAAAACCAAGTAGCAACTTAACCTCAACATCAAGGTCTTCCAACCCACAAGAACCTGCTATGAAATATGGTCTCGTTTAAATAGAGACGGTGATTTTGGAAAATGACCTGCTAAAGCAGGAGCTACAAGTGCTCCAGGGAGAATTGCAACAGTTGAAAAGTATATTGAAAAATCAAGAAGGTCATAGATTGAATACATTAGAAGAGGTTGCTGATTAGATGGGGAATCTCGTTGTTTAGGACGCTAAGCACGATCAATACCTATGCTCAAAATGTGGGGATATTTTTAGTCTTGTAGGATATGAAGTTACTCTCATGGAACCCTCAGCTTGGAGATTGATGCAGTCAAGACATGAAGAAACTAGGAAAATACAATGAAACACCTAAGGGAGTTTCTAACAAAAGCAAAAGGGAGTTAATATAAATTATGAAACATTGCAACTTTACAAATACTCACATAAAAAGGCTTATATTGGCCAAAAGACTTAATATAAAATATATCATTGAACATTTTTTATAAAATATATTATTATCAAATTGTAGTTTTTTTTCGTGTTGTTAAATGGCATGAGAGCCCCTTCTTGGGATTTATTTTGGTCCTTTGGCCATATTTTTTCCCTAGGTGATTAATTTTATTTTGTTAAAAAATAGAAAGTAAAAGGAAAAAAATAAAAAGAAGAAAAAAAGAAGAAGATAAGAAGATCACATAAAAAGGGGTAAGAACAAAGAATGAAAAAAAACAACATACTGTTTATAAAATCAAACCTTGGTTTTATAAACCACACAAGGTTTTATTAACCCCTAATTCCCATGTTCACCCCAAAAAATAAACCATATGTACGTATATTATTATTATTATTATTATGATTACAATAAATATCAATATGTTTTAATAGTTAATTAGATTTATTATTAATTAACTAGTAAGCTCTTACATTAACCATGAAGTAATTTAAAGAAGAATTGGATGATATATTTGATCGATTTATGAGGAAAATGGAAGGAGTACATGGCCATAAGGAGCAATCAAATGAAAAAGTGATTGACAAGACCTTCATTGAAATAAACCAACAAAGTGAACTAGAGGCCTCCCAAGATGAAGACTAGGAAATTAAATCCCGATCCATTTTTCAAAGATTTTAAGAAAACATGGTAGCGAACATGAAAGTGATGGAATTGATGTCTTGGACATCAAATTGAATAACACAGCCAGTTCCATATCACCATCTAGTTTTCATGTCAATAACAAATGAAAATGTGCCTGTTACGGAGAGAAATTCCTATGGCTTTGGGTACCACAACAGACAGCTTTGACTCCAGAAATCAATCTTTCCCAATATGCAGTAGAAATAAAATGTCTAACACTAAAGGATCAGACCTCATACCTTATTCCAGACGGTTGAAGTAGATCCCCGTTGAGCTTTCCAATCTTCAGCTTGAATTGATATAATACTTCCTCAACAACAAGTAAACAATAAAATCATACTATATATCATAGTGTTAGATCTATTCTAGCATATATAATCAATAATATAAAAGCATTTGACATATTCCAATGGATACAATATTCAATAAAATACACATCATTGGACAAGGAAAGATAGTTCTTATTAATATAAATCAGAGATTAAAAGATAGATACAACCTCTGACAGCATGTCTGCGAACCGGAGAAACTGAATCCCCCACTTGGGCCTCCACCACTTCAATCCTCCATCACTTAGATAGCAAGCTCACTAGCAAAAGGCAAGCTTGGGAATAACACAACAGTGCTCCAAAGGGACAAAGGGATGCAGACTCAAGCATAAATTCCAGCAACAATGGACTATAGTTTCGTTGCTCTCAATCTCTCTCTATATCTATCCCCCCTTTAATGTACCAAGGGGTTCCTTATATAGCTTCACAAGGGATAATGAATGGTCGAATCCAAGCGATCTCAAGGCATATGGAAGGCCAGGAGTCAAATGAGTCGGATCCATGTCAAGGAAAACTCCAAAAGGATTTGGACTATGCACACATCCCTATGTACGCGATTATAGGATTCAAACTCGCGTATGTACGCAGTTATTGAGGAAAAAACCATGTATATCATCTTTTATATAGTTTTAGGGATGATCAAGGAAACATCAAAGGATAAAATATGGTCCATGGGGTCTAAAGAGTCTGCAGTGGGATAGGGGAAGGCCATACAAAGTGTGATTCACCCGGAGTGGTGAAATCCACTATAATAGATGCTCCCTAATGTGTGAGGTTAAAGGGGTCATACGATGGCCAAAATACATTATAAGTCCATCCCAAAAGTGGAGTGATGAAGGATCCCAAATGGAAGACCAGCCACCCAATCAGCATAGTACAATAATACAACTCTGCATCTAACTACAAGTACACATAGCAGTCCCGGATACATAAGAGTACAATGGCCATGAATAGGCATAATACATGATATCACATATGTGGTCATCGCCACGTACAATATACATAGATCAGAATCTCCATGATGAAGATATACAAAAGACCATGATCTCCAAAATGGCTGAAGATATACAATAGATCAAGATCTCCATAATGGCTGGAAATGTCTGACATATACTGGAATCAAGTCACGAGAGCTAAAATCTCATGAACACTGGCACGATCAAGGAGGTAGCATATAAGAGATGCCACCAGTCTGGAAGGTCTTCTACACAAACCGCTACGAGTACATGTCCTACTATGAGAATAGAGGTGTCGAGGTCGAACATAGTAGTCCATCATCTGATTATCGGTCATTGATGTATACCATTAACAGACGCGATATTACCCACCGATAATGATAATGGGAATCAAGGTACTAGAGTGCAAACTAATAAGTGTGAATAGATGTGTTGAGGTTGAACACTTGAGAGAATCCATCGATAAGGGGACATTGATGTATTCCCAAGAAACTATCGATGGTGAGAGAACCTGCCACTGATGACTGCAAGTCTCAAGGCAGTCAAAAGGACTCTAGATTCCAATCCCAGAATAAATGATCTGAAGTCAATGGGATGAAATCCGCTGGAAGGAGGGCATTAAGGCATCCCCCATCATCCAACACGAGGTACTTAGCAAAGCTGTCTAATATGGAAGGACTCGATCATAAAGTGCATGAACCAGTAACTGTACCGGGAATGGCTGACATGCAAAAGTCAAGATAACTGAGGAATGGCCGACACAGGTTTCAACTTCCTTTGAACAAGAGCATAACGGTGTATGGTGACTAAATGAAGGCAGCATAGACTCAATATACAAACTGGGACATCTCTGTGACACAGGAGGCATCAACAGAGGCTCCATAGGGACTGGAAGCTTAACCAGTCGGTGGAGATAAACTCAGATAAACAAGTACAGCTCCTAATTCAAACTATAACCCAACCAATGGATGTGATATACAGTGCTCTTGTCGAAGGCGACATGACTCGACAGCTGCCAAAAGATAACATCTTTCCTTGTCCGGCTTTTTGGTTTTTTGATTTCTTTTTGGACTTTTTCAGTTATTTGAAAAGCTTGAAAAAAGAATAAACTAGCTTTATAGTTACAAACTAGGAGGAGACGAGTGTCATAAGGGAAAACAAACTAGTTCCAAGTAGTGGAACATACCTATGCTCAATGCAAGGATACATGTGTAGGATATCGACACTCGGGGGAAAATCCCCTCCCAGTAAAAAGGGAATCAAGCTGTGAAGGATATAAAAATGGCTCTGCATGGATAGACATGAGACAAGCTCGGGCTATATGGTTGAAACGCAATGTTAGGGGAGCAGGCATAAAGCTCAATAAGGCAGGCAAAGCTCATGATAATGCATTCACAACTTGACAAAAGGGGAGTCCGGAGGGAAAAAGGCTAGCATAATATCAAGAGGAGTATGAGGCTCTTGCGAAATGTCATGGAAGTACTATACAACAGAGTCCCACACCCTAAAGGAGAAAATGTCAGCATGGGCACCAAATGCAAATCAGGTACTAACTAGGGTACCCATGTAAGGGGAAGCTCTACCACTCACATCATGCCACTTCTATAGCAGCAAGAAGGTTCCGTGACATAATAGAGTGGGTTCGTACCTAAGGTCATAGTGACATGGTCATAAGGTCATGCAAAATGCAACCAGTGGTGAACCTAACCTATATGCCAGTGTAGAGGTTATACCTATGATAGGCACGAACGGTCTCTGGTCACAAAAGAAGCATCCAACAGACAACTTCATACCCAAGGAAGACCCAACCACACTCACAACCCACCCAACAACTTCCCACAACATCAGACTCACCAAAAGGGAGGATGTACGCAACTGTATAAAGAATAGCTGCATATGTACGCGACTTCTAGCCAAAAATTTGTGTATGTACACGACTTTTGTCCAAAAACCCACATATACAGATAAGGCAGTGGTAAAAAGCAGGTCAAGGCCAAACCAATAAAGGGGAGTGTCAATGGACACACATACTATAACATGCGACACAGAAACATAGAGAGAAACCAAAAGCAAGTCAATAATATCAAGCCCATTGTGCCCCCAACCCCAAATAAAAACAAGGAACATCCCCAGCAAAGTCGCCAATTCTGTTACGAAGAGAAATTCCTATGGCTTGGGGTACCACAACAGACAACTTTGACTCCAGAAATCAATCTTTCCCAATATGTAATAGAAATAAAATGTCTAACACTAAAAGATCATACCTCGTACCTTATTCCGGACGGTTGAAGTAGATCCCCGTTGAGCTTTCCAATCTTTAGCTTGAATTGATCTAATACTTCCTCAACAACAAGCAAACAATACAAGCATACTATATATCATGGTGTTAGATCTATTCTAGCATATATAATCAACAATGTAAAAGCATTTGACATATTCCAATGGATACAATATTCAATCAAATACACATCATTGGACAAGGAAAGATAGTTCTTATTAATATAAATCAGAGATTACAAGATAGATACAACCTCTGACGACATGTCCATGAACCGAAGAAACTGAATCCCCCACTTGGGCCTCCACCACTTCAATCCTCCATCAATTAGATAGCAAGCTCACTAGCAAAAGGCACGCTTGGGAAGAACACAACAGTGCTCCAAAGGGACAAATGGATGCAGACTCAAGCATAAATTCCAGCAACAATGGACTATAGTTTCGTTGCTCTCAATCTCTCTCTATATCTATCCCCCCTTTAATGTACCAAGGGGTTCCTTATATAGCTTCACAAGGGATAATGAAGGGTCAACTCCGAGCGATCTCAAGGCATATGGAAGGCCAGGAGTCAAATGAGTCAGATCCATGTCAAGGAAAACTCCAAAAGGATTTGGACTATGCACACATCCCGATGTATGCGGTTATAGGAGTCAAACCCGTGTATGTACGCGGTTATCGGGGAAAAAACCGCGTATATCATCTTTTATATAGTTTTAGGGACGATCAAGGAAACATCAAAGGATAGAATATGGTCCATGGGGTCTAAAGAGTCTGCAGTGGGACAGGGGAAGGCCATACAAAGTGTGATTCACCTAGAGTGGTGAAATCCGCTATAATAGTGCCCATAGGTGTAATGGAAAAATCACTTACACAATGTTCTCAACCACTTTTTCCAAATAAATTGAATGATATGATTTATGGAGTTGAAAGTCATGGAATCAATCAATACCTGCTTAAAATGATGAAATAATTTATGATGGTTCTACAAACACAAGTATATATAGTTATGTAGACAGAGTGCTCTTTTTAATTGTTAGTTACATTACAAATAATGTTGAATATAGTTAGCTTATTGTTGTTGAATGAGATAGCACAATAGTTATTGCATCCACATCTCTAGGAATTGCAAAAAATGGAAGTGAAGATCGACAATTCTTCATAGATGGAATCCAAAAGGTGACATGGAAAACTGATAAGTACAAGTTGTACTATTTCAAAAACTCACCACTTAAGCATAAGGGATTACAACAAAAGTTCTAGAATCATGTCCATATAACGAAATCGATCCAAGATTGCACTGTTTGAGTTATCACTTCAAACACAACCCATAATAAGAGAGAATTAACACTCCCATCTTTAAGGACAAGATTCCCTTAAGGGAAGGGAAATGATACATAAATAATAATAATGAATACATAATACAGAAAAAACATATAAAGTAATAATAAAGGAATAATTACTATTACCGAAAGAGAACAAGACTCCTCCTAATAGGTTCCTATGCCATATTTAAAGGCAGACTTTCAATTGTAAAATAACATCAATCATTTTATTCAATATATATTACTTACTATGAAAATGGATATCTTCTTTATCTGGATACAGATTCTTCCATAACACATGGACTCGGTGTTACATGATGCACATTCCAAAAAAATTGTGTTGGTAGAAGTGTCAGTGTTGCTTGGCAGATGTTACGGAGAAAATTTACTATGGCTTGGGGTGGACCACAACAGACATGATAACACCAAAAATCGATCCATATCAAAACATTCTAAATATATAAATGAAACTAACACTAAGGGATGGGAAGCATACCTTATTATTTAAATTCAAAGAAAATCCCCATTGAGCTTTCAATAAGACTTGTCCCTACACATTGTCCTCAACAACAACAATATAGACAAGCATGATATATGTAAAGTGTTAGAGTCTAATCTAGCATGTCCAATTCCAATATGTAAACAAAGTAATTAAATCCATGGATACAAATATTCATAATTACAAATGTAATGGATGAGAAATGGATATTTTTATTAGTATAAAAAAAGATATAAATTAAAACCTTTGTCAGCACCTCGTCAAAATTGATAAACCAAGTCCCTCCACCTAGGCCCCCACCACTTCAATCCTCCATACAAAGCAAATATCACAAATACAAAGGAAAGCTTGGGAAAGAGCACTAACGGTTGCTTCAAGAACAAAGGGATGCAAACTCAAGAATATAAGATTGGGGCACAATTTCACTATAATATGTTTTCTTTCCAAAGTTATCCTCCTTTAATGCTTCTTAGTAGCTCAATATATAACCCCTCAATGGGAAGTGAAGGGTCAAATTGGAGCATTTCTCGGCATATGGAAGGACAAGGATCAAGTGATTCATTACTTGATGGGGAGAAATCCAAATATTTTTATTTTTGAGCATAAAACCTGATGTACATGGGTGAATGGCGCAGGTTGTGTATACATGGGTTGTAGACTTATGACCCATGTATATATTCAAAAATGTCTTTTTGGGGTTCCACTGGAGCATCAGGGTAATGGTAAGAAAATGGGATAAAATGAGTTTCCATAGCGACATGGATATGCCATCAACACATTATTTATTGGTTTGGAAAACCATGCTACAACATATTTCCCCTAATGTGTGAGGTGAGAGGGGTACACAATGGCCAAAATACATTATAACAATCCCAAGAGTAATGAAGATCCAAGTGGAAAAGTTGGCCACTCATTAGTATAATGATATATATCTACATATGGCTGCAGATATGGAGTATACATAGTAGTCCTGGATACATAACATTACAATGGTGATGAATATGCATAATAGAAATATGTAACGAGTGGTCATTTCCATGTGCAATATACAATGAAATAAGGTCTCCATACTAAATGAAGAAATCATAGAGTATAACGGAGTCTAGTAATGAGAACTGAAATCTTATAGATACTAGCACAATCAAGGAGGTAGCATATATGGAATGCCACAAAAATCAGAGATATTCTACACAAATCGTCTCTAGTACATGTCCCATTGCATGAATAAAGGTGTTGAATTCAAACATGATGGACCATCATTCGATTACCGGTCATTGATGTATACCATTAGCAAATTTGAGATATCACATCGATAATGATAATGGGAATCAAGGTACAAAGTGCAATCAAACAAATATGATTAAATGTGTTGAGGTCAAACATTTGAGGGAATCCATCGATCAGGGGACATTGATTTATTCCCAAATCTTTCGATAGTGAGAAGAACCTGCCAATGATGGCTTCAAGTATCAAGGAACTCATTGGACTATAGATACCTATTCCATAATAAATGATCTGAATTCGATGGAATGGAATCGGCTAGAAGGAGGGCATTTAAACATCCCGCATCAACCAACACGAGGTACAAAGTAATGATGGATAATTTGGAAGAAATCAGATGAACAAGATGTGCATGAACTAGTAGAAAATGTATCGAGAATGGACTAAATGCACATACAAGATATCTGAGGAATGGTAGACTTGGGTTATAAATTCCTTCAAATAATAACATAAGGTAGATGAATACTCATAGGCAGTATAGACTCAAAATGCAAACTGGTACAAATTTACGACACAGGAGGCATCAACAAAGGATCCATAGGGTGTGGAAGCATACTGATTTGGTGGAGAAAACTCAGAATAACGACTATAGTGCTAAGGTCATACTAGTAACCCAACCAATGGAGGAATAGATTGTGATATGTTTGAAGGAGACACGACCATTGCCATTAGAAAGTGATATCATTTCACATCTGACTTTTTATGTTTTGTAATTTTTTTTGGTTTTTTTATATTGAAAAGATTGAAAAATAATAAAAAATATTTTAGTACAATAAGGAGGAAATGAGTGTCGCGAGAAAGCAAACTAGTCCCAAGCAAGGAAGCACATGTAGGATAAGGAGACTCGGGGGGATTTTTACTTAGGGTATGGGATAATCAAGTTGGAAAATATATATGAGAGGCTCTTCTTGGTTAGGATTGACACAAGCTTAGGCTATATGGCTTATAAAACTGAAGCAGGGAGCCATCACAAAGCTCAATACAGAAATCGAACGCATGCAAAATTACAATTTAATATATAGCGGGATCCCCTATAGGATATGGCTAGCATAAATTTTAAGAAAGACTATGAAGTTCTTGCCCAAAGGAATGGCGACACTACAAGGGACTCCCAGACCTAAGAGAGGATGCTCAACATTGGTACCAAATAACAAAGAGGGATCTAACTAGGGGATCCATGATTAGGAAGGATTTATCAATTACAAAATGTCACTTATATTAGCAGTATGATGGTTCCTGTACATTAATAAGTGGGTTCATACCTATGGTTAATGTGACATAGTCATAGGATAATGCAAAATGCACACAGAAAGTGGTCATATCCTATATTTCAGTTTAGTGTTATACCTACCATGGGAATGAACAAGCCAAAGTGTTGACTAAAATGCACTAAAAGGAGTTCCTACACAACAACATTAGGCCAAACAACTCGAAATAATTAATAAGAAATACAAACTATAAGAAAAGTGGGTAATTTTTTTAATAAATAGTAAAAAATGAATATTTACCATACCATTTGTTTTTTACGCACAATAGTGCATTTGGAGCTAGTTGGACCTCGAAATGTCAAAAAATGATTTTGGGAGATACGGGCCACAAAATCCCCAGCCATCGGGACCAGGTAACTCATAATCACATTCTCTATGCATTCAATTTATTATTTTTCACTTTTAGTGGTGAATTTTCAAGTGTGGAGCTCCCAAAGATGGGAATCACAACCCACGTGGGTCGTAGTTCATCAGGACGTGTATAGGGTTGGATATATGTAGGAAAAGAAAATCCTGCTCGCATATACACACACCTTTCATAGGAAATAATTGCACATAGTGCCACAGATGTCTAAATTAATGGGTAAGACTCACAAATTCTTGGGTTTTCTTGGTAGCATAGTTCTAGAATGGAGAGAACATGAGCATGAAGATGTTGATAGGGAAGTTCTTGGTGACATTATTGCTCAATAAGATCGAAGGAGATGTGGTCTATGCAAACCTTGTAACCTTCAAGGTTTGAGGGCCCAACCAAGAATCTTACATATATTTGTAGATTATTGGGATTCAGACACAAAGGTCTCCATCTTGGATGGGATGCCATTGAGACTAGAGGTAGAGGACATATACTTCATCATAGGACTATCCCACCTAGGTGAGGTAGTGAACCTACAGGCTCGTGGAGTAGGCAAAGGAATCACTATTGAGGAGTACATAGCTATATATTATATTCCTGACACAAAAATATCAAAAGTCAAGTTCCAATGAATGTTATCCAGATCCTTAGCCTCAAAGTGATGTTAGTAGTGTTGGAAAGAAGCAGTATTAAAATCGATTCATAAAGCATCAAGACCTCTCATGTTTTACTCAATAGAGTGCAAGAGACCTATGGTATATGACTAGAGCACATCACTGTTGAGAACCATGAAATAGTAGTTAATTGACTGCAAGTTGGGTCAGATAAAAAAATTTGGTTATGCCAGCATTCTGAGCACTTTATTTTTTGAGAGGGTACCAAGTCTTAGCCCTAGAGTTGAGGTCCTTCCTCACAGTCTACGGGATCCATTCCAAAAATGCTAAACAAAGGTGATGTGAAGGCTGGGGGGGTAGGGAACCCACTCCTTTCCCAATTGACTTCTTCCACTGGTGGCGGTGACAGATCATCACCATAGATGATTGTCCCTATGAAGGGATTGACTTCCATGGAGACCCAAACATGTCACTACCACTAGGGTCCACATACAAAGATATAAGTAGGATCCCATTTGTATTTTTTGTATTTTTGATATATTTGGAAGTCATTTTTTTTTGTGGTATCAAGTACTAACATTAAGTTTATGTGTGCATATGTGTGTATGTGAAGATGGTATGGTTTCCCAAAACATCGACGGAGGGGACAAGGGGATGAGATGATTAGCGCTAATTCCGAATGGATGCTTCAAAACATACATGGCAGCATTGCCCATTTGACACAAAGGATACCCATGGTGCAAGTTGGGGACTTGCGTGAAGCGATGTAGAGGCATGTAGTTGGGGTACCCCGACCGTGGGTTAGAATATATAGGCAGTTGGCTAATGCGGTAGTGTTCTATCATGGTAATCACCCATGTCCACATGCATAAATTCCTAGATAGACATTTTGTATCATTCATATATATTTTGGTCGCTTAAATCCCATTTTTGTACTATGACACCATTTTGAAATTTGTTTGGAAATAAAAAAGACTTATAGTGATCAGTTTGATATATTTACACATGTGTTTGAATGTGAATGATTTCAATGTACATACTTCTTCATTGATGTGACAAATTCCAATCTAAAATGTAATTTGCATATGAATCAACAACATGATTATAAATTCTAGGCATGTGAATGTATGCCAATGTAATAAAATTGTTTCTCCAACAATCTTACCCTTAAGAACATTCACAACAAAGTAGGATACCTGATATGGTACAAGCCATTTAATTGTGACATGACTAACTGTGATTCAAGGAAAAATTCAAGAGATAGAATACCATTGGAAATGACATCACGTAATAGTTCGATCATAGCACTATACTCAACAACATTGTTTAATGACTAGTGGAGCCACAGACCTACTGAAGACACCACATGGCCCTCAAGTGCATAGATAACCCAGGAAACCAAAGCTAGGTTATGGGTGTGGTGACTGGCACCATCAGTGAATCCTAAGTATATTGAATACTTCATTGACATCTACCACAAAATAGGAAGCATGTCAACAAACCAATAACACTACAAGGGAACCAAAAACAAACTATGCAACTGTACATTCAATATACAAGATGCCAGCCTCAATTGAAGATCAAGCATAGTATTTCTTAAGATAGAGCTCATTTCTAGTATTTTTCAAGGCATTCGCTTCATATTATTCTAGCTCATAGGAGCCTTTCTCTAGGACATGTTTCACCACGTAAGGCTTGTTATGCATGGGGTTAAACTAACTCTCCCCTAACGATTCACTAGATTGATCATACACGAGGACCAAGTAACCTTCACTAAATTTATGAGGACATACATAATTATCATACTGATCCTTAACGCAACACTTATTTATATCTAGATCCATTACGACCTCCTGACATTGCTCATCTAGGTTTTATAAGTGGGCCAAATTCCCCTCTAACTCAGAAGTTTCAGGAAGAAACTCTATGGATATATTTAATGAAGGAATTTTGCTTTCAACCAGCAAAACCAACTCCACCCCATGCACTAGTTCATATGGAGAAATTTTGTGGCAGTCTTAACTGCGGTTCGATAATCCCACAAAGTAGGGTAAATACTAATATCCCAGTTCATTTTTCTTTATGTGATGGTTCTCTGTAGAATGGCCTTAAGGGACTTATTAACAACTTCAACTTAACCATTCACTTAAGGGTATTAAGAACAAGAGTGTTCCTGCTTATACCCTATTTTCAAGGCTAATCCCATCATCATCTTGTTTTGAAAGTGCCTGCCATTGTCAGTGGCAAGATCCTTTGAAATCCTGAACTAAGTGATAATTTGAATAAATATGAAATGGGTGGTCATATCACCATTGGATTTAATAGCAAGCATAAACTCTTCCCATTTCATGAAGTAGTCCACAACCACATAATGTGATGGTGCCCCCAAGTCGAAATTGGGTTGCAATCCATAAATTTCATCCCCTACTTAGTGAGAGGACTGATGGTGATAATTGCATGTAATGGGGTGAGATGCAAGCGCATATTCTGTGTGAACACCTGGAAAGGGTGGTAGCACTTGATAAAATTAACATAATCTTTGAAGATCGACGACCAATAATAAATCACTCTAAGTAATTTTTTGGTTGTAACAATCCTAGATAAATGACCACCACATGCCCCACCATGGAAATCATTCAACACAACTGCATCCTCATTGTGATTCAAACAAAGAGGTAAAATGGAATCCACCCCATGACAATACAAAGTGTCACTGATAATGAGGTAGTTCTTAGAGTTATGACGTAACTGTCGATGCTCATCCCTCAAAAGATGAGGGTGAATATTTAAAGTACAAATATTGATGATAATATTGCCATACCAAGGGTCTATAGATTAAATAATAAAGATATGTCCATCCACAAATGAACCGTCATGAATCTCATCGCCATCTATACTAGGGAGATATGACATAAGATCTACAAAGATTAACGACTTCTTTGATTTCTCCAAAAACTTTTTTAGGTCGAAATCTTTCAAAATAACAATCCATTTATTTTATTTTCCCCTATCATTCATCTATTAAAGACAAATTGAAATGGATTGATATGGGCTATGACCCCATCTTGGTGAAGAAAGATGTAATGTTTCAAGCATTGGACTGCATGAACTGTCGCTAAGGATAATTTATCAATGTGAATATATTGAAGTTTTGCATCAATAATATTTTGGATAAGATAGTAACCAACATGCTCCTAGAGCTCATCATCCTCTTGAACCATAACCATACCAACATTCTCTTGATACTTGACCACATACAACAAGAAATAATGGCTATAGTCAAGTGGAATAATCAAGGGGGTGATGCCAAGGATTCCTTAAGAGTGTTGAAGGACTCATGGGCTTGCGCATAACATATGAATCATAGTTTCCTTCTTCAACAAGTGCATAAGTACCTTGCTTAAATTGGCATAATAGACAACAAATCTACGCAAGAAATTAGCCATCCCTTGTAGGCTTTGAAGGTGTCGAATTATGCATGGGGGAGACAATTGTAATATTGTGTTAACCTTTAAAGGATCAACCCTAGTCCCTTCACTATATATTATAAACCCTAATAAATGACCAACCTTCACACAAAAGATGCACTTTTGAGGATTTAACCGAATTTGGTAACAACGACATTTTTCAAAGACCAAATGCAAATAATATGGATGATCCACCCTCAAATGAGAGTGAGCATATAAATCATTAAAATAAAACTCAATAATACGTTTAAGGTTGTGGAAAAAAAGGTCATGGCCTATTGAAAAGTAGCTTCGATTTTTTTAAGGCCGAAAGGAATTTTTCAGTACGCAAAAGTACCCCAAGGTCAAATAAATACAGTCTTCTGTTGATCCTCAGGTTTATTATGGATTTGGTTATACCCTGAAAATTCATCCATAAATGAGAAAAACTCATGTTGACATACTACTTTGAATAGGGGTTTTCTCCATACATCTATTGAAACCCATTGACGCAAGCTCCGTAAACATCGACTCAGATAGGTTTTACCCTATCCAGCAACACCTACAAAGTAGATGCAATCTCACCCATGATGTTTGAGGGAGGGATGTAGGAACCACTTTTCTGCAAAAGGAAGAGGACTTTCACACTATATCTTACTCTATCGCAACATTACTCAGATATCTAGGGTTTACATGTATCATTCGTGAGATCTTCTACTTATCATCATTTACAACTACTCTTACTCATATCGCAGTAACATAATTCATATTTATTTAACGTAGAAGTGGCTTAACAAAAACATCAACATATTTTTACCCAATAAACCTCACAAGACTTCACATCATTCAGATTCAAGCATGTACCATTATTAAGTTTACAGACTTCCTAGACATGTAGATAAGAACAAGAATTTCATCACCAACATCATTCTTATATTAAACCACCGTGCAACAAACAAGAATTATTTGGTTGAATAGCCTCAGACTAGAAAATACTTTTGTAGATCAACTCACTTACAACATGATTGATTGCATAATCAATGATTCTCTAATGAATCTACTCATAATTCTATTTATATCTTGAGCCATTACAAGATGGTCCACATAGCCAAATTTCTAACTAATTTTAACCAATAATTCCTAACTGACTCAACCATAATGACCACGCATTTCCGTATATTCTTCTGCACAACTAAATCTGTCTTCTTCCGATGTATTCTTTGTCGATGGCAGAAGTGCACCTTACACATCCTATCCCCTTTCCAACAATCCCACAACACAAAATTATCACTCATCCTCAAGCCACGTCAGATGGAAATTATTGGTGCATCTACCTTTTCCTTAAACTCATCATGTATTGTTTTTACTTCATTGACGGTTGCTTTGACCTTTACCTTGGTTCTTGCGCATTGTGCCACTTCTTTCTATGTTGGGTGTTCCTCATTCATATTTTGTATTGTGCTTAAGTCCTCCTTTGTCTTTGTGATCTCTTCCATTTATCTGAGCATCAATTCCTCCGCTGCGCCCTGCAATTCATCTAACTACATCAACCTCCTCTGGTGTCTTGTGTGTTATTTATTGACATGATGTTGCAGTTCCTCTAAGCTCCTCTACCCTAGACACCTAAACTAGTGGGGGCATCCCTTTGAGAGATCCTCATAGATCTGATAATTCTATTTCTACTTCGGTCAATTGTGCTTCCAGCTAGTGTAGCTTCTCACCTTGCACCAAATTACACTAAAACTTGGTTATATCCTCTGCAATTATTTGTACTGTCTTCTCACTCTCCACAATTTATGTCGCGGTATCCTCAATTAATCCTCTTCTTTCTGTGAGGTTCTATGGTGGTGTGCTTGGCACCGCTCATGCTTGCAACTCTGAGATTCTCTTTCTTCAGGTCAACAACTATTTTTCTCAACCACAACAATTTTTATCTAGAGAACATTTTTGGGGTAATGTTCGGAATCTCTTAGCATGCCAATGAGATTGATTTCTCCAATCGATTCCTATCATCGGAAGCCTTGTTCCTTTCATTGAATACTGCCTCTTCCTCCATATTCAGTTGTTGAAGCTCGACTTCCATTCTCTTTTCTTGCTCTCGAGACTCGACCAATTGGTCATGCACCATCGCCTCGCGTGTATTGATTTCTTGAATTTATTCATTCTTGAGTCATGTGAGCATATGCACTGGAATATCGTTAATGTCAAGGCCAATCAAATCTAATTTATTCAAGGTAGCTTCAACATATTCATCCCTCGTTGTAAGTGTGTGTAGTGAAATCTGTAAAATTCGTACTTTCTTGCCAATACTTACCTCATATTCTCTTTGGAACACATCCATTTGTGGTACCCTTGTCTCCAATACTGATTTTGATAGTGATTTCAACAACCCCTTCACTTTGTGGAAATTCCCCATGGCATGTTGTGCTACTTTTGTTTGTCTTTTACTGGTTGTCGTAGTAATGGCATCCAGTATCTTGCTTACTTGTTCGTCTAAGAGCTTCATGGTACTACTCCCTTCATCTTGTTCAAACCCATGCTTTGTTCGCACCTCTTCCTATTGCTTCTCCAAGTCCAAATTCATCGGATTTCATGGAGATTCCTCCTATGAGTTCTCTTTGGAGTCCTGCTCAATCCGAATATTCTAACTATGTCTTCTTCTGATGTCTTCTTTGACTGATGCTTGACATCCCACCGTTCCTGAATGTGGAGAGCATGTGGGCTGATTTCTAGTCGTGCAAGCCTCCTATTCTTTGTTGCAACCTTGTTTATGAGTCATGAAATTTTTGTTCCTTCCTCCTGTAGTGCATCCCGTTTAAGTAGAACTGGATATTGTTGTCATTTTTTCTCTCCTTGTTGTTGAGAGCCCATAGTTTCTTATACCTCTCTCCTTTGCATATTTTGACGGCTTCAACGTCCATCTCTTGATAGTGCTTTGGTTCCATCCAACTCACAAGTGCAATAAGTATCAACAACAAAGAGTAGCTAAATGGTATTTTCCCCTCTTATGCCAATATGACATCTTCCTTCAATTGGTTCAGCAAAAATAACTCCCAATTCATCAGAAATCCTCCTGAACATGTGATAATTCCCAACATGCACTAGTTTGTCCTGTTTTTTCACAAGATTTTCATAGCCAATAGTTTTTTTGTAATGTGAAATCCCTAGTCATTAATGGTGACATTGACATACATTCTCTTGTTGTGTATCACATCATGCTACTTATTTAGCCTCATCACCATCTTCTTATCATTGTCCTTCCCTATGAATTACTGGGACAGATCAACCCCTACCTTGGGAAAGTCGGTGATTTGGGATATCAAATCGACCATGATGGGGATTTTTTCATCCAACCATAGGTATCCACCATGGAAACGCGCCAACAATTGCTTTACATAGGTTTTTAGCTCCACCAAGTGCCCCAAATGAAGCATGTGGATGATGGCCAACAACCCATATTGTTGCAATCCCAATGCCTATTGCATTGCTTCTCTGGTGATGTGTCCCTTGTCTCCATGTGATCAATGCTCATTTGTCTCCACTATGCATTATGGATATGCCAGAATGTCATGATCATTGTATTGTAGCCTCTGCAATCTTGGAATAATTTTCATTGTCACATGCAATCTCTTTGGTTTCGTTGGTATCTTGATGGACATATGCTCCATATTCTTACCAATCTGTACCATCGGTGCCCCTGGATTTCACAGTGTTATATACCCCAGGATAAAATTTATTGTCATCCTTTTCTGCATGGTTGAGTCCTCTCCTCCCGTCATCGATGGGAAAGCTTCTTCCTTTGCTTCCCTTATCGAACTGCGAGTTGATTTGATCAGTCATTCCAAAGAGGTTGGGCGATTCATACCCCTCTTCTTTTTGGGTGGTTGTGTGAATTCGGTCTGAATTTTTGGTTGCTCCTCAATGATTGGCATGTTGTGTAGTGACGATCCCTATGTGTTGGTGCTCGAAATAATTTGTGCCATGGATAGTATTATACTTCTCTAGTATTTCACTTTGTCACTACTCTCCTATATTTCCCTTTGCTTTTATTCGTCTTCTCCATGCACACAACGGTGCGACCCATTCCCTCATGGCCAATTCTTATAGCCTCCACTAGTCTTTTGCAAAGTATTTGGTCCATCATTTCCAAATCCTTCAGAAATTGACCAAATCTGGCATCGGTTATGCAAATCTAATGGTTAGATTTACCCATAAATTGTGTCTCTCCCACTTGCACCGTCACTCATCTGGTTTAATTCCTACATTTATTGTATGATTTTACCATGTCGCACTTCATCCAATATCGTTAAACTTCCAACTTTGTTGCGATTTGCTTTTCCTGTCGACACACCTTGGTGCAATTCTAATATATATATATTCCCCAAGAAAAAACCTTTTATTCATAGAATAAACATGAACTACTCTATTGAGCTTACATCAAGAAGCATCGTTCATATGACCTTGATACAAACCAATCTTTGTCATTTCCTCAATAAAAACTGCTCTAGAAAGCTTACATCTCATAATAGCCTTGCATTTTGCTGAATAGTCTTAGAGTTATATATATATATATATATATATTCATTTGCATGGTTGTCATCATTAGTGCCTCACCCTAATATCCGAATAGGGATTCATCTGACTTCCATTTACTAATTTTGGTAGTAATACTCTATCTAACCGTTGTAGTTGTACTGCACCTATGTCGGTGATGAAATGAATAACATAGGGTCCTAAGCAATGCATATGGAGCTTACCTGGTTGCTTCACAAACTTGGTGTCGTATAATAGAGCCATATCCCGGCACTCAAAGTACTTTTATTTTACATAGTGGTCGTGCCATGTCTTCTGTCGATCCTTCTCTACCTGCTGGTGGAAACCTGCGATTAACCGATCCTCCTCGAGCTACAACAACAACGCTAATCTTTCTTCAATCTCTCCTTCATCACTCATGCCTTTCATTATCCCTATGTGTAGGCTGGTAACAATGTATTCTATTGGAATTACCAATTTATGTCCATAAACGAGCTTGAATGGAATTTGTCCTGTCAACCTTTTACATGTCCTCTAGGACCATATTATCACAGGTATTTTCAAATCCCAATCGTCATGATTTGTGTTGCATACCTTCATTAGCACATGTTGAAACACCTTATCGAATGCTTCAACTGCTCCATTCCCTTGTGGGTGATATGGGGTACTCTTCTTGTGATGTATATGAAATTCCTTAGTCATCATGCTAATCATCTGATTGAGAAAGTGACTTCCTTAGTTGCTCATCAATATCTTTGGACCACTAAACCAAGTAACCACATTGTCGAATAGGAACCTATATTTTGTCACAACTATACAATCATTCCCCGGTGCTTCCTTTTCCCATCATTTCAAGTAGTTTGTCGTAGTTATCATATATTGCACACCCGTCGGTTTCCCTGGAGGATTGATAGGTCCCATGAAATCCACAACCCATTTATCAAAAGGTTGTAGCATTATCTGATGTACTAGTGACATCTCATCATGCCATAATTACTTTCCTATCCTTTGATAGACGTCACAACTTTTAGCATAATCTATGACATCATTGTGCATTGTTGGACACCATAATCTAGCTTAGAGTATATTTCTAGTGGTTGCACAACCTCCATAATGTCCTCCAGCAATTTCATCACATGCCTTTTCCAATAGTCTCTCTTGTTCATGTGGTAGGACATATTGATGTAGAATTTTATCTGGGCACATTTTATAGAGTTGTCTTGTGATTAGCTAGAAATCTACAGCTGTGACGACCGGTTGATTCTTCTAACTCGTGGTGAATTCTTCTGGTGCTTTTCCTATCATAAAAAATTGGATAATTTTCTCATAATGGTCATCCACCATTCCCATTTTAATCAATTTCGCATTAGGTAAGCCATCCTTGATGCTGCTGGGCTCTTCATCTATCTTTATCCTTGATAGAAGATGAGGTCCTGCATTCAACCACCCTAGATTCATAATGATCTCAAAATCGAACTCTTGGAATAGAAATAGTCATTGAAAAATATTTCCCCCCAACATAGGCTTGTTAACCAGGTACTTCAGTGCTCAGTGATCCGTAAACATTTTGAAATGTCCTCAAAATAGGTAGTGGCTGAATTTTTGTAATACGTACACCATCACCAATCCTTCTCTCTTTATCTTTGTGTATTTTATTTCCATAGTAGACAAATTCTAACTTCCAAATGAGATTAGGTGATCGATCGCTCCTTCCCCTTACTCCTAATGTTACGGTTGAAGCATCGAAATGGGCGTGGAACTCCTTTATCCAATCTAGAAAAACTAGTATTGGTGTTGCGTCCATTTTCTACTTCAAAGTATCAAGAATTCTTTGAAATTAGTCGTTCCTTTCGAAATTCACATCCTTCTTCAACAATTTCTCCATCGATGCCATGATTGATGCATATCCCCCTATGAACTTTTGGTAATATCTTATATGACCCAACATTTCCCTTAGTTGTTTTACTATTGTCGGTGCTGGTAGGTCGATAATTACCGCAATCTTAGTGGGATTGACCAACATATCTTCCTTACATACAATATGTCCCAATAGAATCCCAAATGGAGCACAAAATATACACTTCTTTAGATTCAACAAGGTATGATGTTGTGACAATATTTCTAGCATCAATCAAAGGTTCACAATGTGGTATTTTACTTTATCATAGACGATACCGTTTCCATGTAGGATGTTAGGAATTTATGAATGAAGTCCTTAAACACAACAAAAACTATCCTAGAAAAAATTGCAGGTGCATTCTTGAGACCAAACGACATTACCTTGTACTGAAGACATCCCCATTCCATTACAAAAGTGGTATTGTGACTATCCTCCTTCGCAATCCTTATTTGGTGGTAGACTAAAAATCCATCTCTAAACAAATAGATCTCTTGTCCTCCAACTCCTTCCAATACATCGTCGGTGAATGGTGTTGGGAATGGATCATAAAGACTTGCGTCGTTCAGCTTCTTTAGGTCGACACAGATCTGAATTTCCCCTGTCTTTTTGTCTTGCACAACCATCAGGATGATCCATTTTGACTCTTTAATAGGTTCGATAATGCCAGCATCCATCATCGATTCTAATTCTGCTTTGACATGTTCCTTGTATATCGGGTTCAATCTGTATGGTCGTTGTTTTACTAGTTTAAAATATAGATTTAGGGGAATTTTCATCTCATCCAAGTCACCTAAAATCCCTTTCATCTCAGAAAAAATTGTCAGAAATAAATCCTAGAATTCATGCAGCAGGCCAGTGATATTCGCCATGGTTGTCTCATCCCAATAATCCCCAATACTAGCGAGTTTCAGGCTCTCTGTCATCCAAATATTGACCTTTGTTAGCTCGAGTGGTTGTTTGACTTCAATGGATAGTATTTCTGGTGTTGTGATATCTTGACTTCCCTTTGATTATGAGATGTTGACAGCTCTTAGATCATCCTCATTGTCAGGATCTCCTATCACATTGTAGCATTCGAACATTAACTGTGTTGTTGGTGTCTTGTGCTTCTATTGGTTACTTAGCTGGAACTATTTCCAACACTATGTTTCGGATGTCCTGAAGTGTGCTATGTATAAACAAATTATCATTTGTGAAGCTGAAAGTATGACTGAAGTTGAAAACCATTTCTTCCCACATTGTAGTTTCTGTTCGTAGCTCTCTCGAAATGTACCACCTTTGTGGTACTTCATCCAACATACCGACAAATCCATGGTCCCATTCTTCCTTCGGATTCAATACCCATGCTTCTTAGCATGCTACAACATGATCACTAGGATCATTCTTTCCATCATATTTCTTTCCTTAGTAGTGCTCCGCTTCCCCAAATTGAACTTCAATTAATCGATGACATGTCCTCCAGTCTCCCATCGCGGTGTTGGGCATAACCCACCACCTTGTTGGAGTGGCCTTCAGTGCTTCTTCCAACACCAATAGTTGTTGATGCTCTCATAATTTATCCTCAAATACATCAATGAAACCAACCAAGTTAAGTATCCCTTCTTATGTCAACATTTTGATGACTTCTGTTTCTACACAATGCAATGATTGAGTGAATCTCCCACATTTTCTAACCGATATTTCATGTAACCGGTTCTACTAGTTTTCCGTCACATCGTCAGAGTCCGATGAATATGCGGGGCTAGTACTTTGTCAAACTAGCTCTCCATCTGTAGTGGGGTTGATGTAGTCTTAAAAAATGTTATACAGTTTATCCCATCCTCCCACAACTTCCTCTTTTACTAGTTTGACGTATATTTGTCCTTTGCTAGGATCTAATGGGGAAATGATCTAGATGTCACGATTCTCAAAAGTTGGCATTACTCTTTTCTTCAAATTCATAACTGTCAAATTGTAATTTTCCTAACCAATTCGCAACAGTGCAGGGTATGAGTTTATTTCTTCGACTATCTCAATAGTGTCAAAGTCTGGATATGTCTTTAGTCCCACCGCTTAAATAGGTAGGTGGGGTACTATATCGATTCATGACACCTTGGCTTGATTTTCTAGTCACAACTATATGGGAGACCAAACCAAGCATGGTTTCCCCATCATTTCCCATGTTTTCCTTGTCGCGATATTTACATATGATCTTAGATCCAAGATGACTAGATCCACATCATAATCATCGATCTAGACATTCATCCTCATTTCCCTTCCCATTTTCTTCTTATGCAAAGAATTCACTGAGCGGTCTTGTCTCCCTTTCTCCTTTTGGTACAACAAGCTCGCTATTTTGCTAATGCATCCAGATCTTTTACTAGAGATAGACAACTTTCTAGAAAATTTTGCAGAGTATTGACCTTCCTTAATGAGCCCAACATAGCTGTCAAATAAAAAATGAGAGGTATTTCATGGACATGTAAGTTACTAGTGTTCCTGTTTAGCACGTCTCTCATGTCGAATAAGGTTTCTTTATCAATGCTTACATAAAATTGTACATTCTTTTGAGACACCGGTCAGATTTTTATCATTAGTCCATTAGCTCCCGTCATTGCCCCTCCTTCGGTTACTAATCATACATTTTATAGTTAATTTATGGGTTCCGTGATATTTTTCCTATAATAGATCCCTCATTTCAATTCTGATTCTGGTTCACGTTCTGGTTTGGTTGTGGTTGCAGCTGGTTATTGGCTTGCACTTCGCAATCAACTGTGGACATTCTTCAACAATATGATCTACAACACTGCAATAAGTACATTGAGACTATAAATTCGAACAGTCTCTCAGGTAATGTCCCAATACCCCGCAATTATAGCATGTTACCAATCCGTGACCTCATCCCATAACTCCTTCATGACCAAATCCTCCATTGCGACCTTTGCAGAATCCTCCTTGGATTCCTCCTTATGGCTTATACTGTGGTTGGTTGAACTGTTACTGCTGATTGGGCTGCGAATGAGTGAACTATGGTTTATTATACTGCGGTTGAGTATATTGCAGTTGTTGTTGGTTATACTACATATGGTTGTATTGGAGTTCTTTCTAAGTGTACTACGGTTTCAACAGTGGCCTTTTAACTGGTCAATGTTCTTCTACTTTCATGAAATATGTATCCATGGTTCTTTCTTGAAGCAAATAATATGCTCTATATTCATTTTCTTCATGTCCAACCAATCAACAGAAGTTGCAAAAAATATTTCCTGGCTTCGACACAAGCTTTTGAAGGTATACACATTCCTCAGACTGATGTCCTCTAGTCTTGCAAATCTCACACCATGGTATTCCTCCTTGACTTAGTGGATTCAGAACTCTAGCCTATAAGTATTTGCGGAAGTCTGGCCATTGATCCTTATGATTTCCTTATGTCTGACATCGACTACACCATACTTCTTCATGGACTTGTTTCCCTTCTTGATATCCTACAACTGAATATTAAGGTTCGCTAATTGTGATTGGATATGGATCATGCCAACCCCATTTTTCTAGTTGGTGAAGCTTCCAACTTCATTGCGATCTCGATAGATTCCGTATGGGATGCAATATTCTATTGCATTAATGGAATTCATATGTGTGGTACCAAAGCTGTAATAAACCATTCCTTATGTTTTACATCGCTCATTCCAAAGTTGACCTTAGCCATCATAGTTTTGAACCCCTGATCAAAATACCATATAGACTCATTCGGATATTGCTTGATTTCCTTCAACTTGGTAATATATAGAGATTCAGATTTTGGTTTTTTAAATTCCTCAATTATTTCGGTCTTGATTTGTGCAAGGGTCTTCTAAGGATGCTCTATCGTTACTTGCACAAATTTCATGTACCAATCCAATGCTTGACCTCGAAAGGTTTTTGTTAGTTGTCCTTTATTGATATCTTCATCTTGTACTTTCTTTACTGTCCATACTGCTTCACATAGGAACCAATATTATTTGGGATATTTAGTCCCATTACCCTGGAACAAGGGTAGCTTCACGTCATCATCTTCCATTCTGGGTCTTCTTCCAGTATTCGTTGATCCACTACTATTACTGTTGCATTGAAACACATGAAAACCCTATGAATAACTCATGTTTCTTCCTCCTGAATTTGACACAATGCACAGAGGCGTAGCTACGTCGTTGCTTTGGGTTGGTCCTTCCTTAGACTCCGGCATAGCCTAGTTTTTTCCTTCATCATTGTAGGGTCACTTAGGTCCTTGTGGTCCCTTCTTGCAGTTTCTTGTTCCAGTCGTACCAAGAATCTCCTCATTCCTCTGCCTCTTCTCTTTGGATAACCTCACCCCACTTCGTAGGAGATGACACTCTTCCTTAGCTTCCCTCACAGTTTTGTCGTAACTTCCATCCATCTACCTTGTATCATTCCATCCAACCCTTTTCTCCGTGGTACCCGCAACCTCCACACACCAGATCTTTACTCGTCAGAGTTCATGTTCAAGATTCCCTTTTCACAGATGAGCACTTTAATCCATAGTTGTAACGATAGTAGAAATATCCACCTCGGTCCCTTAAAGAATTCCCTCTATGCATCATTGAAGGAATTAACTTTGTCGACAACACAATTAGTGATATATCCTTCTAAAATGTTGTTTATCCACACTTCGACAAATCTCGAAGCTTTGTTGTTTACCCTCCACAACTGTTGGATTAGTTCAGGTGTCCACTAATTAGGTTCACCAACATGGAAATTCCTCTTCTAAAAAGTAAGTTGTGACAAACACTCATACAGTACTATTGGAAACTCATCAAAGAATATTTCATAAATATTCGAGTAAATATGTCTCCCCAACCACACTTATGTTATCAATCTAGAGTTATGATTTTCTTCTTCTACGAACTCTCCGGCCTTCTGATCAAACTAGTCCTAGATATATGGTTTCATCGAATGCCACAACATGTCCTCTTCTTCTTCGCGCTATGCTACCAACAACGAACCATTTGTTGACACGCTACTATCGACAGGGGTTCACTCCATAGATCTATTGACACCCATTGATGCAATATCCCTTAACATTATTCCAGATAGGTTTTACCCTATCCAACAACACCTATGAAGCAGATACAGCCTCACCCAAGATGTCCGAGGGAGGGCTGCACGAACCATGTTTCCACAAAAGGAAGAGGAATTTCACACTATCTCTTACTCTATTGAAACGTTACTCATAGACCTAATTTTTACACACATTTTTCATGATATCTACTACTTATCGTATTTTGCAACTACTCTTACTCAGATCGCAGTAAAATAATTAATATTCATTTAACTTATACTTTCCTTAATGAAAACATCAACATATATTAACCCAATGAGCCTTGCAAGACTTTGCATCATTTAAATTCAAGCATGTACCATTATTAAGTTCATAGAATTCACAGACATGTAGATAAGAACAATAATTTCATCACCAAAATCATCCTTATTTTAAAACACCGTGCAACATACAAGCATTCTGTAATAACCCCAAAATTCGTAAAAATTTAAAATTTTCCATGTAACATAAAATGTCAAGGTTGTCATTGCCAATGAACCAATAACTGTTAGCGGATATTCAAAGATTAATAAATAACAAAGAGCATTATATTTATTTATCTCTATATAATTTATTTGTTTATCTTGAAGTGCTAAGTTAGGGATGTTAAACACAACAGTTTATGTTTTAGAAAACAAGAAAGGGAACTGCATCTTAATCTGGTGATAAGTGTGTTATTACTTTCTATTGTCAACTAGGGAAGAATATTAGATGAGATCATGACTTACTTAGCTTACAGCTAATGCAGTGGAATAGTGGTTCTTTTACAGGTTCTAAACAGGTAAGCAGTTTGTTCGAGTAAAATTCCAGATCGAGAATAATACTCCACTAGCATAGGATAAAATGCTAGTTAAAAATGTTTCTTTGCAGCTTGAGCCTATAAAAGGTATTGTTGGTAAAAAAAATTATGTTATGTTATCAAACTGCATAAAATATTGTAATACCACTACTATGAAAGAATAGGTTATCGGCAGTTTAAGTTTACCACCTTTTTACGTGATCCCATAAATTCTTCCTTCTTGTATTTTAGTTATAGACTTATATTTCAATTTGGGTTGGTATAATTAGGACATTTCTATTTCTATCATTTAAACCATAGTGATCTAAGGAGTTTATAAATGTGGAGATATGTTGGACATACTTGCAACCATAATTTCATATTTGTCGTTAATGATTGGAAAATGTTACTATACATAACTATTTGAGTTCCTTCTAAACTTTAAACCTTTCAAGTTAGTAATTATTCTAAATCTTGTATTATGACCTAGTTACCTAGATATAAACCTTGTTATATATAAGCTTCTGATTGCGATGGTTATATTGAAAATTTCCAAGTGTATTATTATACTAATCTCAACTTTCGGATTTTTATAAATAAGTATATTCATGTAACTGGTTTATCTTCCTTAACATATGTAATATCATTATCAATAGTAGGTGTTAAAAAAATAAAGGTAGTATTCTAACTACTAATACTATAGTTAACTATTCACAAACCCTATTGTAAATATACACCTTCCAAAATACAAAACTCCATGGTATGTGCTTCTAGGGAAGGTTAATTTACTTCCACCATCATTGTCCTACTATTATCAAATGTAAACATTATACAATACTAAGAAGAATATAGATAGAATATTGTTATTCTAAGGTCTCTAGCAAGATGAGTACTTTTCAATTATTAATATCTTAAGGTTATAAACAAAAGAATCAAAACAAGGAACAAATATTATCACTATGCAATGATTTTCATATGGTTTGAATTGAAACCTAATGATTTGTGTAGATTAGCAATAGGGCCTTCAACTATAGCTCTATACCCATAATTGTGAAATATTTGTTGGACACATGGTTGGTGATTGGAACTTCAGGTTTTTCGTTGACTTGAAACACCATAAAAACTGGCTTCAACCCTAGAAACGTGCTTTGTTTTGTTTGGTTTGTGGAGTGGTCAAGCCGAGAGCTCATGGCTTCCATGTTTGATGTTGAACCTCCATAAAAAAAAACACGCAGGAATTTGTATCATTAAAAAGCTGGTGTAGAAGGGTGAGTTAGAAATGTATTCCTATCGTGAGGTGGTTTTCACTTGTGTAAAGAGTATTGTGGTTTGGGCTGTCTTTGCCATTGTCTTTCAGAGTGAGTTTTGGTTCTGTGTGTTAAAGATTGTAACCAGTGTGAAGGGAGTCGTGGATGAGATTTTTCACTGCATTTTGTATTATCTCGTTTGCAGTGCTTTACCTTATCTTATGTACCAATGAACAAGGCTTAGGTGGCTTCCATGACTTCACTGTTGCGTGATTTTACCAGGTAAAAACATAAATGTTTTCCTTTTAGTTTAATTGGCACAATATTTAGTTATTATTTTTGTAAATAATAAGGGTAACTAATAGGACTAAGGTTTTCCCTATGCAGGCTCTCCAGATTCGAACTTGAGGCTGAAGGTCTTTACCGAAAGTCTTCCATAAGGGCATCCACCTTGGTAAGCCTCGGTGACACCTGGGGTTTTTCCTTCACAAAAAATATGGTGGAAAGAATGATGGCACCACCATGTGTTGTGGTTGTTGGCTCGGTCGTGGTTATCAGTTACTCTATTGTTCTTTTAATTTGTAAGTTTTAAAATCCCTAGTGGCTATTTATATTTAGTGGATAAGGGATTTCATGGTCGTGACTTATATATTTTAGTTTTGAGCCTTCTTGGCCTTAGTTGAATATATGGTGATAGTTTTTAAAACTAGCTTTAAGCCATGACTTTACTGTCATTCCATTGGGTTGTTTTAAAAGGATTTGATTAGGGTTTTAAAGGAAACTTTGATGGCTGTTTCCTATAGCACTTCTTGCTTTGGTAAAAAAAAATCTTTCGTAGCTGAACAGATGGTTGTTTCAGTTTTTTAAACCCTGTTTAAGTAATTATACTTTTATGTAAGCTTTTAAGCTTTGACTTATAAATAAGGCCACAAGCCGAGACTCAATTTGTTCAGTTTCTTTTTTATTATTAAGAGGATTTTCATAGCTTAATGTTGATTTAGCAGTTCCTCTGTTTGGTTTATATTTATGTATATTTGGTTTATTTTAACTATTTTTATAGTATTTACTTTCTCTTGATAGTTAGGGTTAAATTGATTTGTAAGAAATTTTTGTTTCTTATTAAAGGAAAAGATTTGGAGATCTTTTAGTAAGGAAATAATTTATAGCAGCAGAGTTTATAATGCTGTAATGATTTTTTTTTTAAAATGGAAATGAGAATGATATTATTAAATAAATGTTCTTCTTTTCTGAATTCCAGGAAAATGCTGCTAGGTTTTTAATATTATAAATCTTGAGTTTAAATGGTGTGAAAGAACAGATCTTTCGTAAACCCTATTTTTCTAAGATTTATAGAGTCAGTGATTTTATTTTCACTAAACCTAGTTTACATGCTTTTGTTATAAATAAATTAACTAGGTAATTATTTATTTAAAATTTATGTTTTAATTAGTTAATAAAATAATTATTGATCATATATTATTTATTTAAGTTTACCTACTAGATTTATGGTGCGTAACTTTGATATTTTTACTGTATAAACTATTACACATACTAGTGTATATTATTTAGCCTAGTTTCTCCATCTTATTCTAGTTTACTTAAATAATTTAAGTAAAAGTTTACACACAGCTGAAAAACTATAAATAATTTTACATGAAATCCTGTAGATAGTAATCATTTGCATCTGCATTCATAATTCATTGAATCTACTTATTTGAATTAAATAAACTTGCTGTACTAGAGTACTTCCTTGCAAGAGGTGTGGAAAAATATAGTTTAGGTGATTTTTCCTATCAATCACTCAACTCAGAAATTTCTTGGTTAATTTACCCTAATCTAGCTACACAATAACTTTCACAGCATATCCCTAATAGTATTACAATAGAAATATACTTTATTTTTTAAAAATCATAAGATTTTTTGATACAGTAAATAAAATAATAACTAAACTTAAACAAGTAGAACCTATAATATAGATGAGGTGACAACAACTTAAGGAAGTTGTTCCTCCCAACCAACTCCTGGAGAAGAGCTAAACTGCAATTCTCGGGACCCCGGAGCCTGTCTCCTAGTCCTCCTGGTAGAGTACTTGGTGAGAGATGTAGTCTTAAGCTCCTCTACAACTCCAATGAGTGTTCAACAGTAACTCGACTCTACTTACAACAGTTTGAACTCAGCTTATAATAGATGCACTTGTTCATTCTTCAGCACTTATTCCCTCAAATTTACTTCAGCTATTCCTCTCCATTGAATTCACATGTGCACTTCATTCACTCAGAATGATCACAAATCTAGAATGAGCAGCCTGAGCTGTCTTCAATGGGAAGTTTTATTAACATGCCTAAGTCTTTTGGGTCAGTTTTTACTTAATGAGCCACTTGCTCCTATTCCACTTTCTTGGGGAATTATGACCACAAAAATAGGGAAGTTTCCACCAGTAACAACTAGAAGTAGTTTGAGGATGCCGCCACATGTCAATCTACTCTCAACCCAGTCTCCTCCACCAAGTGACAAGTAAACACTCATTTAATAGCTTCCCCAAGCTATTGTCTCATCTTTTATTTATTTATTAATAAAATATTCTACAATACATTAAATTATCCTTGACCCCACTTGGTCATTAATTACAAACTTTAACATAAAATATAACATAATGTTTCTCAAAAACATAAAATTGTTTTGCAAATTGGGGCATGTGACAAATTATTTGGTCGAATAGACTCAGATAGAAAAATACATTCACATATCAACACACTTACAACATTACTGATCACATAATGCTTGATGATGTAATGACTCTGCTCCTAATTCTATTTATAGGCTTGATCCATTGCAAAATGGTCCAGATAGCCGAATTTCTAACTAATTTTGACCAAAACTTCCTAATTGACTCAACCATAATGACCTGCATGTCAATATCTTCTTCCACGCAGTTGACTCTGTCTTTTGTCAATGTATTATTTTTCAATGTCCTATCCCCTTGCCAACACCTCACTTCCATCACACTCATCCAAAATAATATCAATGAATGGTGTGGGGAAATTATATTTCTGAAAATCCTTGTTCAAGTCTCTAAATTCGGTGCATACACGGATGGTACCCTACCTTTTATTGACATGAATGGGATTGGATACCCAGTCAGTGGAGGGAACCAGATAAATGAATGCATATTTGAGTAACTTCTCTATCTCATCCTTTATGGCAGACACTTTATCAAGGTTTATCACACATAAGCATTTTCGAACAGATTTTAACATATGTATACATTTCGATTTCATGTTCAAAAATACGGGGATCAATTTATGGAATTTCATCATATGACCAAGAAAAGATGTCACGAAATTGTTTAAAGAGCTCATTGTATCTCTTGATTTCATTGAGTGAGAAATCAACATCAATGTAAACATTCTTGATTTTATGAGGAATCTGAGAAATGTTGATAGGAATAGTAGGAGAAAAATTCACCATGTTCCTTCGGCATATATCCCATGAGTGCCTAATGGGATCACGAGATTACCAACATTATTACTTAAGGTCATCCTAAAGTCATCAAAATTGATCCATTAAAGCTCCACGAGGAATTAATATCAATGATGCATCTCCTCCCAAGGTTATTCCAGACCATTCATGGCCTCAAGAATTGCTTCATATGAAGGAAAAATATCGAAAATGCAATCATGCAAGCATGATGAAGCAACCTCCCAAGAAGGCAATGCAAAAATATCCTCTTCCTCCATCTGTGAAGAGGAAGAACCAGGGTCTACAATAGGATCAACAATAGATTAATAAGTATTCTCTGGTACATACAACAGAATTTCCATCCTAGTAGGTCTAGCATCTTCATCTGAAGTGCTTAGAGAAGGAAGAGCCCAAGGGTCATCCAAATACATAATGAAAAATGGGACCAAACTCACAGGTGACAAGTCACCACCAGGAGTAGAACTAATAGCTATAATTTGTGCCAAAATATTAAAATTTCCCATCAATGACAAATATATTATGATGCCAACATTCTCAGTTGTTGATTGAGAATTATCAATGGCCGGGACAGTATGTCCCGATGGTGTAGATGAACTAGAATTATCAAATGATAATTGATCGATTGTCACAATTTGATCCTCAAAAGGGAAGCACACAACTTGAAATAAAGATGATATGATCACTTTCATCATGTAAATATAGTTTCATCCCAGTAAAATATTGTAATTGAGGGGTGCATCAACCACCTCAGCTTCGACTAGAACGACCTTCCCCAAAAACTAGAATTGAGGGGAGGGAATAATGCCATGCATCCTAAATGAGCATCCATCAAACATGTTCAACATAGTCATATATTTGGAAAACACCAATGAGCTAAGGCCTTTCCAACAAGCCAGAGACATCACAGAGGTTGTGGCCCCTTCATCAAGAATTGTGCATTTAATAGTGTTATTTAGACACTCCACATGTACTTGGAAATCCACATGGTAAGGAAAGTGAGGCTGGACCTCGTGATTTTCAAATCTAACTACAGTGGAGGAATTAGGATCAACTACTCCAAGAGCAGACAATAATGCTCTCCTTTACAAAGGAAAAGTCTGAAGAACTTCAAGAGCTGAAATCACAAAATGAGTCTTGCTGAAATCCTCGACAATGGAATCATATGTTGGGTGGCTTGGGAAATAGGATTGTGCCCCAAATGATTTAGGACTCCCTTAGGTATGAGAGGTATAGCTTCAAGCTTATCAATTTACAAAGGAACTTCAGTAGGTGCAAGCTCCTTAACCATGTTGGGTTGGGACAGACCATAATTTTTGTGAGAGAGTCACAACGTTAGCACATGACATCATGTTGATGCAAACGTTACCACCTTCCATGGTAAAAGTGTTTTTATTCCCACTAGAACTACTTCCAGTCTGAGCAGTCCTCGAAGCCATATTTTGATTATGAGGAAAAGATTTAGTCAACACAATTGGGCTCTATGCGACGAACTTCGAGGAATATTCAATACGAGGACACAAGTATGTGAGATGGTCTCCCCCATAAATTTTTCAAGGGAATTTCATCTTCCACTTAGGTTTCTTGTCCCCCCCACCATTATCTATATTCTTGTCCTCATTCCAACTCTCCTTCCTATTCCCAACCTGTTTATTATTTCTTCCCCTTCTTATATGATTTCTGGGCCACTGGTTTCTCTTCTGGTCCGACGAATGAACTGAAATTACATCCATTGATTGGGTGGGGGTAGACGAGTCCATAACTTGTCTAGTCATAGGTTGGTTAATATAAAATTTTCTCATTTGATTTGTCACCTGTTCTATGATTTTGGTACTCATGGAGCCAACAATACCATCCACATGTGGCCTAGGTTTGAACATAGGCTCAAATTTCTACCACGATGCATGAGGGATATTCTCATATAGAATCCCATACTGAGTATATATCAATTCCAATTGCTGGGACCTAAAGATAACATGTTACTTATTAGTCACTCTAGATGTTAAAACATACTTCATGATGTACAATAACAATGACTTAAGGAGCTATTTCAACAAAAAAAATGGGTGGAATGTTGTCCTTAATCAACCTATTCCATCTGTCCCACTCTTGGATACGATCATAGATATGGGTAGCCTTATCATGTCAAAATGTCGACAAGATTTCTATGCTAGCATCATAATGTATTGGCAACTGAAAGTGGTTCAGAAAGGTTAAGGATAAATCATTAAACATCCAATATGTTCCCCTAGGAGAACTATATATACCATTTTGTGGTAGGACCTGTGAGGGTGCAACGAAACAATTGTAAATGATCAGAGTCGTGGTTCAAATAATTTGAAGAGAACCATAGGTGGAAAGTATTCACATGCTCTCGAGGGTCCTCCACATTCTTGAATTCAAACTTCGGAATGTTCAAAGGAAGTTTGGCAGGAACAATTGGCCACATTGAATCATGAGATACTGGATCGTTGGTCAAATTCGAAAGGTCAAGAAAATTTAAGGTATCCAAAAGGGGGATCCTAGGCTGTGCCATCGGATTACATCCCCATGAAAGGATTGGTTCAAATAGGGTTGATTCTAATAAAGGTCGTGGCCTTGACTAGGCAGATAATAACCACGTCCTGTATGTCCCATATAAGGTTGCACAAGAATTTGATAATTAGGTATTCCCTAAGAAGGAGGTGCCATATAACAAGATTTATAGGAGTAGTGGGACGGTTGATCTCTAGACATCTAGGGAGGTGAATAACCTTTAGAGACAACTGCACTAGCTATTGAAGGAACAACATAGCTAAATGGAACACCACTACCTGAGGGATTGTGGGATATGTAAGAAGGGTTTGACATAAGAAAGGAGTTTGAGGGAATTAGTGTGGTGGACAATGGGATGTAAGATGGAATGTAAGCTTTGTCCCCAATGTTTACATATCCACTGTCACCCCCGTAAGAGTGAACACTACCATTAAAATCATATGAGGGGAGTGAAAAACTTCCCACAAATGGAGTAGAGGGTGGGATATGACCACTCATGAATCTATGAGCAAGGTAAGAGGATGTGGTGCTCCCCATTCCAACACCAAGGTCCATGATAGGATGAGTGGTGGGTGATAGTATAGTAGTAGTGATGTCTAGCATGCCAAATGTAAAAGGACTCATGCTAGAGGGAGTAGGCTAAGTATCGACACTCAGCCTTCCTGAGGCAAACTTCCTATGGACAACTGTAAAATCAGACAACTCGGGTCATGTAGCATGGGAAGTACCGGCCCCACGAGGGTTGGTATAAACCAGAGTTCTAGGTATCCATATGGTTCCTCCCCCCATTCTAGATGATGGATACAGAGGGAACTTTGGGTGTTAGGGTTAACCTTGACTTAGGGATAAGTCAAAGGTGGTTGAGGTCTAGCACATGGTTTGAGAGTATGTTTTATTATAGACCATGGTATTTTTCATGGTAATTGTGGCAAATAGTATTTTGTGACCCATGGTATTGCATGAAAAGAAGTATTTATAAGGATTGAGGAGGCTCCATTGTAAAGTGTCCTGGAGGTGCGTGGTGGTTATCTCACTTGGGTTGGATTGACTATTTTAGGTCAAGGGATAATAGATCTATTATGGTGGTTTTTCTGGGTTTTGGGTTTTCCACGTAAATATTGTTTTTCTATGTGAATGTTGCTTGTAATATTTATTTCTTGCACATATTATTTGTTATTAATGTTCATTCAAAACTTCAGAACTGGTATCAAATACATGGTTGGAATATAGTAATGCTTGTTGTGTTGTACCTAGTTTTTTGAATTAATTGTGGGGTGCATGTTTGGTGGTACTTGAAACCCCAACAGTTTCGGTTTCTTGTTAAAAATTGATTTCCCTGGGTGCTAGAAGAACAAAGTATCCCTCTTATGCATAGATAAGGGATGTTGCATCAAGTGTGGAATGAACCACTAGGTAGTTACAAGGGTGGAAGGTGTACTCGTATCCTAACTTGATATAGATCGGAGAGGTTGATTCTTCGATTGCAGGAGGGATGTGAGATGGTTTAATCTCAATTTAGGGACCAATCATGTATGTGAAGAGAATTCCTAGAGAAATGGTGGTTGTAGTGGCTATGGAACCATGTAATTCGGTATATGGATTCCTCTTTATATGGACGTCAATGACAGGGTTATATGCAGGTACAAAAGAGCTTGATAGAAAATGAGTAAGTATACAAGCAAGAAAGTGAGCATGGAAAAGAGAGAGGATGAAGCAACTAATGGTGATGGTATAGTAACCATGAAGACACATGAAAAACAATTAATGGAGCAGTTTGCATGTAAAATGGCATATGGTTGTAAGACCTGGTAAGGAATGCATAGCCCTGGTAACTCATTGGTAAAGTTGGGAGATAGAACTAGGCTATAGGGGGTGTATGTGATGTTCCTCGGTAAAACTTTGAGGGGGCTTGGTGTTTAATCGAAGTCAATTTTAAAGGGGGGATTGTTAGTTTTAACCTTGACTCAAGAATAATTCAAACATGGTTGAGGTATAGCACATGGTTTGGGAACATAGTTTATTATAGCCCATGGTATTTTTTTGTGCTATTGGTGGCAAATGGTATTTGGTGACCCATGGTATTGTCCCATGGTATTACATGTAAAGAAGTATTTATAAGGACTAGGGAGGCTCCATTTTAAAGTGGGATGGAGGTGAGTGGTGCCTAGCTCACTTGTCTCGGCTTGGCCACTTTAGTCAAGGGATAATTTATCTATTATGGTGCTTTTTTTGGATTTTGGGTTTTCCAAGTAAATATTGTTTGTGTCGATGTGAATGTTGCTTGTAATATTTATTTACCGCACATATTATTTGTTATTAATGCTCATTCAAAAACTAAGAACGGGGATTTTGAAGTAGTAATCATGGTGAGAACTCTGTGGGAATCACAATGTTGAAAAGGTTTCCTACAATGCCTGATCCTCTTCTGATGAGGAGGAGGAGGGTCACGCGGAAATAGTCCTACTAAACGTAGAGATAGGAAAAGTGTTGTAAATCGATCCATAATGAATCCACAAAACAAAAAAAGGCTCAACTAATTACGATCCCTAAATCCAACTAGTGCACAAAGAGTGGACCCTTGAATAAATCTAGGTCAGATGCAAACAATCAGAGAGGGAGGATAAGTGAGCTCCTGCATTCACCAAGTATGTCTCTCTTAGCAAAGAGCTAAGACTCCCATACACTACAAGCGGAGGTGTGTAGCCAATTATAGTCGACCTTAGCTTCAACGCATATAGCGACTATGTTGTTCGACTCCTACCTAGCTAGGACACTCATAAAATAATGTTTGCAGGTACCTCCTGTGGTACATAGGTAGCGAAATTAAAGTCAACCTAATATAACCAATGGTAAGGAGGATAGTTGCAGGTGAAATCTACCGTATTGACATGGTAACAAATATCGAAGCTCGAAAGCACCAAAGGTGCCTCAAAATCTCCCAAATATGAACAAGCTCATGGAAATATCTTTGGCACTCAACATAAAGTAGAAGGGTTCTATCCCGACCACTAATGTGTGTGCTACCTCATTATTAAATCCTGTGCAAGAAGAGAGTCATGAGAACACCAATTATACCAAGGATTGGACTTCTCACCTGGACAAACACCTAATTTTTTTGTTTTATAGTCTTGGAAAAATTTATTCACAACACCCTATTCCAAGACTCTACAACCTAAGCTTGTTGGTTCACCTCTATCAAATAAAATCGTGTAATAAATTTAAAATTAAGTGTTAAATTTAATGGTTGTGATTACTCAAGGGTAATCAACGCGCAACTAGTGATCTTACAGCTCAACAATGAAGTAAGTATGCACACCTAAAAAACAATGCCAATGCAATCCTTCTTATATGAAATCTTGAGTAATATTTCATCTAAGAAAACCTAATGCAAGTACCAAACCAATGCATATGCACAATGCAATAAACATGCAAAGATAAAAATATTTTTGTATTTTCACTATAGTGCAATGAAAATGCAATAAAATACCCTAAAAACTATCAGACCTTGCAACAAGCAACAAACAAGACAATAAAGACACTAAGACTAAGAAGGAAAATGGAATAATAATAAAACAAAAAGGAGATAAATGACAAGAATCAATTCCAAAGGAAAAATCAATGAAAAAGAGGTTTATGGCCATAACAGAAGTAGTCAACAGGCATCATAGGAACCTAGGAAGACTCAACCACACTCACAACCCACCCATCACCTTCACACATTAAATATCAAGCAAAAGGAGATATGTACATGACTATTCAACGAACAACAATGTATGTAGATGAATACATGTACTAAAACCCACGTATATATGCGATTGTGATTTCTATGACCCGCGTATACAAAGAAAAGAGTGGTAGAAAGTAATCTAACATCCAAATTATTTCAAGTGACTTCCAATGAATCAACCAACTATTGATTGTGACAGAAAAACACAAAGAAGTAGAGAGAAAATCAAGCAAAGCATGCACCCAAACCCCAACAAAAAGGAATTTCCATGGAGTGTCCAATTTTGTTATGGAGAAAAGTTTATATGGCTTGGGGTGGACCACAATAGATAGGATTCCACCAGAAATTTATCCATTTCAAAGAATGTTAAATATATAAATGAAACTAACATTAAGGGATGGGTAGCATACCTTATTTTGAGCGTTCAAAGAATATCCATGTTGAGTTTAGACTTGTCCCTACATATTGTCCTTAACAACAAAAAGATATATGTGCATGATATATGAAAAGTATTAAAGTCTAATATAGCATGTTCAATTCCAACATGTAAACAAAGTAATTACATCCATGGATACAAATATCATAATTACACATGTAATGGACGAGAAATGTATATTTCTATTAATATAAACATAGATATAAATGAAAACCTATGTCAACACCTCATGGAAATCAAGAAACTGAGTCCCTCCACCTAGGCCTCCACCACTTCAATCCTCGATACAAAGGAAATATCACAAATACAAAGGAAATATTGAGAAATAACACTAATGTCTACTTCAAGGACAAAGGGATTGAGACTCAAGCATATAAGATTGGGACATAATTTCACTATAATATATTTTCTCTTCAAAGTTCTTCTCGTTCAATGCTTCATAGTAGATCAATATATAGGTCCTCAATGGGAAGTGAAGGATCTAATCAGAGTGTTTCCCAGCATATGGAAGGCCAAGGATCAAGTCATTCGTTACTTGACTAGTAAAAGTCCATTTTTTTTTTAGCATAAAACTCGATGTACGTAGGTGACCGTTGTGCAAGTTGCGTATACGTGGGTTGTAGAATTGTGACCCATGTATATATTCAAAAATGTCTTTTTAGGGGTTCCACTAAAGCATCAGGGTAATGGTAAGCAAATTGGATAAAAGGAGTCTACATAGGGAAAATGATAGACCATCTAAGCATGATGCATTAGGTGTGGAAAATCACACTATAACAACTAGATTTGGCCTTTCTTACTCTGGTAATGTTGTTTCTTCTTTCATTCATATGCAAAATGCCCAAATTTATTACAATAATGACATTGTATTTGGGATCAAATATTTGGCCACTTGAATGGATGAGATTATGATTTTCATCTCTACCAATAACATTAATAGGACTAATCTTGTGTCCTCTTCTAGAAAAACTTATTCCTCTACCTCTAAAATTAGATATCCCCCTTCCTCTTCCATGGATTATAGATGACTATGCTGCAAAAAAAAATTCTAATGATTTATTTGACTTATTTAATATATATTCATGAACTGTGAGAGAGGATTGCGTCTCATCAATGGTATACTAGCTCAAATATTAGTTTTCCTCCAAAGTCATTACCAAAGATTCTAATTTTGGGGGAATACTCCTAAGCACCTTCTCAACAACCTTTTTATCGTCTATGGTTTCTCCACAAGATTTCATTTGATTAATCAGAAAAATAACTCAAGTATAAAAATATTCTACTGAATCCATATCATTCCTTGACAGAGTTTCAAAATATCTTCTAAGAATTTCTAATTTAGCAGTCTTTACTTTGTCCATACCTTGAATAAGAATTTTGGAGTGTATCCCACACATATTTGGTGGTATTTGTTGTTGCTACTCTTAGGACTATTCTCTCATGAATTTCTTGATGCATGTAGAATATATATTCCTTCATTCTTCCTTTTTTCCCTCAAAACAACCTTCTTAACTTGTGCAAGTGCGTTATATGTTTCCCACTTTGTTGGTTCCACATAGACATTTTCAACTCTCTGTAATACATATTGACCCCTTGTTGACACAAACTTAGTCGACTTGGGTTCCCTCTCTATTGACACCCTAACCAACACGATGAACCTGAGCACCAGCCCAAATAGGTTTTACCCCATCCAACAACACCCACAGAGCTGATGAAGTCTCACCTGAGATGTTCGAGGGAGGGCTGATAAAACCAAGTTTCCGCAGAAAGAAGGAGGATCATGTGCATCTACTTGTCAACTTAGCGCAACATTATTCAACTGATCTAATCATTCAACTTATGCATTAACAGAACCAAATCATCATTCAACAGATCACATTATTATACCAGAACTGCAGTAAACACATTGATGCACAAATATATCCAACATAATAACATCATTTAAAGTAGGGAACCATCACATCATTTACAGATCCATGTTGTAGGTACACATTGCATTCATAATTGAGTCATAGAAGACAGTAATACAGGAAAATAGAAAAGGACACATTAATTCTGCTCAACTTTCGTCATGTCATATTAACCTTTGCACAAAACCATAGATTCTCCAACCAGTTCTTCAGTACACAAATCAACAGATCTCAATTCATCCGTAGATATTACGTAACATGAAAAGACTTAGCTCTCAAAGGTGATCAAGTCCTCTTAACATTTTCAATTCACCATCTACTTATAGTCTTGCGCCTTTACAATCGAGGTCCACTTAAGTAAATTTCTAACTAACTCTTAATAGATTCTACAAAATATGAAAACAATCCACATAATGTGGTCCAAAATGACCAAAATACATAAAATAATACAACTATGACTTGCGCGGTATCTTTGAGATTGTGCAACATATGCGATGATGCGCAAGTAACTTATCCCAAAATCCCTGCCAATAGGCCCCCAACACAATCTTGTGGCTCACCCTCGAGCCATGTTAGCTAGACATGGTGTACTCAGTGATATACTACTCAAAGTCCGCATACTGGTGATTGATCTCTTTGAATTTCTCTTTAACCTTCTCAACAATCTCTTGGCTCCCTGTCAAGTCATGCTTTAGTGGATGTTTAACCATCTTATCAGCAACCTCCTTCTTTCCTTTTTTCATGTCCTGCAGTGCATAAAATGCCTTAATGGAAAGTTGCACTCTAAGACCTTGGAACTCATCTAAATGCTCACTGTCCTTCTTCTGTATTTTCCTTTCTTTCCTGATACGCTGTTGCAACTCCTTCAGCTCTGCAAACCTCATGATCTAAACAACTGGTGGAATTTCTCTCAATGCCATCTTTAGTGTCTCCATATTCCCTTGTGCATCCTATAACTTTGTGGTCATTTGCACCAACTTCTCATCCTGGACTACGCTGCCCCAAAATTGTGTAGTTGCTTATGTCCTTCTTTGCTTCCTGCTCCATCTCTTTGAGCTATGTCGCCACATCCTCTATGGTGCTCTTCCTCTCTGAGATTTGTTCAAGTGGTGTGCCTAGACGTACCAGAGCATTCAAAATGTTAATGTCACGCACCAACTACGCGATGATCGTTCTGATTTTCTGTACTTTGGCTTCTGCATCCTTGTCCGCAACAGCTTCTGGCACTCGTTGACATACTTTGGAGATTACATTTTCCAGCTGCACCCGGTGGTCCCAAAGTTGGTCCTTCTTAACTACTAGTCGATATTGCTCCTTTTTAAACTCCTCAATCTCCTTTGTGCTCTTGGCCATCAACTCTTCTTATTCCTTCTTCAACACTTCAACCTCTCTTTGTGCTTCTGCTTACTTCTCTTGCAATTGCAACAATTGACCATTGATTCTTTGTTCTCTGTCTGCCAAATTATGATTTTTGACTCTTTGCATTTGCACCAATGTCTGTGTGTACAACACGTTGATGTTAATCAATAAGTCCTAAAACCACTACAAGGAGGCATTCAAATCCTCGTTGTTGGTCTCAATCATAGTCAAGGGAATTTGAGCATTTCGAACCCACATCCCAGTGCTGATTGAGCCGAAGTCATACACATTCGCTACGTTTGGCACTTTAATAAAAAATACATCATATAATGAATCAAGTCATGTTATTAACTTAGTAAATCTCTCTTGCGATGATTTCTTCATCTCTTAGGCTACCGTGTCTATAGCATCTATAATCACCCTAATGAGTCGATTCAGTTGTGCTGCCATCCCTGGTGTGACACTACTTGTCGCACCCTATTCATGTCACATCTTTGTTCTGGATTCTTCAAACTTGCGCTATGCTTCTAATTCCATTCGAGTACGTGATGAATCTTCATCAGAATCATGGTGACTCTGTTGGTCATCCTTATGCATGGGATCAATCACTGCATCCGTTGGAGGTCGTATCGATACTTCCTCCAAGATGACCGGTTCTCTCCATGCTGTAGACCAATCATTAACAATTGTCTCCAATTCTGCATCAAACAACTTATATGGCATCAATAGCCACTGCTTGTTAGGGTCATGCCGTGCTTGCACATGAATGGCGTGTGGTTCAATCACAAACCGAGAAATACTTTGATACTTCATCGCAGCTTCCTCAGATAACTGTGGAACTTTCACAACAGCTTCCTATAGTGCTTCCCAATAGATCCACAATTGAATAGCACAGTCCTTCAATCATTCAAGTTCCCTTACCCACCAGAGATTATGGTAGCATTCACCCTTACAAAAGTTTACTTCCTCCACCTCCATACCTTGATAATTGTCTAGCTCCATCCAAGCCACGAGCACGATCAATATTAAAAACCAACTATATGTAAATGGTCGCTCTTTGTCCTAGACTTCTACTGCATCCTACGCAAACTGGTTCATTAGAAAGAGTGACCAGTTCATTTGTACACCTTCTGCACATTGATTTATGCATGCAATAATCCTTGAGTTACATTAGATGGGGTGGTTCTTCATAACCACTTTGATGGATAAAATCCTTTCTTCAATGCGCACCACCTAGTCATTGATACTGTCAATGTGGTGTGGATGCGGTAAGCACACCCGTTCCACTGGAAACCATAGCGCTTCTTCAACTTCATCGCGAGCCTCTTGTCATTATCTTTCCCTTTGAAATACCATGAGGGTTATGTCCCATCCTTAGGAAACCCCATGATGTTTGAGATCAATGATACCATGATTGTGACTGTTGATTCAAGCCACAAAGTCCTACCATGAAAACAGAACAAAAGCTGCTTTACACAGGAATTTTCCTCATTCAGCCGCCCAAAATGCGACATGTTAGTTGATTCCAACAGGCCTTCTTTGTCCAAGCAGTGCGCCTAATCCAATGGAATGCACAATATCAGGACACCTCATACAGTTACCATCGACACATATGGTTCCTTTGTAACGTCCTATAATGAGAGAAGGTCATGGTCATCATACTTCATCTGCATTAGCACAGGCATAATATATGTGGTACATACCAAACCCTATGGTATCGTCAGCATCCTTACTTGGTACTTCTGATTCCTGGTGAGCTTCATGGGATGCGCACTAGGCCAACAAGGAGGTATATACCGAGGGATATCCTTAGCAGAAACCCCTACATGAGCTGCTGATTCTACAAATCATGAGCTTGATGGACTTGGTGGTGCAAGTACATCCTCGTGTGTTTTTTCAGATGATCTAGTGTTCCACTTCTTCGACAGTGGGGAGGTAGGCTGTGCTCGCCCCCCCTCTTCTTCTTCGTTACCAACAATGATCCTATAGACATACTTGCAACTTCCTCCTCGATGGTTACTAGGTCGACTGGTGATTCCCTTTCAATTGAAATCTAAACCATGATTGGTTTACTCTGCATGTCGCACCAGTGCCCCACAATGCTCAACAATCACTCAACCTCACTTCACTTGGAAACTCACTCACTCGATACGACATCGCTCTACAACTCAACTCAATCTTGCACAACTATACTCAATTCACACTTTGCACAATGGTGACTTTTGATCGCATTTGGTCCTTTCGTATAGTGCCAAATCGATCCCTTGACCATCATGACCAAATCATGCAGATCATCATGACCAAATCATGCATTAATTGCCCAAATCTGTCGTTGATTCTTTCAATCCAATGGATGTATCTGCCATCAATACACGTCCCTTAAACAAGGGCCACTAGTTAAATGCTTTAGTTGTCTACATTTATTGCTGATTTGACTATGTCGCAACCTTTTGGATATCGCGAGAGACCTTCCTAATGTCACTACCAACTCCCCTACTTGTGCATCCATTTCCTCTTGGTGCGTCATATTTCTAGCTAGCCATCCTTCTATCTATCCTTTTTTTTCATTGCGTAATGCCTCAAGCAATGTGTGATTCCAGGCACATCCTATAGGGCTTTAGCCTACTACCATTCACTAGCTTAGGCAGCATCGCACCATCTAATTGTTGCAGTTGTACTACACCTCTTAAAGTAATAGAATTAATAAGATATAGACCTATCCAATGCATCTGTAACTTACCTAGATGCTTCATGAACTTGTTGTCGTACAACAACACTAAGTCTCCAAGCTGAAACTATTTGTTCTTGATATGTCGATCATGCCAAGATTTTTGTCGATCCTTCTTGACATGCTAGTGAAAACCTATGACAAAGCGGTCTTCCTCAAGATACACCAGCTGCTACACTCATTCTTCTAATGCTACCTCATCATCCATTCCTATTGCTTCGCTATGCATAAACTCGAAACAATGCACTCCATAGGCATGATTGCCTCTTTCCTATACACCAATGTGAACAGTGTATGTCCCATCAATCTCTTGCAAGTGGTGCGATAGGCTCACAAGACTGCTGGAATCTTCAAATCCCAATCATCACGGTTTGTGTTACACACCTTTGTAAGCACATGCTCCAACACCTTGTTGAATGCTTCCACTTCCCATTGTCTTGTGGATGATACGGGGTACTCTTCTTATGTTGTATCTGAAGCTCCTCTATCAATGTACTGATTGTACAGTTGATGAGGTGACTCCCTTGGTCACTCATCAATATCCTTGGGCACCTGAATCGAGTCATAGTGCTGTCAAATAGGAACCTCACCACTATCACAGTAGTGCAATCCAAAACATGTGCTTCCTCCATCGATCTTGTCAAATAGTCAGTCGATGTAATGATGTATCACACACCAGTTCTCTTCCCAAGTGGGTCAATTGGTCCCACAAAGTCCACAACCCTTTTATCAAATGGTTGCAATGTCACTTGAGGTACCAGTGACATCTCGTCCCTCCTTGATGGTTTTCTATTTCGTTGACAGACATCTCAACTTCATGCATAATCTGTCACATCATTATGAAGAGTAGGCCACCAAATTCCTGCACAAAGCACCCTTATCATAGTAGCTCGACCCCAGTAGTGTCCACTAGCAACTCTTGCATGTTCCTCCACCAAAATATGCCCTTATTCATGCGGTAGGACACATCACCACAAAATATCATATGGTCTGAGTTTATAGAGATATCTGGCAATCAATTGAAAATATTCTACCTTAACAACCAACTGCTTCTTTTGACTCATAGTCATCTCTTCTGGTGTGGTTCCCGTTGCCAAGAATTGAATTATTTGTTCCTATTAATCATCAACCATGTGGAATCTTAATAGCTGCGCATCTGGTAATCCATATTCAATGTTTGTGGGTTCCTCACCTATCTCAATCCGTGACAAATGATCAAGGCCAGCATTTAAGCGACCCGGCTTCACAATTATCTCAAAATCAAACTCCAAAAAGAGAAGTAGCTAGCGGCATATCTTCCCCCCCAACACAGGATTATTGACTAGGTATTTCAATGTAGAATGGTCCGTGAACATTTTTAAATGACTTCCCAACAAGTAATGCCTAAACTTCTGTATCGCTTATACCATCGCCAGACCTTCCCTCTTTGTGGTAGCGTAATTTTTATCTCTAGACAAAAGCTTTCCACTAGCGAAATAAATCAGGTGATCAAGATATCCTTTCCCTGGTTGCATGAGAACCACTCCTAGTGCAATGAATGATGCATCCACATGTACATGGAATTCCTTTTTCCAATCAGGAAAAACTAGTGTTGGTGTGGAGGCCATCTTGGCCTTCAACGTCTCAAAACTTACTTGACACTCTTGACTCCATACGAACACTTCATCCTTCTCGAGCAACTTTTCCATCGGAGATATGATCGCAGTATAACCACGGATAAACTTGCGGTAGTATCCTGTGTGCCCCAACATCGCTCTCATCTGCTTCACATTTGTAGGTGGGGGAATTCTCAAAATCAGTGCAATCTTCGCAGGGTCAACCAACAGTCCTTGCTTGCAAACTATGTGACCCAACAACATCCCAAAAGGTGCATAGAAAATACACTTCTTTGAGTTCAACGTGATCTGATGTTGTCGACATCTTTCCAGCATCATTCGTAGGTTCTCCAGATGGTCCTTGATCAATCCATAAATTGTCCAGTCATCCATGTCAACTTGTAGAAAATTATGAATAAAATCCTTGAATGCGACGACAACAACACGGGAAAATATCGTTGGTGCATTCTTCAACCCAAATGGCATCGTAGTGTACTGGAAACAGCCCCATTCAGTACAAATGTTGTCTTATGGCAAGCTTCCTTTGCAATCCTGATCTAGTGATAGCTCAAAAAGCCATCCATGAATGAATACATTTATTGATTTCCTACTCCTTCTAGCACCTCATCAGTGAATGGTGTCGAAAATGGATCATGCATACACACATCATTTAGTTTTCTCAAGTTGACACAAATTCAAACCTCACTCATCTTTTTATCTTGGACCACCATAGGATTGGCCCATTCTGATTCTTCGACTGACACAATTATTCCAGCATCTAGTATTCTGTCAAGCTCAGTTTTAACTCTCTCCTTATATCACGGATTCAGGCAATACGATTGCTGCCTTATTGGTTTCGCATCCGGCTTCAACGGAATCTTCATCTCTCCTAAGTTTCCCAGTATCCCCTTCATCTCAGAAAAATTCGTAGGGAACAAATCTTGGAATTCATGCAACAAGTCTGTGATCTTTGCCATCGTTTCTTCATCCCAGTAGTCCCTGGAATTTGTAAACTTTGGGTTCTCCTCCACCCCAATGTTAACCTTTCTAATATTTAATGGATGATTCATTGGAATCATCATTACATCAGGTGCTATGACATCCTGGCTCCCTTCTATTTTTAGAATATTGATATTCCGCAGATCATCATCATCCTCAGGTACTCCACTCACATTATAACATTCTATCATTGACTACATATGACAATGTGCATGCGGATACACTGGATATACAACCTCCACTACCTTCATAACAACATCGTAGATGAGTTGCAGCACATTACAAACATCTAGATTGAGATCTGTAAAATTGAAGGTGTGAGTGAAGCAAACCGTCAATTCCTCCTGGGTAGTGATCTATTTGCGCAACTTAGCTGATACATACCAAGATCATGGAATTTCATCCAATATGTGGACAAAGGCATGGACCCACTCATCCTTTGGTCAAGATTCCCACAAGGTATGACACTCAATCATATGATCGCTAGGATTATTCCACGCATCGTACCTTCCAATGTGGTACACTTCTACATCTCCAAAGAGAACTGTCATCAATATTCGACACTGTGACCATCCAATGATCAAATTCTTATGGGTTACCCACCAACATGCTGGAGTATCCTTCAGCGCTTCATCCAATTCCATCAACTGTTGTGGTTCTGACACCTTATCTTCAAATTCCAATCGGAACTCATACAACTCAGGAATTCCTTCATATATAGGTAACTCAATAATCTCAGTCATAACGTTACACAATGACTGCGTGATTAAACCACACTTTCGTAGTGACACCTCATGCATGTGATTCTGCCATTTCTCTAAAGCATCATCAAAATTAGAAGACACAAAGCTAGAGATGCACCCACCAAGTTCCTCATCAGTAGTCGAATGGATGTAATCTTATGAAATGTTATATGCATTATCCCATCCTCTAACAACTTCATCCTTCACTGGCTCAACATACCTTCTCCCCTCATTTGGATCCATCGGAGCGATGACTCTGATGTCTTGATTCTCAAAGTTCATTACGCGCTTCTTAAAATTAATCACTTCCATACTATTGTTGGCCCATCAAATCCCCAACAATGCGGGATAGGAACTTTCTCCATCAAAAACTTCAATAACATTGAAATTGGCATAGGTATTCATCCCTTCAAATTCCACAGCAAGGTGTGGAACTTGCCCAATTGAATTTACTCTCTCTCAGTTATATAGTCGCAGCTACAAAGGAGACCATCTCAGTGTTGGGATCCCCATATTTTTCCATGCCTATCTTTTTGGAATATTTACATCTGAGCCTAGATCCAGGATGACTAAATCTACCTCATAGTCCCCAATCTAGATATTCATGCGCACTTATTTCCCCATATTTTTCTTATGCAGAGATTTCATTGCAGACTCTTTATGTCCCTTGGTTGGTCGATGCAACAGACTCTCAATATCAGAAAGAACATTAGGATCTCTTTCCAGTGACAAGAAACTCTCGAAGAAGTTATGCAAGGTACCATGCTGTTGCGATGGTCCTGCTACCAATGTTGTATCAAAAGAAGTGGGAATTTCATAAACAAGTAACTTACCAAGATTCCTTCTTATCACATCACGTGATTCAAAAAATGTGTCTTTCTTAGCATCAATGTCGAACTGCACCTTCTTCTTCCTATCCAGATGAATTTGTGGATCTGGGATATCTTCTCCTATCGTCTCACCTCCACGAGTGATGACCGCGATGCCAGCATCCTGCATCCTGGGTTTTACTGAGATCGTTGCGACAGTTGGTCCCTGATTTTGGTTCAATGGTGGATTCACAGTTTGACTCACATTCTAATTTGTATTCTGGTTATGAATTGGAAATCGGTTCTAGTTCTGGTTCTGATTTTGTATCTACGGGACATTTCCTTCCTCCCACCTTGAGATCAATTATGGATAGTTCTCAACAGTGTGATCAAAAGAGGTACAATACATACACTGCGCTTGCAATTGTGGATAATCTCTTTGATAATGACCCAACACACTACAATTATAGCATTTCAGTGGTCTGTGACCTCGTCCTTCTCCTCGACTAAAGGCTCCACCTCATCCTCAGAATACTCCTTGTTCTTGATACCCATTAGAGGAAATATTAGATAATTCTTTAAATTTGACTTGTTATCTTGGCTAAATGTGTTTATCTTAATACCTGCTTCAAAAAATGTATATAAATTTTCAATATACATATTGGAAGACGTTGAGATAAAGTTAATCTATATAAATAGAAATAGGAATTTATATCTTATAACATCTTTTGTTCTCTATGAGTACACTATCCTTTTGATTTAAAGAGTACTCTTTTCACAACATTTCTTTTTGTTCTCTACAATCAACATTTTCCTATTGGTTTTAAGAGTACTCCCATGAGTTAGAGTTTTGAAAACTACATCAACGTAAGTCAATTTGGATAGGCTTCTTGTTATGTACGAATCTAGATTAGTTCTGTCTTAATCTAGAAAACAGTAAAGTAGACAGAAGCATAATGGGAAGATTGAATTTTTGGGCAATTGGATTCCCTTCTCAATATTAACCCAAGTATTTATAAGACTACATAACAACGAACCCATTGGTAAATACAATGATTCAGAGAATACCATGGGTCACTAATTCTATGTAATGTGACCAACTAAACTACTCAACTAACTAACTAATTAATGTATTAATGATAGTGGTATCTTGAGATTACAGTTCTTAGCACACCCCCTCAATCTCAACTAGGACAATTCTTTCAACACTATCAATGCAAAAAGATGTATGTTGGTCTAAGTGTTAGCTAGGCTTACATTTCATTCAAAAAAATTATTTTTACTTTCTTCCTTGAAGTGTACTTAGACTCCTTCTTTGTCTTCTATATCTTGATGCTAAGTAGTTGTTCTTCTTCAACTTTTAGAACATAGTGCAAGTCTTCTTCTTCTGTTTCAACATGTTTTTCCTAGTTATCATCTTTACCTGCACACTGAAATTTTTTGTCAAAAAAAATATGAATATATTTAAGCTTTTCTTGAAGAGAATTCACATCTTGCTGTTGCTCATCAATGGAAGATACTTCATCATTCTCATTAAGTTCTTCATTTTCATGTACCCACTGTGCATCCTTCATTGCTTCTTCAAAAATTGTGGGTTGAGAAGAAAACAAAGCATACTGTAGATGCTCATCACTAACAAGAGTCTCCTCATAGATCTCCCTCAAACTTCTGGTTTTCTGATTCTTGTGTGCTGGTGTTTCTTTTATGCTTCTATCAACTATATGTTTCTCATTCTCTGCAAATGTTATAGCAGCTATGCTGCTATCAACTGGCTCTTGCTCAGAGAGACTATCACTCATATCAATGTGTAGTGCTACATCGATAGGTTTGTTGTCATCATCTAAAACAACTGGATCAACAACCTTTGCTGGATTACATGATAACTGGCTGCCTCATAATCAAAGTCTTCTTGACTATAGTTCAATTCACTCTGGGATTCCTGATGCTTTTCTTGACTTGCAAAGTCATCTTCTTCTACAACCAGCTCTTCACTAAATACTTATTTTAGTATATTCCATGCTCTTTTTGGAGTATCAGCTTCTACAATATAATGAAATAGTGAATAGTGTATACTGTCTTGTATGAGACATAAGGAAAAAACTTGCGTTCTTTCTTTTTCGAACTCTGTCAAAGCATTAAAAATTTTTAGATCAATATTCATTGCAGCCATAACATTTGTATCTGGTTCTTTGAACTCAGTTTCAACCATATGCCAGCATTTGTTGAGTTGGAGAAACGTGTTGATCTTGATAGACCAAAACTCATAGTTGGCCCCGGTCAGAATGGGTTGATAGATTGGCTTCAATGTGCTAGTACTAGCCATCTAATATGACTAAAAAAAAATTCTCTTGCTTTTCTCTCCCCCTTTTTTTCAATAAAATTAAGCACCTCTCCTTCTTCAATAGAAAAAATCAGTGAGGGAGTACGGTGCCAAAAATGGTGTAAGATTCGATAGTTCACCGCATTTTCCAAATGCAATGAGCAGTGGTAACATGCTTATCCTCTTCACAAGTGGCGGTGGCACCACTCCTTCACTTTGTGAAATGTGCGGTGGCCTATGTTGGTAACACTCTTCCGGAAAGGAAAGAGTGCCATGGCCTTCCCATAAAAAAAATTACCACTTTTTTTTTAGGGTTAGGGCAGAGGCATCCGAAGTTCAAAGCTAGCAAAATAAAAAAAATAATGTGCAACTTCTAAATTTGAGTGCTTTCCACTCTGTGAAAAGGCTTACCCTAGGATCAGGTTGTAAACTCTGATACCATGTAAAAGAAAACAATGAAGCCAGTACATAAGCATAATGGACAGATTGAATCCCTCGGTAATTGGATTACCTTCTCAATATTAACGCAAGTATTTATAGGAATACATAAGAGGAAAACCATTGGTAAATACAACGGGTGAGAGAATACCATGGGTCACTAATTCTAGGTAATGTGACCACTCAACTTCTTAACTAGCTAACTAATTAATGCACTATTGATAATGGTATGTTGAGATTACAATTCTTAACAATTTTTCTTGTATTATTTATAATATCTAAATGATTTTAATCAAAGAGTGATGGATGATTTCTAGTTGATCACATTTACATTCATGTATTTTACTTTTATTGATAACTTTTTAAAATTAGTTATTTATGAATGTAGATTCATCTAAAATTGAAATTTAAGAATTAATTACAGTAATTAAATTTTAATGTGTATTAACTCCTTCATATCAAATGGTAAAACAATTATATCATGGTCAATAAATTTTGATGATTATAGTGATCTAATGATATATCATCATTTAAGATGAATCTATAGCAATTTTAATTGTTTTAGCAATTGTGTAAAATATTAATTGACCCAACATATATAATTTAAAAATTTAATTGTTTTATGTCGGTACTACCTATTCACTAACATAGGTTACATCAACTTCTTCAATATATACAAAATAAGAACGGTATGTGTTTAATTGTTTTATGTCGGTAGTACCTGTTCACTAACATAGGTTACATCAACTTCTTCAATATATACAAAATAAGAATTGTATGTGTGTAATATTAAACAATTATCTTTATATATTGATTTACATAATGTTTTTGTAAATACAGAATTGATATTGTCTTATGTTTTTAAATATAAAATCTTAATTGTTTTAATTTAGGGTATCATGATAATATCTTTTGATAAACAAGGTTTACATTCTATATTTAAAATAATTTATATTCTATATTGAGTTTTTCTTTTCAAATATATTGGTATGTTGTTATGCTTAAATACATTTTGATTAAAATTTAAATAGTCTTTAGTTAAAAAGTGGTTAAAAAATCGTAATAATTTGTTTTTGTCTTTTTAATCAATTTTTTTGTTTTGTACTTATATTAAGTCTAACAGTCTGCTATAAATAGTAGATATAAATTTATATATTTTAACTTTTGTTTAATAATTAATTATCTTCACAAAATTAAATAATTGATTGTATATATCAACATTTACCTTACACTACACTTTACTTACTACTATGTTAACTATTTAAAAGTATTGTGAATCCTTATCAGAGAGCACCTGACATCTAATAGCAGTTTAAAGCACTTGGTGAGCATGTTTGAAACATTTACTTGCGAAATCGCCATGAATGACCCATATTGACACAAAAAGGTGACAACACCGCCTTAGAAAAAGGTGATGATATTCTGAAAACATGATTTTCCGTCCGTTAGAATCTTAAACATATCGCAATCCTCGTCTCTTATATGTCTATCAGATCCTACGGTTATCAGGTTTTAGACAAGCGCTTTCAATGACGCTGCAATTATTTTATTGAAATTAAGTGGTGCAGGTGGTCATTGTAATTATTGCCAACGCCAATGTTTAGTTTTACTGAAATTCCCAACCGATAGCCATGGATTCTCAAAGAACGTGGATACCCTCTCCACCTTTGAGAGTGAACGACCGACATCCCTGCATATTTGTTTGGAAATAAATGGCTGAATTCATTGTAGCTAGGTCATATCCTGCCATTTCGTACTATATAATACATTTCTGAAGCAATAACAAGGAGCAGGGAAATATGTTTGCATATTTATGATCCGCAATGGTGGAATGCAGAATATATTTTCCTAACAAAGGAGTCCTTAAATTTGTATTTTCCTCATCAAAAAACTGAGGAACATGATCACAGTGCATACCGCACTAAAAGATACAAATATGTCATACAGTAACCTCTGGACAAGTTTAAGAATTCGACAATTTTGTTTAAGTTCTTGATTTAATCCGCTGATTTTCTTAATAAATTTGGATTTTGTGTTTTTTAAATAGGTTTTTGAATAAATAAATAATTCAGCCTCTTCAAATATCCTCCTCCAAGTTAAATTATAAAAGTTTATTGTCTCAGAGCTTGTTTGACAAACATGCTGAATGAGTGACTAATTATCTATCTTGGAGTTATTTGCTATACAAATTTGTGGGGATAACAATTAATATTCCAACCCATTTAATTTTATGGCCACAGCTCAAACTTTCCTTCAACAAAAAGAAACTCTTGCCTTTTGGTCAAAGTTTCAGTTAGGTAGATTACATGCAATTACTTTTTTTTCTCAAAACAACATGTGCATCTGATCATTCAAACCTAATGTTATTTTTCATCCTTTTGCAGTCTAAAAACATGCAAGGTTCAAGATTTTGTCTTATGTAACTCGTCTTTTTCATTACTTTGTTGCAGAAAGCTACCGTCATGTTCATCCTTTTGTTAATGACTTATAGCTCCATGATTTTACCACTTCATCTAAGTGCACAACATTTCATCATTACAACAGGATTTTATCACATCCTTATTCCGACTGTAATATTTTACTATGGTAGCATCTTCATCACAGACACCTAGATGGTTTTATTTCAACATCAACAATGGATTCTAAGGCCATTTCATCTTCATTCCACAATGACTTTGGTTATGCAAGTTGTTCCGATAGAACTTTTTATTATCCATCTTGCCACATGTTGTTTAGGCCTGATTTTACCATCATCCATAAAAGTAAAATCATCATCCATAAAAGTCCACATATATTCATGATTCCATTTATTAGATGCACCTTCAGTTCTACAAACCATTAATGTTTTTTTTATCTACATCTTCAATGTAAGATTCATATTTAATATCAGTTTTGATAGGTTATTTTTCTTCAATCTAAGAGCCTTTGATGGTGACTGGATTACTTTAACTCAACCTTGTTTGTTTCCAATGAGTTGTTGCTCTCTTTATCCTTTTTATTTTACTTCCTCTCTAGAATTATGGTTCTTAGACATAGCATGCAATACAATTCCATTCTTCCTTCTTCGGCAATGCTACACTTTAAATTTTGCATCATGCTTTGTCTTCCTTGGCTTCATCTTCTCTTTATTCTTCTCCTTCAATATTTCCTTTGGTTAGTTGAATTTGCTATTAACAATTTCAGCTGCAAATTATTTATTCTTTACTAATTATTTATTCTTTACTAATATTCTTGACATTGTCCAAAATCTAAATTTTCTTCATATCAATTATTCTAATCCATTGATTTTTCTATTAACAATTTGAGCTGCAAATTCTTTATTCTTTACTAATCTTCTTGACATTGTCCAAAATCTAAATTTTCTAATCCATTGATTTTTCTTCCAACATTGTAATGTGGGTATACTGAAATCCCACAATATCTATCGTCTATTTCACCAATATTGATATGTATAGTATCATTATTTGAACACATTAACTGATAGTAATACTTGATTTCAATTGATTCTCCAACCACTCTATCTTTAGCGCATATTTCTTCAAACTTAAAATTGGCAAATTCACCTTTATCAACTTCTTTTTTAAATTCATCTAGATGCTCACGTGCACACTAAAAAAAAAATATTATAATTATATAAAACAATATACTAAGAACCATATTGGTTTTTTTCACTTTGCTCATTTTTTCAAGAATTCTCTATCTCTTCACTCAAATTTTCCTTTACTTCTGCAACAAGGAAGTCAACTTTCTCCGTCTTCACTTCTCACTATTATTCTTGCACATTGATCTAGGAACAAAGCATCAATCTCATCAAAGAATAATCAACAAATAACTCATGAAATGGTGTTAATCGGAACCAGAATGGTTTCCTCTCTGTATATTCAATCATCAATGAATAGTTACAATACCAATGTCAAGCAATAGCTTGAATCCATAAGGAATTCGAATACCTAAGGATACAATTCGAATTCCATGAGTGAGTCTAGCTTAATTGACTCTCAACCATAGGTTCACACTCCGTTAACCACTTGACCAAAACCCTAATTGACTCACCAAACCCTAACTAAAGTTGGAGTGTAATAAATGACTGAATGTCAACTGAAGGAGATCAAACACATGTCATAGCAAGCCAACCATCAAATGCTAGTGCTCCATGACTTCAATGAACCCTAATGAGGTTAACTGAAGCTGAACTGACCATCAGAAGTTGGTGGAGGCTCCCTGTTGACTCCAGATCATTAAATAATAATAAATAATCATTAAATAATATATTTAATGAGAGGAGGTTCCTTAACTGACTGGTTGAACTGATTGTAACCACCAGTTAGCAATTAGGTACATTAATATCACTCAGATCACCCCCGAAGTGCTCTAGTTAGCCTCCTTGACTGTAGGTAGGTGTGGGTGTGACTGGATTATGGAAATTAATGCTCCACTGATGTCAATTAATGTCAATTATACTTAGGATAGTGGTTTAACTAGGCCAATTTGACCAAAAAGAGTGTGTATGATGGTAAATGTCTCCAACACCCCCCCTTAATCTATACTCAGGAAGAGTTAGAGAACATAGATGAATAAAAATGCTAGGGCCCTGACAACTAAGGCCATAGGTCACCCTGTACAAAGATGAAACTAAAACAATGCTCAAAACAAACTAAGTGAGGAAAAGAGGGAAAACCCAGTGGGAAAACCCCCCCTTCAAGCTAAACACTGAAAGTAGTCTGGATCACCCTGATGAACTCACCCCCAATAGTGAAAGGAGGTAAGTGAAATTCTTTTCTGAAAATCTCTTGGTGAAGCTGTCTGCAATCTGCTCATCAGTCGGGCAGTATTGTAGAATGATGGTCCTGTCATGCACTAGCTCCCTGATGTAGTGCATGTGAATCTCTACATGCTTGGTCCTCTGCCTAGTAACTGGATCCGTGGATATCTTAATAGCACTTTGGTTGTCAAAAAATAGGATAGTGGACAAATTAATACCAAGATCAAACTCTGAAATAATGCCTTGCAACCAAACTGCTTGGATGCAAGCATTCACCGCTCCTCGATACTCGGCCTCTGTTGAAGATAGTGCTATGGCAGCCTACTTTTTGCTTGACCAGCAAATAGGGCCACCACCAAACATGAATACATATTCAGAAGTTGACTTCCAATCAATAGAATCACTCGCCCAATCGAAATCTGTGTATCCAACCAGCTCTAGCTCAAAGTCTGCAGCATAGTGAATGCCGTAGGTCCCGGTTCCCTGAATATACTGGAGGATCCTCTTGGCTACCTTCCAATGAAGATCATGAGGCTGCTACATGTATCTTGATACAGTATTCACGGCATAAAAAATATCATGCCTAGAATGTGTCAAGTACAACAAGCTACCAATCAGCTGTCGATAGATAATGCAGTCCATGGGAGGTGTGTGTTTTCCTTCTTCAGGCTGATCCCTGAAAGGAAAGGGAATGGTGTAGGCCTACATTTAGCCATGTTAAACTTGAATAATAGGTCTGAAAGGTATTTGGACTGAGTGACCATAATCCCATCATAATTTTGCTCGATTTCGAGCCCCAAAAATTGTTTTAGAAGCCCCAAATCACTCATTTCAAAGGCATTGTGGAGAGCAGTTTTGGTGGCTAAAATGGAGGAAATTGTGCTACCTGTGATCAGTAAGTCATCAACATATAAAACAATGATAATTATATGACCATAATTCTACTGTAAATACACATTTGTATCTGATCTACATCTCTGAATGTTTTGCGAGAGAAGGAAGGCATCCATCTTGGAATACCACTCTCTTGGGGCCTATTTTAACCCATATAGTGACTTATGTAGCTTGGAAACCAAAGATGGATCAATGGTGTAACCCTCAGGTTGCTTCATGTATATCTCCTCATGAATATCTCCATGTAGAAAGGCTAAATTAACATCCATGTGATGCACCTCCCAGTGCCTGGATGCAGAAATAGCCAAAACAAGGCAGATGGAGTCCATTTTTGCAATCGGTGCAAAGGTCTCATGGTAGTCCACTCCTTGAAAATAAGAGAAACCTTTTTCTACCAGCCTTGCCTTTTATTTACAGGTGCTTCCATCAGCAACAAACTTTGTCTAAAACACCCACTTACATTGAACCAATTTCCTTCCCGGAGGAAGAGAAACTAGCTCCCAAGTAGTGTTTTTCTGAAGAGAATTCATCTCTTCATCCATGGCAAATTGCCATCTCGGATCATTCCGAGAATGGTAGCAGGATTTTTGATCTGAACTAATCATAAAATAGCAAGTTTCATATAGCAAATTATCAGAACAAGAGAGTGCAATACCTGCTCTTTGGAAATCAGACCGGGTTCTCCTTGGATCATCTGGATTTCCAATGTTGTCTCCTGCGGAGGAGAGTGTCTGTTGGGCCCATGTAGGAAGATGATTTTGCACTTCAGGTTCTGATTTAGCATCTAATTATTTCTACACACTGATATCAGAAATCAAAGGATCCAAATCAGGTTCATCACCGCGAATTTCATCATCCAAATATTCAGTGGAATAGGAAGGAAATTCAGCAGTTTTCTCCTTCACTTGTTCCACCTCCTGAAGAGGCTCATCGAACTTGACAATTCTCTCGATGATGATCTGTTTGGTATTGATATCCAGAAGCTTGAATCCTTTAGATTCATCAAGATACCCAATAAACAGACATTCTATGCTCTGTGGTTGCAAAGCCCTTCTTTTATCAAGCAGAATACGGGCCCATGCAGTGGACCCAAACACCCGTAGGTTCGACACATCTGGCTTGTGTCTGAAGTATGCTTCGAAAGGAGTCTTTCCTTTCACAGATGAATGTGGCACCCTTTTCTGAATGTATGCTGCAGCATGCATGGATTTAGCCCACAAATTTGTAGCAAGCTTCTTTGACTCCAACATATAGGTGTTCATCTCCTTGAGAGACCAGTTCTTCCTTTTCGCTACTCCGTTTTGCTGGGGAGTGTAGGGAATTGAATGCTGGACCTGAATACCACTTTGAGATCATATGTGCAGCAACTCATTACTGACATACTCCCCTCCATTATTAGATCTCAAGATCTTCTTCTTAATCCCAGAGGCATTTTCGATCAAGACCTTCAATTCAGAAATTTTTTCACATACTTCTGATTTCTTTTTGAGAAAGAAGACCCATGTATACCTTGAAAAATCATCAATAAAATTAAGGAGGTACCTTTATCCATTCATGGATGTGATAGACACCAGACCGCTGATATCAAAATGTATCAGCCCCAATATGCTTGTAGCTCGGTTTGCCTTCCCTCGATCGAACTTGTGCTCAAGGTGTTTTCCAATCACACAGCCCTTGCAGACTCCCGTGGTTGCCTTGATGACTGGGAGACCTTAAACCATGGAGTTTTTCTATAATTGCTGCAAATATTTGAAATTAATATGGCCAAACCTCTCATTCCACAACCTACTAACCTCATTTCCATGAGTTAGTAGAGCGGTGGGATTTGCATCTGCAACAAAGTGAGAGAACTCATAGGATTTTGCATGATGGTTTGCAAGGCCTTTAGCAATGAGTTTCTCGGATGCAATTTCTGTTATCTTAACATCATTTGGGCTGAAAGAGACTCTCTTAGGCATTCCTGTATGTGTCATCTGATAGACACTAAGGAGATTTGCTGCTAGAGACGGTACATACAAAACATTAGAGAAAAAACCATTTTCTAGATCTACAGTACCTTGTCCTTCAGAAATGATGGTGGAGTCATCTCCCATGTCGTTGGGGATGGATTTTCCGGTCTCCAAGGATGAAAAGGAGTCTTTTTTAGCCATCATGTGATTCGAAGCTCTACTGTCAATCAGCAGTGCTTTAGACTTCGAAGTGCTTTCCATGAGGGCATGACCTTTCTCAAGCTATGGTTCCCGATCTTGGTGATCTCTCCTCCGAAAGCTCTCCAGAAGATTGATGTGATTCCTCTCAAGGAGAGAGGTTGCTTCATCAAGCTTTTTCTTCATGCAGGCATGTTCAAGGTGAAAACCCTTCCTGCAGTAAGAACACCTAACTTTTTCTTTTCCATTGTGCCCTTTTCCTTTGTTCTTCCTTGAGCCGGAAGATTCATCATGCTGCTGGTTTTCAACTCTAGGCTTGGGAGCATCAAATTTAGTTTTCTGATTTTTTTGTTGCTTTCCTTTACCCTTTAGATCTTTGGTCCCCGAGACATGGAGGGCTTGATCACGAGAAGATCGGATGATCCCAATATGGACAAGCTTGTCATGTTAATTTGTTAGGGACTCAATGAAGGCATTGAGTGTAGGCATCTTCCACCCGGGGGTTGTGAGATTCCCCGCACAGATTGTAGAAACAAAAACTGAATAATCGGCCCAAGTTTGGAGAGGATGGCAAGGATGAGCTGATCATCCTCCTTCTCCACCTTGCATTGCTTCAAGAGTAAAACAATATGCTTGAACTTTGTAAAGAAATCATTCAGAGTCTCGAAATTGGAAGGTTGGAGAGACATGAGTTCATTTTTGAGTTGGTAAACTCTCAAGTCATCATGGTTTCTGTATAGAGATTCCAATTTGTCCCATATTTCTTTCAGTGTCTTCAAATACGTAAGATGGAAGAGAAGGTCTTCGAAAATAGAGAGGCACAAGAAACCGAAGGCTTCATCTTTCTTGTTCAAGAATCTTGATTTTTCTATGGCGGATCCAAGCTCAACTTCAGTGTCCATGGCGACTCTATGAAGTCCTTTGGAGCGCAACTGAATCTCCATTTTATTTTTCCATGAGTGGAAATTGTATAGAGTCAAGAGATATACTAAGGATGCCATCTGGATATGATGTAGTGAATGCTTCACCTGCAGAAACCTGAAAATCAAAACAAAAAGGGAAAAATAAGGTCGGACAGCCTGCACATTCTAGGCTTTCATCACACCCAGCATAGTCAATCAAGAAATCTTGATCAACAAGTTCTTTACTTGGGATATTGAGTGGTAAGCCTTGGCTTTTGGTGCAGTGCTGGAATTTTGAGCTATTGCTCACTTTTCATGGAGAAATCTGTCAAAAAGCTTGTTTTTGAGAGATAGATCTTCATCCCACCATATGCTCTGATACCATATTATTCTTGCACATTGATCTAGGAACAAAGCATTAATCTCATCAAAGAATAATCAACAAATAACTCATGAAATGGTGTTAATCGGAACCAGAATGGTTTCCTCTCTGTATATTCAATAATCAACGAATAGTTACAATACCAATGTCAAGCAATAGCTTGAATCCACTAGGAATTCGAATACCTAAGGAGATAATTCGAACTCCATGAGTGAGTCTAGCTTAACTGACTCTCAACCATAGGTTCACACTTCGTTAACAACTTGACCAAAACCCTAATTGACTCACCAAACCCTAACTGAAGTCGAAGTGCAATAAATGACTGAATCTCAACTGAAGGAGATCAAACACATGTCATAGCAAACCAACCATCAAGTGCTAGTGCTCCATGACTTCAATGAACCCCGATGAGGTTAACTGAAGCTGAACTGACCATCAGAAGTTGGTGGAGGAGTGCTGTTGACTCCAAATCATTAAATAATCATTAAATAATATATTTAATGAGAGGAGGCACCTTAACTGACTGGTTGAACTGATTGTAACCACCAGTTAGCAATTAGGTGCATTAATATCACTCATATCACCCCCAGAGTGCTCAAGTTAGCATCCTTGATTGTAGGAGAAGGCTAAGTTAGCCTCCTTGACTGTAGGTAGGCGTGGGTGTGACTCGATGATGGCAATTAATGCTCCACTGATGTCAATTAATGTCAATTATACTTAGGATGGTGGTTTAACTAGGCCAATTTGACCAAAAACAGTGTGTATGATGGTAAATGTCTCCAACACTCACCAATACTAACATCTTCATCATTATATCTTGGTTTTTTAAATCATTCTTACAAGAATTTTAACTCTTCATTAAGACCACCATTCTTTTCTTCAACTACTCCAGCTACAACAAAACATACAACATATTGAGTGTTGTCATTATGCAATCCCTTTTTTATCACTACTTTTGTAGACATTGAATCATTCACCTCTTTCATTTTAGTAGCACCATGGATTCCTTCAATTAGTGCAACTTTTGTGCATTCTGTAACAATATTATTAAGTTCCTAAATAAAATTGAAGTCATCTATATTTTCAAAAACCTCACAAGCACATGTGTGACACATAAGTTCAAGCACTTGGACATAGTGTTATTTATCTTCTAAGCTTCTGATGTTGCTTCAAATATTGTTTATATGGTAGTTTCCACTCCATTATCATGATCATCATTAACCCTCACTATTTCGTGGGCAGTTTCACCAATACTGGTTGCTTGATTCACAATTTTTTCATAGTTATCATCAACAATAGACATTGCGAGAATATCCAAAGAACAAACTAATACACTTGCAGTTATATAATCATCATTCACATATGTATGGGCATTGTGGAATTCACCATCATCATTCTGCACATACTATGTATAATTGACAAAGTCTTCACACCCTTTACTTTTTCGAATCTATCTTCTTCAAAAGATTATGTGTCATCCTCCTCAAGTTTTGTTGTTGTTGATGCTATATGAGGTATAACAACCTCATCAAGCTCAATTCTAGCTTACACGCCAAGACCTCAATAAATTCATCTAGATGATATACAATATTTTGTTCATCTCCTTCTGCAGATTCTTCATCGAATTCAGTTATTGCTACAACATTAATTTCGCAATATGTCACTTCATCCACTTTTAATAGATGTATCATGAGATGCTACTGATATCCAACTTCATAGGCATTATCATCATCCACTAATGTACCAACACAGTGGGTTTCAACAACTATTTTACTGTCTTCTGCTAGTTCTACAGGTTTTTCTATTAAAATGTTAAGAGGACGTAACTCAACCATATATCTCTCCCTTGCATAAAAATTTCTCTTCAAACTTTTCCATACTTCTCTTTCTATATTTTCTTCAACGATTACATAAAAAAATCATAACATCCGAAACTCACTAGATATGGGAGAGAGATAATACATCATCATGAGGCCCAACACATCTATTTTCTATACCATTTTGAAAACCATTATAACGAAGAAACATATGCACCTTGGTATACTAACATTAATAATCTTTACTTGCTAAAAGAGGAGGAGATTCGAAACTACCACTTCTCAAATAAATTATTCACTCTACGAAAACATAAAAGGAAACTTCGACACAATGTACATAAATAAAATGCTAAGTTATTGCGTGATGATTTATATTTTAATAATGGAAATTTTCATGGGATAAAAGTGAAACACACATGAGCAAAAATGCAAGATATTCCTTAACTTTTGTAAAAGATAAAATACTATGAAAGTTACACGGTTGATTATAAAGGTGCCTAATATTAAAAATACCTTTGCAAATAAACACATAGAAAAGATATATACTAATATTTATTCCAGAAAATATGCAGCTACAACTGCATACATTATTATCCAAGGTTGCGTGGATTCTTTGCATGGGGAGATCTTAAGATCTCAAAAAAAATTGTAGACTACTAGATTGATATTTTCAATACTTCTCCAACAACAATAATAACAAAAACGGATTGCATTCACCTAAATATATACAAAGACTTAGAATTGGCTTCTCTCATAAACTACCGAGTAACATTAACAACTATAATTTAATTCATGATTGAAATGTACCTACTTGACTTGTAAACTAATATATGACTGAATACATACATGAACATGCGCTTAGTATTACTGAGAGGTTGCGTGAAAAATTATCTGACAAAGTTGTACTCATATGGACACTTACTAAACTAAGGGAGACTTGATAGACATGATCTTGTAATTAATATTTCCCACAATACCTATATCTTTCGGGGCTGTGAACCAAATTTAAAACAAAGTTGTACATGTACCTCTAAAATTGCTTCGAGTTAACATATAGTTGTCTTTGCCCTCCATAATACCTCACAATCATGTCATTGTACATAAATGGGAACAATTAAATGTTGAGAGTTGTACAACTAATCTATATCATTTGTAGAGGACAACTAATCTATAGAGTTCAACTCATTTTCCCAGTTAATAATAACTTTTGAGTCACCATATACATTTATCTCCAAAAACCCTTTCTTCTTTTCATACTGAAGCATACCCCATAAAAAATGAGTTTAGCCAATGTATTTGACCCATTTCCAATTCCCAAACTTAGTTTTATATAGAGATCCCTTTTCATATGAATGAATATCCCTTCTCCACACCATCCATCCTTTTGGGATCCATAAAAAGTTACACAAGAAAAAACATCCGAAAGAGAGGGACCAATATATACCTTTGTGGGCGTTTAAACCTCTTCCTTTTTCCAATCTTTCAAAGATACATAAATCTTTGAAACCATGAGATGAAGAAATGACTTGAAATATTGAAATATACATCTATTGCAAGATTTCCATATTTCCCAAATGGTTAAAAAAGGTAAATCCTTAAACTTCTCCTTCCAATGGAACCATGTGAATAGGAATATATCTTTGAGTCTATTTACCCTCCAAGGAAAAGAAAAAAAATAGATTTCCCAACTCCATCTAGACTGAGTTGAAGAAGGAACAATGAAAAAAGAGATGAGAGATTATTTCAATGTATTTCCACCATAAACACCGTTTATAACATTTCTTTGTAACAATAACATAATCTGAGACCATGGAAACCACACACTTGTAAATTTTCCCACACTAAGATTTTATCATTCAATGATATCCAACTGGAGTATTTAATCTTTAAAGGAACATCTATCTTCCATAAATACCTTGTCCACCAATTTGTAACGTCTACAATCATGTCCTCAGTAATATCATTATACACAATCTTGGCAATGACTTCCTCTATTCTTATATTAGAATCCCATATAATTATGTCGCCTTGACATTCAAGTAAAATACTAGCACATGAAAGAGAGAATATAAACGTATTCCATTCGTCCACCACCTATACAATAAAATTTAAATTCCTAGCAGAAAGCGAGTATCCATCACTTGGATGCTTAGTATTCTTAACCTGTGATAGAACCATAATATTTCTCTTATGGAGTTTCAAGATAAGGGGAATTGAGAGAAAACCATTTCCAGAAACAATAGATATATGATCTATACCCACAAAACCTCTTCCAACCTTCCAACTAAGTTGATTACTCAACAAAGGAAAGATATCAAGAAAACTTTTCCATATGATGGAATTTATTTGATGCTTCAAAATTGGTTCTCAAAGAGATTTAACATTCTTGTTTAGGCATGATTTTACCATCATCCATAAAAGTTGTCATATGTTCATGATTCCATTTATTAGATGCACCTTCAGTTGTAAAAACCATTAATATTTTTTCTTTCTACATCTTGAATGTAACATTCACATTTAATCTCAACTTTGATAGTTTATTTTTCTTCAATCTAAGAGCCTAAGAGCCTTTGATGGTAGATCTTAGTTAAACTCAACCTTGTTTGTTTCCAATGATTTGCTGCTCTCTTTATCCTTTTTATTTTACTTCCTCTCCTTTAGAATTATGGTTCTTAGACATAACATGCAATACAATTCAATTCTTCCTTCTTTGGCAATGCTACACTTTAAATTTTGCATCTTGCTTTGTCTTCCTTGACCTCATCTTTTCTTTGTCTTCCTTGGCTTCATCTACACTTTATTCTTCTTCTTCAATATTTCCTCTTTGGTTTCTTGAATTTGTTATTAACAATTTCAACTGCAAATTCTTTATTAATGTTCTTGACATTGTCCAAAGTCTAAATTTCCTTCATTTCAATCCATTGATTTTTATTCAAACATTCTAATGTGGGTATACTGAAATCCCACAATCTATCATCTACTTCACCAATATTTATCTGTGTAGTGTCATTATTTCAATACATTAATTGATAGTAATACTTGATTTCAACTGATTCTCCAATCACTCCATCTTTATCACATATTTCTTCAAACTTATAATTGGCAAATTCACCTTCATCAACTTCTTTTTTAACTTCATCTAAATGCTCATCCGGGCACTAAAAAAAAATTATAATTATATAAAACACTATAACAAGAGCTATATTGGTTCTTTTCACTTTGCTCATTTTTTATCGAATTCTCTATCTCTTCATTCAAATTTTCCTTTGCTTTTGCAACAAGGAAGTCAACTTTCTCCATCTCCACATCTGCACCAAGACTAACATGTTCATCATTATATCTTGGCTCTTTAAGTCATTCTTACAATAATTTTAACTCTTCATTAAGACCATCATTCTTTGCTTCAACTATTCCAAGTACAAAAAAACATACAACATCTTGAGTGTTGTCATCATGCAACCCTTTTTCTATCACTATTTCTGTAGTCATCGAATCATTCACCTCTTTCCTTTTAGCGGCACCATGGATGCCTTAAATCATTGCAATTTTTGTGCATTATACAACAATATTATTAAGTTCCTAAATAAAATTGAAGTCATCATTATTTTCAAAAACCTCACAAACACATGTCTGACACACAAGTTCAAGCACTTTGACATAGTTCTCTTTATCTTCTAAGCTTCTAATGTTGCTTCAAATATTGTTTATATGATAGTTTCCACTCCATTATCATGATTACCAATAACCCTTACTATTTCATGGGAAATTTCACCAATACTGGCTTCGTCATTCACAATTTTTTCATAGCTATCATTAGCAATAGACATTGCTAGAATATCCAAAGAACAAACTACTACACTTGCATTTCTACAATCATCATTCACATATGTATGAGCATTGTGGAATTCACCATCGTCATTTTGTACATACTATGTTTAATTGGCATAGTCTTCACACCCTTTACTTTCTTGAGATATATTTGCTTCAAAAGATCATGTGTCATCATCCTCAATGTTTGTTGTTGTTGCTGCTATATGAGGTATAACAACCTCATCAAGCTCAATTTTGGTTTACATGCCAAGACCTCAATAAATTAATCCAGACAATATACAATATTTCTGTTCATCTCTTTCATCAAATTCTTCATCGAATTCAGTTATTGCTACAACATTAATTTCACAATATGTCACTTCATACACTTCTAATACATGTATCATGATATGCTATTCATCTGCAACTTCACACACATTATTATCATCCACTAGTGTACCAACATAGTGGGTTTCAACAATTATTTTACTGTCTTCTGCTAGTTCTGCAGGTTTGTCTATTGAAATGTTAAGAGGGCATGACTCAACCATATAAGTCCCCCTTACATCAAACTTTCTATTCAAACTTTCCCAGACTTCTCTTTCTGTATTTTCTTCAGCAATTACATAAGAAATATTAACATCCAGAGCTCACTAGATGTAGGAGAGAGATATTGCGTCATCATGAGGCTCAACACATCTATTTTTTATGCAATTTTGCAAACCATTATAATCAAAAAACATTTGCATATTCGTATACTAACATTAATAATATTTACTAGCTAAAAGAGGAGGAGACTCCAAACTATCACTTCTCAAATAAATTATTGACTTTTTAGCTTCAACTAAGACTTCACAAAAAAAATTGCATATTTCGCAGCTTCTTCCATGTTCTTCATTCTTCTAGACTACTTGAGTTTTTTTCGATGACCCATTACTTCTTTACAAAGGATATTTTTTTAAAATTAGATTTCATAAAAAAAATAGGTTAATACACGAGGAAACATGAATCCTGGGATGATTTCGTCCTCTTGATAATTCAAATGACTTAATATTTGCTCTAACTTAAGACTAGTCTTTACTCCGCAACAATGGAAGAGTCTCTCTTTGATGTTGGTTCTCTTCTCTTCCTCAGAGATCTTCAAGTCCACTGAAAAATATGCTTCTTTTCAAAAATATTGTGAGCTTAAGCTAAACAACTTCTCCAACAACCTCAACTCCTTTTTTTTAAAAATCGAGCTTCTTCCTTACTCCTTAACTAACACTTAAACACATTTCCCTTCTTCTTTAAAAAAATACAATACCATATCCACAGAACTGCTCAACTTCACTTTAGTGTGAGCTGCGCAATAAATAGCTTCTACTCAAAATAGTTGTGCAGCAAACGTTTGAAACTAACTCCACATTAAAAACTTCTAGACACTTCCACTTCGACACAAATTTTCATACTTCAATAAACTTACTTTAACAAGCATTTCTTGAAATTTAAAGCTTTACTTCAACAAGACAACAATATTAAAATATTATTATTAATTCCAATGTGAAATCTTTATGAAAATTCATAAGGAGCTTCGATAAATCCCCCGTATTAAGGAATTATTTACTACAACATACAAAATAACTATTCATCACCAGGCCTAGGATTTCAAATTTACTAGGATTTCAAATTTACTATGCTTATCAAATGAAAATTTAATGACGGTCTTGGATTTTTCATACCTTTCATTATACGTTTTATACAAATTTATGGTTGTCAAATTATTTTAGATTTTTATATGAAATTTCAACTTAAATGTTATTAAGAAAAAACACCAAAACAAGCATACATAATAATAAATATATTAATGCATTTGTAATTTGTATTCTCAAAGAATTTTTTTATTCAATCACAGGAAGAGGCATCTACACTCTCACCAAGCGATAATCAGATGAGACTTGATGAGGTAAACCTAAATGAGATGAGACTTGATGAGGTAGACTTGGTGAGGTTGAAGGGAGAGCTACAGACTCTAGAATGGAGAGCCTCAAACGATGGAGTCTGGAGGGAGCTCAGTTGGTGCTGCTGATGCTGAAGGGAGAGAGCCAAAGCCTCAAACGCAGCCTATGGTGTTTATAAAACTAGTTCTGATATACAAATGTTTTTTTTGAGATATCTTAAAACTTAATAATTATCTCAAAAACATCTCATAGCTATATTCCATAAACTTATACACAAGTTTACCTAGGCATCCTTCGCATAATCCCTTCGCCGAAATAATTGAAGGCTATCGTTACTTGCATTATATCATCATCCACATAGCTGTCGTTGTAACCAAGAAGCATGAACTGTATGGAAACCACCTCTTAGACTTCAAGTTTATATGACAGTGACAAAGATTCGTACAGAAAACAATAGTTCGGTAAAGGAATCCAATGCCAGTAGAGAGCAACAAATTGTAAAGGAATTGAATGAAAACTTGAGCCGTTGTCGTGGTGATTCAAATAATTGTTGGAAATGGTGATGGAATTGGATGATTCCATTATGGTGTCAATAAGGTGGTCTTTGCAGTTGGAAAGAGAACAGTGGTCAATCTAGATATAGCATCCAAATATTGAAACAACGTTGCCATTAGACACCATTCTCTAGCCATAATGCTCAAGGGTACTTCTCACCACTGCATTTCCTTTTTGTATGCACTCGTGAATGTGAATGCCATTAATGATTATGTTCATCACAAACTGTATCGTAATGCAGCCACCGTGGGTAATGTGGACATTGGTGCCTCTACCATTGATTATCTTGATGCAATTCATGATGAGATTTTCCTTGAGCTCGATGACCATGTCGCTCTCAATTATAATCCATAGTGGCTCGTCTTGAATGACGACATGGTGGAGAGTACCGATCTTGGGTTATGCAAGTCACAGCCGAAATTTTGAAGGATACAACCTACAATTGCTAGCTACGATTCGCAACCTTTAATTCCATTAATGCACACCAGCCCCTTGAATTCAAAACCGTGCAAAGTTCCATCATGATTCATACCATCCTTCCAACTTGACAAGTTATATGGCCAGCGGTTTACCTCCCATTCGATCAATCTCCCTCTATGTTACAGTCACAGTCTAAATTCTATGTGTACAAGTACTTGCATTTATGAAAGATGGCTGATACGATTGGGTGTCCAATTGACGGCTGAAATTTTTTGATGCACGTAGACATTGACGTGTAAAATCAAATATTAAGTGTCAAATACATTTTATTTTTCTCAATACGTCTTGTACGACGTCGAATTCCAGACCTGTTCACCATGCGCTCGCTAAGAGGACAGTGCTTCAACTCAAGTATGATATATTCACCTCCTGTACTGAGGAATTCTTTACTACAACATAAAAAGAACTATTCACCATCCGCTTACTAAGATGACGGTGCTTCGACACAAGTAAGATATATTCACTTCGTCATTTTATAACCTTCAAAAAAACTTCCACTTGATATTAAAACTTTCATAGATCAATATATTAAAAAGGGATTTAATGTGAAGTTACTCCGTCTTAATTTTATACTCCACAACTAGATCATTCGCGGGATATTCACCATACTATAAATACGAGAGATTAATGCTAAGTTATTGTTTTATAATTAGACATTCACAAAGAAATGATACAAGTTCTTTATCTTTAGTAAAAAGTAAATGTGAATATAATTCACACGGCTAAAATTGAGGAAAGTGCATAGCATGACTTACATTAAACATATATTACTAGAACACAAAACTTACAAGTGCATGGCATGTTTTCTTTAGATATACAGAGCTTGAGCTCTGAGCTATTTCTCCACTTAGCTCATTTTGTCTTCAACCACAAAGCTTGTGCTTTTGGACTTCTTCTACATTAACAGATTTCTGTGTTTAAATTTGAGGTTGAGCTTTTTACAGTTTTACATATATTTTTATATGCAAATCTTGTTCTCCGATCCTCTATTCTTGTGGTGGATCTCCTGCGAGCTATCTACCTTTCTCTACTCTATACATTGAACTAAATTAATGGTCACATGTTAGGGTGGTTGACAAACTGGATGACTTCAAACATACAACTTGTTGTCTTCTTTTGGAAGTTACCCAGAATTCTAAAAATGAAATTTAATACCTATCAAATTTATACTAAGAAGTTGGCTTAAAAAACAATAAAAGACAACATAAATACTAGGAGACGTGCATTGGTTTATTGTCTTACAAACAGACTAATTGCCTGAGTAATTAGATCTTGGAGTTATTTTTTGTACAAATTTGTGGGGGTGACAAATCATCCTTATGATAGGTTTTTCTCAAAGGCGCATGTGCCAAGGAAGTACACATACACATGTGCCGTAGCTCAAGATGTGCGGCAGGAAGTGGGACGGTGTGGTGTGTTTCATTTTGGATTTGATATTAATTGAGTGGAATTTCACTGACAAAATTTCCATTACAAAGCATTTTGGCTCTCAAATACTGTTAAAAAAATTAACAAACCATCCAAAGAAAGGGGAAAATCATTTTTTGGGAACATAATGTATAAGAATAATCAGAAATTGACTTACTTACAACCCGGGTTGTCCATTATTTAGGAGTGTTTAATGGAAAATAATGTTGAAGAATGTAATCTCACCTGTAGTTAGTTAATGAGTTAGGCCCTGACTCGTGGTATATTTTGACCTATAATATTCACCCATAGTATTGTCATTTGTATTTCCTATTTAAACGATTCTTAATAATGAGAAGGAATTCAATCTTCCTATAATGCTTCTGTCTGCTTCATCGTTTTCTTTTACATGGTATGAGAGCTTACGACCTGATCCAAGGGTAACCCTAAAAAAAATAGTTGGTAATTATTTTTTTCAAGATTGAAAAAAAATGTGGTGATTCTTTTTATTCTATATCTCATCCCATTTTTTAATGGGAAGGCCACCACACCCTTTCCTTTCAGGAAGAGTGTTACCCAAATAGACCACTGCACTTTTCACACAGTGAAAGAGCGGTGCTACCTCCGCATGTGAAGAAGCAAAGAGCATCACCACCACTCTGCTTGCTTTTGGAAAGCATGGTAAAACTCCGAGAAAGGTTAGGAGTGTTAAGAGTGTTATGCGGGGGTTAGGGAGAGAGAGCAGTAGTTAGGGGTAATGATAGTGTGAGAGATAGAGGAAAACAAAGGATAGGAGTGTTAGGGGGTAGTTATTTGTACAAAGGAATACAGTTTAGTTCAATGTATTTTACTTCGGTTAATGAAATCACTAGTATTCAGTAATACTAAAGAAAAGCATTCACATAGTCTATTATTGACAATAATTTAATACAAAAAATACTATATTCGGTTTTTGTTTATAAAACCCTAAAGGAATACAATAATATATGCAAAGGAATATGTATATAGAATAGATGCATTGTGAATAAATATGAAAACAATTAATCCTAACTCATAATTGTTTTTAAAGTATAACAACATTAGAAATAATTCACATATTGAGGTCTATACTAAGAAAAAAAACCAATTAGAAATCATATCTGGAAATTGTAGTGTTAACAACCACACACCACCCTGTGTTTGGAATTTTCAACAAGCTTGCTTGATTCCACCCCCTTTCCTAGACTCTTAGGTTTAAAATTGTCTTCCTGCAGCTTCAAGTTGCCACCAGTAATGATCAAGAGTAAGTTATTCCAGAACCTAGCATTCTCATATGCTTCACTAACATTTCTAGTACAAAGCCTAACATATTGAAGATGCTCTCTAGAACCTCTGCACTATATCATGTATACATTTCATAGATCCTTCACCTTTGGTGATCACCGATAGCTCTTTTTTCTCTTTTATTTCTGTTTTGTTTTGTTTTCTCATCCCTGTTGCATGCACTTTTCCCTTGCTTAGGACTTTCATAGAAAATAACTAACTCCCTCAAGCACTAACCACTTAACTTCGTAAAGAATGATGAGGTTTGATAATTGTTTTTAAATCCCAGTTTTTGTCAAATTATTGTGCATTTATTAAAACTCCCAATTCCCAATTATATATAAAATTTAAATTTACTTGTTTCTTTAAAAGTAAATAACAATAACAAAAAATATCAAAAGTAACTAGAGGGTATTACAATCCTCCCCTCCTAAAAGCTTTGCACCATCCTAGGTGCTTAATACACATCATTAAAGTTTTGAAAGTTTTGTCTCATAATTTCTTCCCTTTCCTAGGTAGCTTCCTCTTTTGAATAATGTTTCCATTGGAATTTCACTTGTACAATAATTTGTTTCCAAAGATGAGTTTCTCTTTTATCAAGAATGCACATTGGTTCCATGTGGAAATGGCCCTCTAGATCCACCTATACATTATCCCAGTTAATTACATGAGATTGGTCAGCAACATATTTTTATAAAAAAGAAATATGGAAAACATCATAAATTTTTAAATAAGAAGGTAAGGCCAATTGATAAGCTACATTCCCTATTCTAGCCAAAATTTTGAAAGGTCTCACATATCTGGGTGCCAACTTAGCATAGAGTCATGATCTTAGCTTGCTTTTCTTTTGTTTCACTCTGAGGAATACATGTTCTCCTACTTTATAATCTTTAGCTATTTGTTTCTTGTCTGCATAACTCTTTTGTCTATCTTGTGCCGTTTTTAAGTTTTGTTTTATTTTTTATACAATTTCCTCCATTTGTGCTAACATATCTGGCCCTAAAGACAATTTGTCTTCCAAGTTACCACAACTTAAAGGTACTTTACACCTCCTACCATACAAAACCTTAAAGGGACTCATTTTGAGATATGCTTGGTAATAACTGTTATATGCAAATTCTACCAGGTGAATATAATCCTCCCATTTACCTCATTGATTCATCACATACAATCTCAACATATCCTCCAAAACACGATTCACTCACTCTGTTTGTCTGTCAATTTGTGGATGATAAGTGCGCTAAAATTAAGTTTCGTACCCATACCTTTAAATAATGACGTCCAAAATATGGAAGTAAATTTAGCATCTCGATCGGTGATCACAATTTTAGGTATACCATGCAACCTAAAATTTTCCTTCATAAATATATCAGCAATATTGGCATCTTTATAAGTTGACTTTACCTGTATGAAATGGGATGCTTTACTTAATTTATCCACTACAACCATAATGGAGTCATTATGTTTCTTTGTTCTTGGTAACCTAATAATAAAATCCATAGTTATAGTTTCCCACATTCACTTAGGTATAGGTATAAGATGCAATAAGTCAGCTGGATGTTGGTGAATGGCCCTAACTTGTTGACAACTGAAACATTGGGCCACATGTTCAGTTGCTTCTCTTTTGATATTTGGCCAATTAAAGTCTTTCTTTAATGTTCTTATAAATTTCTGATATCCAAGGTGTCTTGTGTATGGATTGTCATGCAATTCTTTAAATATAACCTTATTTATACTGTACATTGATTAGGGACATAAATTCGGTTTTTGAAACATAAAACCCCTTCTGCATCAATCTAATACAGATCCTCTTTTGTTCCAAGATTTTTCTTATTACATTTTTCCATCCAATTCCCATTTGCTCATCATTGATAGATGCTTCTTTTAGCAAAGTTTTGAATTCACATTCATAATTACTAATCAGCATTGAATGAAATTGGTTTTTTTATGAACTTAATTTCGTAAGGAATTACCAAGCCCAAAATGTATCCTAAATAGGGAAAAGGCAAAGAGAGATAGGAAAAAATGAGAGAGATAAAGAGAATATTATGGTATTTTTGCAATAAATTTTGATCCGGAATCCAGATTGGGTCTCTCTTGGTATAGTTGGAAAGGACTTGTCGAGGGCTACAAATTCCATGCTTTCAGATTCACGAGATTCATCGCGATTTGGTAGAGGAGTGCATTTTTTTAAATATGGGCATAAAGAATCTTGAAAGGCATTCTTCTCAAAGATGCTTTAAAATATGCTTTTCATAAACCATCTTTGAAAAGAAGCTTTTTGAGATTCCTCATGCCCATATTTACAAACGTGCATGCACTGGCCAAATGGTGAGAAATCTAGTGAATCTCAAAACAAAAACACTGTAGCCCTTGACGAGACCTTTCTAACGGTGCCAAGAGCACCCAAATCTGACTTTGGCATAAAAAATTATCACAAAAATTCTATAATATTCTCTTTTTCTCTCTCATTTTTTCCTATCTCTCTCTACCTTTTTCTTATTCAAGAAACATTGTAGAAGAGGGTAGAATGGTATGGCATCTACTACATTGTTCTCTTTTGCTTTTATATGTTTAATTTCAAAATCATATTCTGTAATGTCCCCCAAAATTGGAAAAAAAAAATTATAGGCCAATAAAAACTACCCAAAGGGGATCACTATTAATCGTGCGGAAACACAGGTGCTACTTATACTTTCGATCTCTTCAGAATTTTCCCACTATCTTGTTAATCTCTTATCCATTGAGTGACTATTAGTTCATCTACTTCTTATGTCTTAATTATGTTATTTAAACTATTGATATATCTTAGTTATTACTATCGGTGAATTAATGAATTGTATAGATCATTGTTTTGCTCCCGCACATCTGTACTTTGCTTATTTAATAAAAAATAACTTAACTTTGTTGATGGGAACAAAGTGGTGGAGTGGCGGGACTCGTTCTCCCAGGATGATCTGAGAGGTAAGGTCCTTCTTCGTTATGTAGGATTACTTAGTTCATACGAACTAAGGCACCTTATTTATTGATTTACATGTTACTCTTGTGACATCGGGATTATTGGTTACTTGATGCAATTCAGGTTCAAGACATACTTCCAGTTCTGCCTTGCACTTTTACTACTGTTCTGTTTTACGATTCAGGTAAGCCCTATGTTCGTTAACTATCTTTCTTAGTTAATTATCTAGATGTTGTGAATTTACTTACTGTCCTTACCATTATAAATTATCTATCTCTCGGTTTATTAATTACTCTTCTCTTGTTTCCATTTTGCAGGTCTTCCTTGGTTACGAGTTTGGAAACTTACGCTTGTTCTTCCTAGCAAGGGCATCATGGCATATTATGTTTTCCATGATTCCTAAATTCTACAAAGCATTGACTATGACCTATGCACAAACTCTACCTAAAGAACTAGAAAAAAGGGCATGTAACAACATAACTTTGATGCTAAGGGAAAAATAACATTGTAACACTATACCATTGTGTTAAGGTCTACGCATAATATAAGGTGGGGAGACTATGGTATAAATACCATGTACTAAGTGTTAAGTACGCGTTGATATTTAAAGGGTGGCAAAAACCTTAGGATAAAGGGTTTAACTCATGACTTGGATGGTATATGGTATAACGACGAACCATAAGCTATGGTGAGGGTTTATGGATGCGTTAATGGCCACCAGCTGGTGCCATTAATGCCATCGGGGTAGGTGAAAACACTTGGCAAGGGACTTGGGCATTCGCTATTTGTGCATTATGTGGTTTTTGCATTGGGGTTTTGTGTGGTCTCTGCGCATTTGGAGAAGGGAGGCGACCTCAATCGTTTTGCAGGTAAGCTGGACCAGCTCTATGTAAATTGCATTGCTTCGGTGTTTTCTCCATGGCATGTTCATGCTTCTCATGCCATCATTGGATTATTTGCAAGTGGACAAGAAGGTGCTCCAGGGTTTGTAGAAGGCTATGCTATCGATTTGGGATTTCTTCTTCATGGCCATGGTAAGCTTGCTAGCAAGGTTTACTTGCCTCCTCTAGTTTTGGGCATTTCTGAGTTGGAAATATTTACTGGGTTGGGGTTTCGTGTGGCACTTGTTGACTCTGCCTTCGAGGTTTATAATGTATCTTGCTCTGGTTTTAATGGACTCTCGTTGGGAGGTTTGGAATTTTTGGGCCGTGGCTGCACCATTACTTGTAATGGTGCCATAGCTCAGGGCTTTTCCATTTAACATTTTTAAAAGTTTGATTGTTGTAAAAGAGGCTTCGTGCCTCACTATGTAAATACACTATACGTTCGTTTTTATTATAAGGACTGTAGTGTGTTTTGGTATATAAGATTTCGTTCAACATTTATAGTAGACTATGCTGTGTAAAATTGGGACTGTGTGATTATTTAAATGTTGTGTTTTAACATGTGGACTTTACTGGGTTCGATTGTGGCTTTAAATCCTGTAGAATTTACTCTCTATATTTATAACGTTTTGGGTTATGGAAGTATGCATAGCACTCTGTTTGTTTTGTTTGTATTTTAAGTTGGGAAAGCGTCTGGAGCTTGGGGCGTTATGCCATGGGATGCACCATTGTAGCAATGGTGTCGTAGCCCATTTGCTTGCCACCATATGCTTCATGTTAGCGTTAAAATGGAGACTGTGTTCTAAACAGAGTATTGAACTTTTAGTTTTGTATTGGCTCAACGTGGGTGCAGGCCATGCCATGAATGGCATGTGCCTCTCCCAATGACTGCGATAGATTTAGTTGGCATTTTAATATGTAAATGGTTTATTTTAAAAGGATAGGACTATAATAGCCAGGGTTATGACAACCCACGATATTATTTTTGTTATATGTAGTGTGACTGTGTGCTTAGAAATGGAAACTTGGACATGGCTGTTGTGACTGAGTATACGACTTCAAGGTTTGGGCCTCAGGGATACCAAATTGTAAAACATTTGATATGGGATAATAGAAATGATATTAGGTAGTTAAGCTATGGATTTGGTTAAGCATTTTTTTAATTACAGTAATGATTTATGTCTAAGGTTATTATAATGTTGGCCTTGGGTCATGGACATCCATGGGATTCGATGTCGCGACCTATGTTGGCAAAAAGGGTTTTAGTTATTAATTGTTTAATGTCATGCGATGATTGTGTGTAGATTTATATGGGACCTTAAAAAACTTAGTATGTTTTGTAAAAGGATGACTGTAATAATAGGACTATGGATTTTAACATTTGATTTACGTAAATGGATGTGATTAATGATTAAGAGATTTAGACTGTGGAAAGTATATAATAAGACAGAGGTTTGATATTGGACCACATGGATGGTCACGATGCCTTCTCTGTTTGGTTAATTATGATTATGTTTATTTAATGGAATGTTATGATATTTAATTTGTACTTGTTGAGACCGAACTTGAAGGTCTTTAATGAGCTATTATCTTAGATTTAGTTTTCTTTGTATGTACTTAGTTGAGTTAATTTAGAATATTTAAATTATGTACTTTAGTTTAAAAATAAATTAAATAGTACATTAATTAGAAAACTATTTGAATATTGATATATATGTATTTCTATATATATATTTAACCTGTACTTTTGAACGAATTTTGAATTTAAAACAACCCTCTACCGACAAATGAAATATGTCAGCAGAGTAATGCAACATGTAGAATATGCTAACTGGTAACAAAACCTAGATATAGTACACATAAACTAAACACGGAGATAATACAGAATTCAACTCAAAAGTAAAAACCCTGGTAATGTACAGCATATAAATAAAATTCTCCAACCTATGATTAGTAAATTGCAAATACAAACCCTAGTAGATTGATAACCATAAAACTTAACCATTAGGGTTAGAAATTTCATTGCAGCAATTACTTTACATAAACAGTAATGAAACTTTGGGAAAGAAATAGAATAGGCCTTCAAGGGTTTCATACCTGAATTTGAATATTTTTCAATGGCTACACCTACACACTTAAATAACCAGCATTAACAATTCAATGCATATTTGACCTCTGTTTGATGACCAAATCACTTGGGAACTACCGCGTTCCTTCCAACCATGACTCGGAACCATTCCTTGTTCTAATCCAGATCCCCTCGAGCTGGACTCCAACATGCAAGTAGCTTAGAGCTCCTAAGGTAGGGTTTCCTAACTAGTATTCAGTTCTGAATCAATCCTGTTTTTCCTTGGAGGGAAAATTCTCTAAGAAAACACTTGAGAACAAAATAGGCAGAATAATAATTATCCTAGATGAAAATCAGAACCGCAATCCTTTGCTTGGCTTGAGTCTTTATAAACAGAATTTTCAGTCAAAGGGGTAGTTAAATCAAGAAATCCTTGATTTTTTTATTTAACCCTTTTTAATTTATTGGGGTAATTTTCAATTCTTAACTTAGGAATTTTTGTCTAGTTCCTAGCCAGTCTTTCATAGATATTTCACGATTTATTAATCCTTTAATAATAGATAATAATTGGTGGAGCTTCTCTTCTTTCTTTATTTAATTATATAATTAATCATAATTAATTCTTTATACATACTATGTATAAAATACATAGTATTAAAATACTTGTTAGCATTTGTCTTCGAGCATCATGTATCATGATCCCTAGACTTATCGACACTTCTTTATGAAGGTCAAGTAGATAGATGGCTCAGGTCTACTAGGCTAGGAAACTCTAAACATCCTTGCATGTTGTATTTCCCTCGTATAACATGGTAGTTCTTTAGTACTTGATGAGAATACAAAAATTCAAAATTTCATTTAATCACTTAAAAATAAGTATGATGAGATCAATATTATTCTTGAGTCGTTTTCACTCGGAGGTGATTTTAATCTTTTCAGTAACTCCTAGCGCTTACCAAAGCCCATACTCAACTCTTATAATAGGGAGTTACAAACATAGTGCAATTCTAGAGCTCTCGCTCAACACTAAATGCTAGGATGCACTTGTACGATACACCTAGGGATACAATGGCCAAAGATTCGATGCTTCAGATCTTATGCTCAACCCCAACATGTAATGCTCTAGAGCTTATGCTCAACACCAACATGTAATGCTCCAGAGCTTATGCCCAACATTTCCAAATTATATTTTCATGTGTTCCAGAGCTTCTCGCTCAACACAAAACATCTCATCGATCATGTGCTTCAGGGTCCACGCCCAACACAAAACATTTCATAAATCATGTGCTTCAGGGTCCATGCCCAACACAACCAACATATATATACATATATATCATCAACATTTGGCTTACGCCCAATATACAAAACAATCATCATGTTCATATGTAGTGGGGTGTTTGACCCAATATAAAATAAAACATCAATATAATCATCATGATCAATAAGCTCATGCCTATAAATGGTAGGTCCAAAATTCAGGATATTACATATTTACTTAAAAAAGCAAGCCACCTGGCTTGACGAGCATTTAATTTTTTTTATCAAATAAGTATTTTAACCCAATATTGTCTGTTAATAACAAAAAAAAATCCTATGAAGCAATGCCGTCAAATTTCAAGTGCATGAATGATAGCTTCCAACTCCAGACCATGTACTACATAATTTTTCTCATGTTCTTTTAGTTTTCATGATTCATAACAGATTACATGACCTTCCTGATTTAAAACCCCTCCTAGCCCTTCTTTACTTGAATTCGTGCATACCACAAATTCCTTACTTGGATTGACAATTTTCAATACTAGTGTTGTTGTCAACAATTGTTTTAGTTTCTTAAAACTATCTTGACATTGTTGATTGAAGATAAATCTAACACTTTTCTTTTGTAAAGTGGTTATATGATGAGCTATTTTGGAAACGTTTTCTATGAAGTTGTGGTAGTATCCTATTAACCCCATAAAAAGATCATATATCATGTACATCTTTTGATGTAGGCCATTAAAAAACAACCTTGATTTTTTCGGATCAACCGCTATTCCCTTTTTCGAAATGACTTGCCCTAAGTACTGTACCTCTTTTTTATAAAAATCACACTTAAATAGTTTTGCATATAACTAATGTTCCTTTAAAGTTTCCAAAACTTGTCTTAAATTCCCTTCATGCTCCTCCTTATTCTTTGAATATACTAATATATCATCAATAAATACAATACAAATTTATCCAAAAATTTACTCAGCACATTATTCGTCATATTCATAAATGTTGCAGGAGCATTTGTTAGACCGAATGACATTACCAAAAATTCATAATGTCCATATATTGTTCGGAAATTTGTTTTGTCGATGTCCTCATCTTTAACTCGTACCTAATGGTACCCTGATCTCAAATCAATTTTTGAAATATTTTTTATCCACCGTTCTGATCAAACAGAACATCTATGCTTGGTAAAGGATATATATTTTTAACCATCATCTTATTTAAGTGTCAATAATTGATGCACATTCTGAAGGTTCCATCTTTCTTTTTAACAAACAATGCATGTGCTCCCCATGGTGAAACACTAGGCCGAATATAACCCTTGTCCAATATTTCATGTATTTTAATTCTTAACTCGTTTAGTTCTAGGGCAATCATATGATAGGGAGCTCATGATATCGGTGTTGCACCCAGCATAAGATCTATGGTAAAATTTAAATTTTGTTTAGGTGGTAATCCAGGTATTTCCTCGGGAAATACATCTTGAAATGACTTTAAAATAGGAAATTGTTCCATTGTTGGTTTTCACTTTTCATGTTCAATTTCTTTAAATTCGATGGAATATAGTTGACACCCTTTTCTAAGCCATTTTTTTAATTGTATTGCATAAATTTGTCATATAGATATAGGTCTGTAAATTCCCTTTATTGTATGAATTTTACCTTCCTCATCCATGCAATCAAAAATTTTATGTAAAAAAACAATATTGGCTCTATGATCTTCCAACCGGTCCATACCTATCCAAATATCATATGATTTTAACGAAAGTATGTTCAGATTTACTATGGTGTCTAAGCCATTGAAACTTAATTTGCAATCCTTAGCTATTTCAGTGACTTTCCTTTTCATTCCTGTCACTAATTGTACCAACCATGCATTATTTTGTTTTTCTTTACTAAGTTTACATTTTTCAAGTACTCATGGTGCAATCACTACAACAAAAACTGGATTTAGCGTCGAATTTAGTGCTGGATTTTAGTGTAATTTTTTCCCAATTGTGGTGAACAATCCGGCGCTAAACCTGGTGCTATTGTACATTTTCGTAAAACGCCATCTATTGCATCTTTTTCTCCGTCCTTTTTAACATCCATTTTTGCGTCCATTTTTGCGCCCAATTTCTTGCATCTAATGTTACGCCTTTATTTGCGCCCAATTTTTCAACTTCTATTGCATCTTTTTTTGCGTCATTTGTTACATCCTTGTTTGCACCCAGTTTCACGGTCATTTTTGCATCCAATGTTGCGTCTTATTTTTCTCCTAGTTTTTCATCGAGTCTTACACCCAATTTTACACCATGTTTTACATAAAATTATGTGTCCAATTCTGCATCTAGGTTTGCATCCAATTTTAGGCCCAATATTGCGTCTAGTTTTGCGTCCAAATTTACTTATAATGTTGCATCCCCATTTGCATCTAATTTTGTATCTTGTTTTACATCTTTTTTTGTATCCATGTTTGTGCCAAATGTTTCATCTCCTTTTACATCATATTTTGCATCTAGGTTTGCACCTAGTGTTGCATCCTGGTTGATGTCTTTTTTTGCATCTATATCTGAGCCCAATTTTGCACCCAGTGTTGCGCCTAGTGTTGTGCCCATGTTTGTATCTAATATTGCATCTAGTTATGTGTCCAATGTTGCATCCCATCTTGCATTCAATATTACGTCTAGTTTTACATCCAATGTTTTGTCTTGTCTTGCATCTAAAATTGTCTTATTTTAAGTTTTTGTTTGCACCAAATATTGCTTCCAGTTTTGCACCTGGATTTACGCCTAGATTTATGTCCATCGATACACCATATTTTGTGCTCAATTTAATGTCCAATTTTACATCTAGTTAGGAATCCACTTTTTCATCTATTGTTGCGTCTAGTTTT
>LPNX010621634.1:0-41996 GCA_001517045.1 Pseudotsuga menziesii
ATTCATAAAGCATTTTTTAAATATAGGAATTATTGATATAGGAGTCCAATGTTTCTTTTCTCTGATAGAAAACACTGGTGAACATAAACATGGATGGATACTTGTATGTCATAAGTGTTAGAATAATCAACCCATATTTAGCTACCTTAGACATTAATTTCATTATTTTTGTCTTATTTGCCTAGTTCATGTGTCCCGCCTTATGCAAGTTGTCATTTACCTATCCATAGTGGTCAAACTTGCCTTATTTGACTCATGTAGCACTTGGGAAACCTCAAGGAATAAAATCTACTTTATTCCTGGCCTCCTAAGCACCCTTCTACTTTTTCTACTTTATTCCCTGCTTTTTCAGTGTTTTAAGGCAAATGGAAAAGCTTGACTAGGTGAGGTTGACTATTCTTTTGTCCTACACATACTCCACTCTTTTCTCCTTGTAAAAGCATGTATTAGTTGTCATTCCATCACTCTTTATCTTTCCTAATCCTTTTTTCTAATTCGTGAGCTCCATGACTGATTTGGGATCAGCTTTTTGCACCTATGGGGGATTTGCTTAATTTTAGTAAGCCTGCTTTATGCTAGATTCGAATTGATCCTCATGAATTCAAATCCATTATGTAATTATTTAATGATGCAACCTATTATTTTACAGGGTTGGCTATTGTACACTTATTCAATACAGTTTAGTGTTCAGCTCATTATTCAGTCTCTTTTGTGAGTGATTTTGCATGTTCAATTGATAATTGTTGTGAGTAAAATGAATCTATCACTGGGTTCAATTTCCACATGGTATCAGAGCCATTTTAGATCGATTTCTCTCCTTCAAAATTGTTTTGCAGGTTCGACATTAGTGGTTGGGAGCCTTCTACTGACAGCCGAGACATATTTCTAAGCTATGGATCAATCTCAGAAGATCATCTTGACTCATTTCAATTTATTTGAATGGAAAGTAGAGATGGAGATACTGTTGAGAGCGAAAGGCCTCTACAGGGTGACTATGGTAACAGAAGCAGAGCCCAATGCAGCTACAGAGAAGATTAAATGGCACAACAGGAGGGATGAGGCCTATGGTCTCCTGTGTCTGAGTATTTCCAAATACCTCCTTTTCCATCTTGATGGATTGACATCACCGAATGAAGTATGGGATAAGCTTATTGATATTTTTGGAAATACAGATGAGATGAGGGGACATCAAATCGAAAATGAACTGATCTCCTGAGTCCCAATAGCATTGAATCTCTGCAACTCTATTTCTCCAAGTTCAAAGCACTTGTTTTGCAGCTGAAAGAGTGTGGGATCGAAAAGAAGGATGATCAGCTGGTCTTGGCCATTCTCTCGAAGCTTGTCCCTAACTATTCAGTGTTTGTTTTGACCTTCTATGCCACAAAACTGACAGCTCGAACCTGGAAGATGCCTAGCCTTGGAGATTTCATGGAATCTCTCACACAAGAACAAGACAAGCTGGTGATGATGGGCACCATAAAACCATCCAAAGATCAAGCTCTGATTGCTGGAGATTCGAGGGTGGATTCAAAAAGCAAAAAGAAAGCTAAAAAGCCACCTGAGCAAAAGAGAGACAAGAAACAGTCTCCAGAGGAGCCATAAGGTTCCAAGAAGAATAACCAGAAGAAGAAAAACAAAGGAGAAATGAGCAAGTGCACATACTACAATAAGGGAAATCACACTGAAAGCTCTTGTATGAAGAAGCAAATAGACATGCTGACCCAACTCCTGGAGAAGAATGGCATCTCCCTTCCAGACAGCTCAAAGAAGAGAGAAGGAGGATCAAGTTCAGATGACAGAGGGAGAGTTCATGCATTGGTTGCTGGCACATCAAGCTCATCCAGTTTTATCATTGATTCTGGAGCTTCAAGACACATGGTTTCGACCAAGGAGGCATTTTCCTCACTTAACATGTCGAAGGGACCACCTATAGTACTAGGAGATGACTCTCTCACTGAAATTTTGGGCAAAGGGAGGATTGATCTTGATCATGGTCAGTTCAGCAATGTGTTGTATGTGCCTGGTCTTGCCTCCAACCTCTTATCAGTGTACCAGATGACTCACACTGGGTCTCCAAAGAAGGTCATATTCTCCCCTGATGAAGTTGAGATCACAGAGATCTCAAGTGGTAAAGTCATTGCAAAAGGAGTTGCGAATCATGCTCATAAGGTATACATGTTCTCACACTTCCTACCCTACTCAAACCCCTCTACTCTTCTGATTCATGCTAATGAAGCAAGCAAGATTTGGCATGAAATATTTGGCCACCTAAATTACAAGTATATTTCTAATCTTAGTGAAAAAGAGATGGTCATAGGGTTTCCCAAGATAAAATTTTCCAAAGGATTCTACCAAGGTTGTGTCCTAGGAAAACACCCAGAGCACAAATTTGACAGAGCTAGTCATGAGAGAACCTCTGCACCCCTCGAGCTGATCCACAGTGATGTTGCTGGCCCATTTCCTCATATGTCCATGAGTCAGGCCAAATATGCATTGACTTTCATTGATGACTTTTCCAGGTATTGCTGGGTTTACTTCTTGAAACACAAGTCTAAATTTTTTGGCCTCTTCAAAGTCTTTAAGGCTTTGGTTGAAAACCAATTTGGGAGGAAACTCAAGGTCCTCAGATCTGACAATGGTGGTGAGTATGTCAAGTCTGAGTTTATTAATTATTGTGCAGATGCAGGTATTCAAATGCAGCATTCTATCCCTTACACACCACAGCAAAATGGTGTTGCTGAGAGGAAGAACAGATCACTGAAGGAGATGGAAACATACATGATGGAGGCCAAAACTTTGCCACCAAAGTACTGGGCCAAAGCTATCAACTGTGCAGCCTATATCCAGAATAGGGTTCCTCATAAAAAACTTGATGGTATGACTCCTTTTGAAGCATGGAGTGGGCACAAGCCAGATGTGACCCATTTCAGGATTTTTGGCTCAAGGGCTTGGGCTAGAATTCCAACAGAAAAGAGAAAGGATTTGCAGCCCCAAAGCCAAGAGTGTCTATTTGTTGGATACTCTGAAGATTCAAAAGGGTACAAATTGATAAATTTGAGCACAAACAAAGCCTTCATCGAAAGGTGTGTTCAATTTCAAGAAGAACCCCTTGCAGCAGTGGAAGTTGGAGAAACCTCTTCACCACCTGAACCTCTGAAAGTAAGTGAAGAGTTTGTTGAACATGCTGATTCTGATTTGTCTGATGGAGATGAGTTTATTGTAGAACCTAACAGCCCTACAAGGCCAAAATGGGAAGCCAAGACACTACATGCAGCAGGAGAGCTAGTTGGGGATCCCAATGACCCAAGGAGGACTAGATCTCAATTTGAGAGTGGTCTGTGCATGAAGGATCCTATGTTTGCTGAAAAATGATGCTTGCTGGTGGAATCTGATCCTCAAACATATGAAGAAGAAGTAGGATATCCAAGATGGCAAGCTACCATGAAGGAAGAGTTCAGCTCACTCCAGAAGAGCAACACATGGGAGCTAGTGGATCTTCCCCCAGGGAGGAAGTTAGTTCAGTGTAAGTGGGTCTACAAGACCAAATTTGCTGCTGATGGTTCACCATTGAAGTACAAGGCCAGATTTGTAGCCAAGGGCTACTCACAGGTTCATGGGATAGATTACAATGAGATCTTTTCCCCAGTGGAAAAGATGGATTCCATCAGGCTAGCCCTAGCCATTGCAGCCTCAAAGCAATGGGAGGTACATCACATGGATGTAAAATGTGCCTTCCTGAATGGAGATCTCATTGAAGAGATATATATGCAGCAGCCTCAAGGTTTTGCTACTAACCCTTCTCTTGTTTGCAGGTTGAGAAAGTCATTGTATGGGCTAAAGCAAGCCCCCAGGGCTTGGTATGCCAAGATCGATAGCTTCTTGCTATCACTGAATTTTTTTCAGTGAAAATCAGATCCAAATGTCTATTTGAAGTTAATTAATGGTTCATTAATGATCATTGTGTTATATGTTGATGACCTCCTCATTACAGGAAGCTCAAAGGGTGAGATTGCTTCCTTAAAGGGTGCAATGAACCAAGCCTTCTCCATGACAGATTTGGGGCTCTTAAGTCAATTTTTGGGGCTTGATATTGCTCAAACCAAAGATGGAATCAAGGTGCACCAGTCCAAGTATGCCTTGGATTTGCTGAACAAATTCAGAATGAAGGATTGCAAAGAAAGAAAAACTCCTTTCCTTTCAGGAGTGAAGCTGGAAGAAGTTGATTCTTCACCTATGGTAAACAATACACTGTATAGGAAATTGATTAGATGTTTGTTGTATCTGACACATAATAGACCTGATCTTTCTTATGCAGTAAGTGTGGCTTCTAGATACATGGATCAGCCTCATGAGATCCATTGGAAAGCAGCCAAAGGGATCCTTAACTTTGTTCAGGGAAGAAGGACACATGGGATCTTCTATAAAGCAAAATTTGATCTTGATTTGATTGGATTTACTGACAGTGATTGGGTAGGTGATAGCACAGATAGAAATTCCACATCAGGATATGTGTTCATTCTTGCAGAAGGGCCAATTAGCTGGTAAAGCAAGAAACAGAGTGCCATTGCACTCTCATCTACAGAAGCAGAGTACAGAGGAGTTGCTAATACAACAACTCAATGTTTATGGTTGCAGGGATTACTTGGAGAGTGTGGCCTCGAATCAGAGTACTCAACTACCATCTACTATGATAACTAGAGTACCATTCGAATCTACAAAGATCCAGTTCAGAAGCAGAGAACCAAACACATTGAGATCCATATGCACTACATCAGAGAGCTTGTGCATGATGGTACCATTCACCTACTCTTCTGTTCATCTTCAAAACAAGTAGCTGATATCTTCACCAAAGCATTTTGTGAGAAGACCTTCAGCAATATCAAATCACTGCTAGGGATTGCTGATCATGCTGTGAAGCATGAGTGAAGACAATATTTCCAAATTTTGTTTTACAGTCCATGTTTAAGGGAGGATTTTCCCATTTGGTTTTTGCCTCTTTCCTTGTTTAAATGGACATGCAGTATGTAAAGGGTGACTAAGCCTTGTTGCTAGGCCCTATAATTTTCTGATATATTACTCATAATTCAGGCTTAAGGGGGGGTGTTAGAATAATCAACCCATAGTTAGCTACATTAGACATTAATTTCATTATTTTTGTCTTATTTGCCTAGTTCATGTGTCCCACCTTGTGCAAGTTGTCATTTACCTATCCATAGTGGTCAAAATTGCCTTATTTGACTCATGTAGCTCTTGGGAAACCTCAAGGAATCAAATCTGCTTTATTCCTGGCCTCCTAAGCGCCCTTCTGCTTTTTTTGCTTTATTCCCTGCTTTTTCAGTGTTTTAAGGCAAATGGAAAAGCTTGACTAGGTGAGGTTGACTAGTCTTTTGTCCTACACATCCTCCACTCTTTTCTCCTTGTAAAAGCATGTATTAGTTGTCATTCCATCACTCTTTATCTTTCCTAATCCTTTTTTCTAATTCGTGAGCTCCATGACTGATTTGGGATCATCTTTTTGCACCTATGGGGGATTTGCTTAATTTTAGTAAGCCTGCTTTATGCTAGATTCAAATTTCTCGTCATGCATTCGAATCCCTTATGTAATTATTTAATGATGCAACCTATTATGTTACAGGGTTGGCTATTGTACACTTATTCAATACAGTTTAGAGTTCAGCTCATTATTTAGTCTCTTTTGTGAGTGATTTTGCATGTTCAATTGATAATTGTTGTGAGTAAAATTAATCTATTACTGGGTTCAATTTCCACAATAAGGACAATGAATACGGTTCAATGTTTTTTATTTTTCAGCAATATCAAAAGAGTTTGGAGAGAAACCATTGGTGTTGATGGTGAACCTACTGCTCCTAAATATGTTGTTTTTTATAAAGAGAAAATATATTGGTTGCATGTCAAAATAACTTCCAAATAATATGTTAGTATATGTGTACAGAATGTACTCACTAAACATTGAATTAAATATATGGGGTGTGCGTTCAATTTACACGTGATGTAGGAAACGATCTATGTGTCTCACCATACACTACAACCAACTGATATTTCTTGTGAATGATGGTTTTACAAGTATATGGTGCATAGAGGAAATTCAATATTTCAAACGTGGTCAACATCGAGTTCAACAAACAGAGATTCATTTCGAGGATGGTAGAGGGTTAAAATGGACCCCTTTACAATGAATGACAAGAAATATAAGTACACATTGTTCATACTATCTACCATTTCGAGTAGTGGGAAGTTCTATATCGATGTGCAAGAATGCTGAAATTCCATTCATATACTATGATTTGGAAACTTGCAATATTACTCATTTAGCAGTTGATAAAATATCAGTGTTTGCAAATCATCGTCTACCTACCCCAACAAACAATCAATGCAGTAACATCATCATGTAGAAGAATTTATTTCCACTCACTCCAAGCATGAATTCATTCAATGATCTTATCACATTCCCCACAACATTTTTTCAGTCCTTGCAAGGTTTTGGTATGTAATTCAAAAGGTATTAATCATTGTAAACACAACTATGTTTTGGTTTTCGCATCATGTGCAATTTTTGATAAGTTTTGGTATTAAATAAAACATGGCTTAATCCCATGAAACATTTTAGAATGCAATTCAATATACATAGGGAATTCTTGGAATAGTTATGTTTTGAATTTTTGCATTAAATCAACATTTTTAGTAGTTTTGATCTAAAAAAACATTGTTTATTGTATAATATCATAATTTATTGGCTATATCGAAAATTTAATGCAAACAATATTTTACATCTTTTATATTGTACAGATAATATTACATATGTTGCTTTCACATAATAAAACAAATTGACCAATTATGTTGATAGTTATACTAAGATATCCTCTTATGTTGTGCTATATTATTTGAGATAATGCATATATATATTGTATTCAACAGTTATTAAGCAAATTCAAGTTTCCACATTTTCATTATAGTGGTTAAAATGTGAACATTCATGTGTATGTTGATTTGGAATGTCTCATTGAATCTATCATTTTATATATGTTGTATTTTAAGAAAAGGAATTCCAATTATACCAAGAATGACCAATACAATCACACAAACAAGCATTATGAACAAATTAAAAAGAAAATCATTCAATTTGAACTCATGATCAATACAAAAATTGTAGATTTTATTTTTTCTCTTAAAAGAACAAAGATATTCCATAATTGGTCCACAATTGACATTTGTGCATTTTTCAAATGAAAACAACATAACTTACAATCATGTAAATTAAAATAACTTTCTACACTAACTTGAACTACTGTACAAGGTTTTTTTAAGAACTGCATATTCAATTCTCAAGACATTATTGCACATGCTCAAAGAATAATTTAATTAAACTATGTAATTGTTACAATTAAAAGCAAGGATTTTAACTTTCAACAATCCATACTTTCATTGACATTATATTCATAAATGCAATGCTTAGTAATATATTGAAATTGTGACTATGTATAGTCCTTTAACCATTTATCAAATTTATTTTACATAAACATCAAGCTTTATGTTGATTGTGCATTAAGCATTGCGCCTAAAAAAATGTGTTTATTTTTATCGATCGAATGTGCATGAAAGAACTAATTGTGCTACATAAACATTACAAAATAATGTTACTCTCAACCTATATATGGTTTTATCTTAACATTTGAAGTCATTTGTATTATAAATTAATTAAATACCATATTAATTACATTACAATTAAACAATACTATTTTCATTTAACTATTTTTTTATTATGGCATTTATTTCATAATTTTAATTAAATACCCAAGCCAATTATTATATAAATAGTTAAAAAAGAAAATAATATTAAAATTCAATAAGGAACACATCCATATTACAATCTAGTAAAACCTTTGATGAACATTGTAGATATGGAACTCAATTTCACTATAAACTAATTATATATTTCACATTAATTACATAACAATTAAACAACTATTGCAATATTAGAATCTAGGAAAACGTTTCAGCAACATATTAAGTATTGATTAAAAATGGTAATGTTGCAATGTGACATTTCCAAGGAATATTATCTCCACATGGTTACATCATGTTATTATAAGTATCATGGATATTTTGGTAATTATTTATGTATAATTGCAACTAATTACATTAAGCAATACAACCATATTGAATCGTAACCATTTAGGTATGTTGCAATACAACATAAATCGACATGAACATTGCATCCCAACATAAGCATTTATAAATGTGACGATGTGACAAAAACCAATAAGGAAGGGATGAATGGTGTAATCCATAATACCCCTTGATATATGTTTAAATGAAATAAAACCATTTATAAAAATAATTAAACCCAACCCTTCCAAAACCTTACAACAAAGATCATAATTCGGCATAATTCATGAAATAACACAACCATAATACAGCGTAACCATGAAGGGATACAAGCCACCATAAGTTCCAATGAATATCGTAACCCAAGATATCCCTTTATCGATTTCAGAATGAAAATAAAATAAAATCAAGGAATGTAGAAAACTTACCCCAGCCCTTGCAAAACTTTAATTTTATTAATGTCACAATCCAAGAAAAGCAATTTATAAACATAACCATAATGCAACATGACCATCGAGGAAAGACATGATGCAATATGAGGCTTCATAAATGTCGTAATGCAACATAACCCTTGATGCATGTCAAAATCCAACAAAACCATTCTAAATGAATCTCATAATCCAACAAAAACAATTAACAAACATAACCATAATGCAACATAACCAAGCAAAACTTTCACAATGCAAAATAGACTTTCATGAATGTCATAACACAAGATAAAACTTGATGTATGTCGAAATGCAAGAAACCATTGCAAACATAAGTAAACCCAACTATTTCAAAATCCTTACAATCTAACAAAATACATGACCGGACTTAACCATAATACAACATACCCATGGAAAAATTGCACATTCCAAGATAAACCTTCATCAATTTCAGAATGTAGAAAACATAACTAAACCCAACCCTTGCAAAACCTTATAATGAATGTCATAATTCAAGAAAAGAAATTTATAAGCATAAGCATAATGCAACATGACCATCGAGGAAAGTCTCCATCCAATATGAGCCTTCATAAATGTCGTAATGCAACATAACCCATGATGCATGTCAGAATCCAATAAAACCATTCCAAATGAATCTCATAATCCAACAATTGAAATTAATTAACATAACCATAATGCAACATAACGCTTGATGTATGTCGAAATATGACAAAACCATTTCATACATAAGTAAACCCAACTATTAGAAAACATTATAGTCCAACAAAATACATGAACAAACATAACCATAATACAACATACCCATGGACAAATGGAAGAATCCAACATAACCCTAACCCTAGATGAAGATAATAACCTAACATAACCCTTTACATATGCCAGAATGGAACAAAACCATATAGCTAAACCCAACTAGTACAAAACAATTTGATGAATCTCATAATGCAACAAAAATACAGCAAGCAACATGACCATGGAGCAATGTCGCAATTCAACTTAACACTCACTTATTATCATAATCCAACATATCACTTCATAAATTAAATAAATATTGTGTTGATTACATTACTTTGAATGTCATAATGGAACCAACCACATTAATGAACATAACAATAATACAACATATTCATAGAGAAATGGCACAATCCAACATAACCCTCGATGAACATTGTCATCCAACATAACCCTTGATGTATGTCAAAATGGAATAAACAATTCAAAATATGACTACACCTAACCCTTGCGAAATGTTATAATAAATCACATAATGTGACAAAACTCATTAAGGAACATAACCATAATGCAACATGGCTATGGATGAATGTTGTGATCCAGCTTAACAAAATCATAATGCAACATGACCATGGACCATTGTCACAATCTAGGTTAACAGTTAATGAAAATTGTAATCCAACATAGAACTTAATAAACGTTGCAATGTGAGAAAACCATTAAGGAATTTGTAAAATATAACAAAACCATTAAGAAAAATTCCAAATATAAATGTGGGAATTTATGTCACACCGATGTGGTTCTCACAATCAAATTTAACAGCCTTAAGAATTGTGGCACTATTACAATATAATAACAGCTCGAACAAACATTGCAGGCATAAATCTCAGCGAAATTATAATATAAGTAAATTTTGTGTTATTAGATTACTTTAATATCGTAATGCAACCAAACACATTAATGGAAATAACCATAATACAACATAATCATGGAGAAATGGTGCAATCCAACCTAACCCTTCACAAGATATTAGTAATCCAACATAGTGTTTATTCATTGTTACACTATTACAATGTAATAAAAACTTTCAAGAACATTGCACATATGTATCTCAAAGGTATTATGAATTAATTAAATATTGTATTAATTACATTACAAGTAATCAATACTATTTTTAATTAAGACATTAACTTTGTATTATTGCATCTATTACATAATTTTAATTAAATACCATAACTTATGATTATACAAATAGTTAAACAACAATATTAAAATCCATTAAAGAACACATACATATTACAATCTATTAAAACCTTTGATGAACAATGCAGCTATGAAACTGAATTTCCTATTAATTTTATTACATAAGAGTTAAACAACTTTTGCACTATTAGAATGTAATAAAACTTTTCAACAACATATTAAATTTTGATTCAAAATGGTAATGTTACAATGTGACATTTCCAAGGAAGATTATCAAATTCCCACAATCCCATATTGTTACATTATGTTATTATATTATCACAGCTTTTTGTTTTTAATATATGTATAATTGCAACAAATTACATTAAGCAACACTACCATACTGAATTGTAACCATTCAGGTATGTCGCAATCCAAAAAAAATTGGTTATATGAACATTGCATCCCAACATAACCAATTATAATTGTGACAATGTGACAAAAATCAGTAAGGAATGGATGAATGATGTAATTTATAATAACCTTTGATGAATGTTTAAATGAAACAAAATCATTTATAAAAATAACTAAACCCAACTATTGCAAAACCTTACAACAAATCTCACATAACCACATAACCATAACATAACCATAATACAACATAACCACAAAGGAATATCAGAAGTCACCATAAGCACCAATGAACATCGTAACCACAATAACCCTTCATCAATTTCATAATGAAAAAAAAACAAGGAACATAGAAAACATAACTAAACCCAACCCTTGCAAAACCTTATAATGAATGTCATAATCCAAGAAAAGCAATTTATAAACATAAACATAATGAAACATGACCATCGAGGAAATTTGCAATCCAATATGAGCCTTCATAAATGTCATAATGCAACATAACTCTTGATGCATGTTAGAAAGACACAAAATCATTCCAAATGAATATCATAATCCAACAAAAGCAATTAATTAACATAACCATAATGAAACATGACCTTGCAAAAATTTCGCAATGCAATATGGTCCTTCATGAATGTTGTAACACAAGATAACACTTGTGGATGTCGAAATACAACAAAACCATTGCAATCATAAGTAAACCCAACTATTAGAAAACCTTACAATCGAATAAAATACATGGGCGAACATAGCCCTAACACAACATACCCATGGACAAATGGCATAATCCAACTTAACCCCAACCCTAGATGAACATAGTAACCTAACATAACACTTGACATATGTCAAAATGGAACAAAATTAATCCAAATATAACTAAACACAGCTGCTACAAAACAATTAATGAATCTCATAATGCAACAAAAATCCAGTAAGCAACATTACCATAATGCAACATGACACAGGAGCAACGTTGCAATTTAGCTTAACAGTCATTGATTATCGTAATTCAACATAGAATTTCATAAATTAATAAATACTGTATTGATTACATTACATTTAATGTAGTAATGAGACCGAACACATTAATGAACATAACAATAATACAACATATTCATGTAGAAATGATGCAATCCAACATAACCCTCCATGAACATCATCATCGAACTTTTCACAGAAACTTTGCAATCCAGAATAGCCTTTATTAATTGTTACAATATTACAATCTAATAAAATATATCAAGAACATTGCACATACGTATTAATGTGGCATGATAAATTAATTAAATCAACTTATTCATAATTAATATAATACTATTTAAAACAAGATAATACTTAAAGAATAAATTACACTAGACACATTAATTATTATCTCTATTTAATATCAACTAATCAACAACTTCACTCTAAGTTAACATATATATCTATATAGTAGCATGTAAAGTTACTAGTCCTTGTAGATCTAACAGGTCTAGTTCTAGCAGGTGGGAAGGTGTAACCAAGAAGTTATCGGATATGGCCATATTATCATGAATCCTGGTAGGAAGAAAAAGTGTATAGAATATACATATCCTTTATTTCGAACAGAGTGTTGTTTCTGAAAGATCAAGTTCGGTCGGGTGGGTACAAAGGAAACAAATGGGATGCAAGAGCAACCCTCCACCAATAGTCAATTTCTTTTCTTTTAGTTCTTAGTTTGGAAAAGAAGCTCCTTGAGGAACATCAAATGTGTCTTAGCCTTAGAATATATTTAAAGGAAGATAGAGCACCTTAGAGGTTCATAAGTGCGTGTGTGAGTAAACCCCTCCTTCTAAAGGGGTAGCACTCTTCCAACAGGGGAAAGCATAGCCAATGTTGTTCGGAAATGGTACGTAGAGAATTGAAGAGGGTTATTCAATCCAATAAGATAAGCCAACTCAACAACAGTCTTTGAGGATTTCACGGGTGGGGGAACTGAAGTGACTTTTATTTACCTTAGTGAAGTAATATTTTTATAAAATGATATAAATAAAATATTATAAGTGCATAAGTAAATGATATATATATATATATATATATATATATATATATATATATATATATATATATGAGATAATCGAATGGGGTTTTATATATTATAGAATATGATGTGATGAGTTATTTTGTTGAGATAACTATTTATGTATGCAAGTACAGGTGATGTGATACCAAGATGGGCATTGTATACAATGATCGAAATTTAGTAATTAGGGCTCCAAGGTTCTAAGGGTGATGTGATGACAACAGTTATATTTATATTATATGAATATCTTTTATATTCTACAATCTTTTATATATGTATTATCTATAGCCAGTATATTAATTATATCTAAGATAGACCTGATGATGAGTGTATATACATTATAGCAAGTATATACATGATGGCAAGTATAGGAGTATGATGGTGAGTATAGGAGTATAATGTGTGATGCTGGGAGATGAGTATATAGGAGATACAACTAAAATTTAGTTCAATCTGTACTTCTGTACTTCCAATGGTCTGTCCTTCAACTACTGGTGATCTGTCCTTCAATTAATGGACTAGTGATGCTATTTGTCCTTCAACAATGGTTGATTTGAAGCTAATGGACTGGATATTAGCATCTGCGATATATTTGTAGGAATATATGTGTAATACCCCAGTTTTGACCCCATTTGCGTTAAAGGGTACATGATGTATATTTTGTAATTAATCATGGTGAGGAGCTAAAGGAAAAATCCCCACCATCGATTCGGCTGTGATATGTTTTCGGCATGAGGGATCGTCGCCAATGGTATATCGTGCTATCCAGCACATTATAGCTTTGGAATCATGTAAATACACACATCAATTTAATTAAACCTACAGCCAGCTACAACGGTGCAACGTTAAATGAAAAGGGCATGATTCCAAAGGTTAACAGGGGGTTGTCTAACCTGTGGGGGCCATTGGGAGTTAGCCATGTGTCACCACCCTATTGTTCTGTTGTTAGTTGGGGGCATCTACTTGCTGGCAGGGAAAACCACCACCATGCTCACACCCGCACCCACTCTCCATGACGTTCCTTCTGGATAGCAGATGGTCTGCCCACTAGGTTGATCGTGAATCTGTTCATCTCCTCTCACCCCGGTTGAGATAAAAGGTTCCATGTCCCTTTGTTTGGGATTCACCAATACTTTCACACACCACCTTGCTAATCGAAGAAATGTTCTTCCTCTCATTCAGACAAGAAGTCTGTGTTTCAACCTCTCCATTGTCAGACTGTAAAATGTTGTCGTGATTATTCACTATGGGGTTTCTTTCTGTGGTTTTCTGAGTGATATGTTTTCCCCCTATTCACACAAGGAGTTTGTATCTTCTACCATTACCAGAATTTGCAGAATTCTATTTACTCCACCATGGAACTGTGGTCATGATCTATTCATTCACATTTTTGCTTTGGTTGTGTCCTTTAACCCTCACACACAGATTAAGAATTGGTTCCTTACCCATCTGCAGACTGTGTATCATTCTGGTTGTTTTTTTATGGTATTGGACTTACTGATCTATCCCTGGTTGGGTTGTTGCATGCGCAAACATCCTTTTTGGGTTTTGTTGTGTTCTGCTTGACTGAGTTTCCCCCTGTCCATTGTCACGTCCCCGTGCCTCCGACCGGCGAAGAGGACGTGACCCAAGCTTGTAACACCCGGGCTAAGAGCCCCATGAACATGTGCGTGAATAAAATTGCTAAAAAGAATGCTGAAACATGTGTATTGAACTAGAAACATGCACGCATGAACATTTATCATGCCTAGATGCAATTATTCAACATACACAGCTACAATTATGTATCTTGCACAGCGGAATTAACATGCATTCATACAAGCATTCATCGAACATGTTCATAACATTCATTAACAGTAAACATGGTTGCAGAAGTAAATGGACAAGAGAACTTATTTTATGAAGAACCTGATCTGCAACCGGCTATGTCGCTGCAACGTTCCACCCAACCATAGGCCAGCGTGCTTCTTAATCTCTCGACAACGCTGCCACCCCTGAGCTAGGCATGATTCTCCAAGGAATAAGGGAACAAGCGGGATTACACATAGCTAAGGGTACACAACCATAGCCAAGCCAACACAGTTGGGTTTATTAGGCCATCCAGGAGTGGGAAAGGCTAAATGCTAAGCTGGTGAGCTCATTACGGAGCCAAGAACACCTACACCTACACCAGAACTATCTTGAACTCTAAGACACCTACACACACCCAACACAAGGAATCAGTCCCTTCTCTGCTACACAGTCCCTCAGGCCCTGCATTCCCTCCCAGTGCTATTCAAGGTGGTGGAGAAGAAGGCCAGCCCCTTAGCTCAGTTTGTGTGGTTTCCAGCCACCAGGTTTTTCAAGCAAAACTAAGCCCCCATCCCTGCTCCCAACACAGTCTGAAGACCAACCATTGCACGCATGCAACTACTCAAAATTACAGCTGAACAGGGGGAACGATTTCTGATTCGTTCTTGGCCCTCTCGTGGCCAAAACAACTCCCAACAACCTATAGTAGCCCCCACAGCGCAACAGCAAACACAATCACATGGAAAAATACTCCCAAATGAAATCCAACAGTTCCAGCCGTAACAGCAAACAAAAATCACAACATGAGGAGCAACACCAGTCTGCCATGGACAAGTAAGCAAGTGAAAAGGGACTTACACTGGCCGCACTAGGGAAGTGAAATACATACTCTCAGCTTGTATGTGGATGAGACTTGCACCAGGCCCCAGCACAAAGCAAACTGCAACCATCACAGGTAAGGAAGGCCGCAGAGATCCAAAATCAGCCTGCGTGAATGGATGCGGTCACAAATCCACAGAGGAGAGGTCTGCGTGGGTAAAAACAGGAAGTTTCGTGCATGAGAATAAACAACAATCCCCTATGTGAAGATGAACAACCTACATAGAGGACACAAAAATGGAAGTGTGTGAGCAATAGCAATGTCGTGGGGAGAGTGGTATCCTTGCGTGAGTCATGGCGGTGGTTTTGGCCATTGTGAAGTCAACCGTGGTGGAGTGTGCGTGTGGGTGAGGACTAATAGTCCTACCACCCCACTCCCAAGGACCGTAATTGCCTCAACCACTAGTAGCCATTCTTAATGAAAGTGGTTGGAATAAAACAAGGGAAGATGACACATGGGTTTTTCTCTCATTGGCCAAGGTTTAACAATTTCCCCACCCTTATCCTTGTGAAAATCATGCCCCCTTCTCATTTTAGTTTCCACGATCGTAGCTGGTCGGGTTCATTTAATTAATTATAGATGAACATTTACATGATGACAAACACAATATATGCCGCATGCCCCGATATACCGTCGGTGACAATTTTAAATCCAAAACACAACATAACTGATCAATGGTGGGGCCTTGGCCTTTAGCTCCACACCATGATCATTACAATATATATATACATCATATACATCTAATGCAACAGGGTCAGAACCGGGGTGTTACATTCCCCTCCCCCTTCAATAGCACTGTCCTCAGTGCTTACAAAATTGAACAAAATGCTACACTGGTATCGCCTCAGTTTTCCGCAAAATTGAACAAAAATGGATGTGCCAATCGCATGGCATCCTCCAGCTCCCATGTAGCCTCTTTAGGTCCGTAGTGCTCCCATTGCACCTTTACTTGACCTATGACTCGATTCCGGAGCATTGTGACCTTCCTGTCGAGGATGCGCATTGGCTCGATTCAGAACTCTCCCTCGGGTTCCACCTGAATCACATCCCAATTTATCACATGGTTAGGATCATGTACATATCTCTTAAGAAAAGAAACATGAAAAACATTATGAGCTCTAGTGCTATCAGGCAATGGAAGTCTATATGCAACTGGCCCTATTCTTTCAAGCACTTCAAAAAACCCACAGTATCTTGGTGATAGCTTGGCACAACTACCAAGCTTCAAGGAACTCTTCCTTTCCCTCACTCTGAGGTAAACATGATCTCCAAACCTGAACTCTCTGTTCACCCTATGCTTATCAGCATAGCTTTTCTGTCTGTCCTGTGCTGCTTTCAGATTCTGTCTGATCTTTACAACCTCTTGCTCCATTTCCTTGAGCAATTCTGGTCCAAGCAAAATCCTGTTCACTGGATTATCCCAAGTCACTGGTGTCCTACACCTTCTTCCATACAAAGCTTCATATGGAATCATCCCCAAGGATTCCTATTGTCCATTGTTATAAGAAAACTCTACCAAGTGCAAGTAATCTTCCCACTTGGTTGGTTTGTCCATTACGTACATGTAAAGCATATATTCAAGCACCTGATTAACTCTCTCTTTCTGACCATCTGTCTAAGGATGGTATGCAGTACTGAAGTTTAGCTTTGTACCTAAATATACAAACAACCACTTCCAAAAGTTGGAAGTGAACTTGACATCTCTGTCAGAGACTATTGCCTTCGCCAATCCATGCAATTTGAATATCTCCTTCATGAAGATCTTTGCAATGTCATCAGCCTTATGAGTAGGCTTAACCAGTATAAAATGTGCTACCTTTGTCAACTTGTCCACCACAACCATGATAGAATCATGTTGTCTCCAAGTCATTGGCAATCTTGTAATAAAATCCATGGAAATAACTTCCCATTTCCATTCTGGAACTGGCAAAGGCTGAAGCAAACCTGCTGGATGTTGATGCTCAACCTTTACCTATTGACATTTTATACACCTTGAAATGTACTCAGCCATATCCCTTTTCATACCTGGCCAAAAGTACTGCTTCCTAGCTGTAGCAATTGTCTTCTGATATCCTAGGTGACCAGAATACGGAGCTTGATGGATCTCATCCATAACAACTCTCCTCAAATCCGCTATATTTGGAATATAAATTCTACCTTTATAAGTGAGAAGTTTGTATTCTTCCAATTTATATCCCTCATACCTCTTCTCAAGACTTTGCTGCTGCAATTTGTATTTTACCTGCTCATACAATTCATCTCCAGCAACATGACTAGCAATATGCTACCTCAAATCTGATTGGAAAATACTAAGAGATGCCACATGTATTTCTTGCACCTTCCTATTGAGTGCATCAGCTACCTTATTTTCCTTTCCCTTTATGTGTTTGATTTCAAAATCAAATTTGCATAACAATTCCAGCCATCTTGCTTGCCTAGCATTCAAAGTAGGCTAATCAAATAGATACTTCAACCCACAATGGTCTGTTTTGAGCTCAAATATCCTACCCATCAATTAATGCCTCCGCATCTTGATAGCATGTACTATGGCTGCAAGCTCTAGATCATGAGTGGCATAGTTCACCTCATGTTCCTTCAACTTTCTGGACTCATAACATATCACCTGGTTGTCTTGCATAAGGACTCCCCCAAGCCCTTGTCCACATGCATCAATACACACCACAAAATATTTCTCTGGATCTGCAACTTTCAATACTAGTGCACTAGTGAGAAGACCCTTCAACTGTTGGAAGCTTTCTTCACACCTCAATGTCCATTTGAACTTCATCCCCTTCTTTTGCAAAGAAGTGATGGCATGTGCAACTTTGGAGAATCCCTCAATGAATCTCCTGTAGTATCCTGCATGTCCCATGAAAGATATTACATCTGTCACATTTCTTGGAGTAGGCCAATTCATAATGGCTTCAATCTTTTCAGGGTCCACAGATATACCTTCCTCTGAGATAATGTGACCCAAGTACTAATTCTATCTCTATAAAAGTCACACTTGCTCAGTTTTGCATACAACTGATGCTCCCTGAGAAAATTCAATGTCAATCTCAAATGCTCTTCATGCTCTTCCTCATTCTTAGAATAAACAAGAATGTCATCAAGGAAAACAAGAACAAACTTGTCCAAATACCTGCTGAAGACACTATTCATGAGGCACATAAATGTAGCTGGTGCATTCGTGAGACCAAATGGTATCACTACAAACTCATAATGCCCATACCTTGTCTTGAAGGTTGTCTTATGAATGTCTTCATCCTTGATTCTCACCTAATGGTAACCAGACCTCAAGTCAATCTTAGAAAATACCTTTGCTCCTCTCATTTGATCAAAGAGGTCATCAATCCTAGGCAAAGGATACTTATTCTTCACAGTAACATTGTTTAATTATTTGTAATCGATACATAACCTAAGTGTACCATCTTTCTTCTTTACAAATAGAACCGCTGCTCCCCACGGAGACACACTCGGCCGGATATACTTATTTTCCAACAACTCTTGCAGTTGCATCTTCAATTCTAACATTTCTGGTGTACTCATCCTGTAGGGTGCTTTGGACACTGGTGCTGCTCCTGGCACAAGTTCAATTGTGAAATCAATGTCCCTCTTTGGAGGAAACCCTGGAATCTCATCAGGGAACACATCCCCGAATTCCTGTAACACCTGATGGTCCTCCAACCTAGGAGTTTCATCTCCTGATGTCTCCAAAATATGAGTTGCATACAACTGGCAACCCTTCCTACAGATCTTCTTTAACTGCATTGCTGAAACCTGCCTTACTGAAATCACCTTTGGAATACCTTTCATAACTACTAGGTTCCCTTCTTCATTCATGCATTCAAAAGTCTTATTGTAGTAGTCAAGATTTACCTTGTGAGCTTCTAGCTAATCCATTCCAATGAGAACATCATAGAAACCAAGAGGTAGAACATTCAGATCTACACAAGTGACCAATCCATTCATGACCAATGGACATTTCTCTACCACTTCACTGACCTTTCTCTTAGTTCCAGTGGCTAGCTGAACTAACCAAGACTTCCTATGCTTTAATTTCTTAAAAGCACACATCTCCACTACTCTAGGAGTGATGTAACTGTGCGTAGAACCAAGGTCAATCAAAACAGAAACAGATTGTTCAACAATCTTACCTGCTACTTCAACCACAGTTGACTGGTCATCTGCTTGGCGGTCCTCCAGTGCTGCATAGATCCTAGGGACTGCCCTTGCTACTTGTCCTACTATTTCTGCTTCTTGAATGTTATAATCTAACCTTGCACTCTCATTCTCGAGTGGACAATTCCTGCACATGTGGGGTCCTCCACATTTCCAACATTGAAGTGGTCCTCTATTCTATTGTGGATCCTTAGGATTTTCTCCTGTCACTCCAACCGGCTTACCTGCAGCTTGGGATGGCTGCTTCTGCTGATTCCTGAAATTAGAAGGTTTGAAACCTTTCTTCCTTTGGTCAAACTTCTCGTTCTTCTTGTCCTTCCATGCCTTGTGGTAATCAGGCTTACCTTTGCTTTGTTCATAGCAATACTTAGCCTTCCTTATTTCTTCTTCAAGAGTTCTAGGCTTATAAAACTCAATTCTATCTTTGTAAGACTGAGGTAATCCACTCAGAAAACGCTGGACCTCCACTTTTTCATCTCTGATGTACCAAACATACCTCAACAGCTCCAAAACTTATTTTCATACTCTTCCATGGTCCACTATCCCAATCTTAGCTCATGGAACTCCTTAATCTTGTCGTCATAATACCTGTCAGAGAGATACTTCTGCTTGAAGTACTTCTTTAACTGTTTCCACTTCAGCCTCCTTTCACTGATCTTCTTTACTTTCTTGACGTGTTCCCACCAAATGGATGCCCTCCCATTCAGATTGAATATGGCAACTTTTGCCTTCATGTTTCCTTAGTAATCATGCACTTGAAAGTACTTCTTTATCCCAAGAAGCCAAGCTTCAGCCTCTTGTCCAATATTTACCTCACCATCAAATGTAGGAGGTTTAGCTTTCTTAAATTCATCTCGAGAGCGATCCCTATGGTGCCTCTTTCTTTTCCTTCTATGAGAAGAAGAACTTGAATCCCCGCTGGATTCTTCAAAATCGGATGATCCACTAGAAGTCCTTCTCCTTGTCCAAGCAGTGCTCTTACTACCTTCTGGTCTTGTTGTACCTCGTCCAGAGTCTATCTTTCTATGCAAGTCTGTCAAACTCTGCAACATAGCAGAATTTAACTGATGCTGCTCTTCCTAGGATTTGATCAAGCTTCTCATGGTAGCTGCAACATCTAGTGGTGTCTCTTGGAATCTCCTTCCATTAGACTCAATATCATCATTTCTATTATGGACATTTTCTCCCATGGCATCTTCTACTCGCTCATGAGAATCCTGAGCGTCATACCCATCATAGGTTCTCATACTGAACCACCACTTACTTACCAAATTTCACTACCTGGAATACTTCCCTTGAAGGTCTCTAGGACTTTGCAAATGTGTTAGTAACACAACTGTTAGATTCATAACATTAATATAAACCAGCATTACTTTCCTTCTCCTAGAAAAATCATAAAATAGCAAGTGTTCCCAAAACATAGAATTTTCTTCATCAAAGAATGTCTATCTTTCTCATTTTTCAGCCTTGAAAATTCACTGAAAAACAGTCACAATATTGCTGAGAAAATCCTACTAAAAACTCAAAATTTCCTCTTGTAGAATCGAATCCCATTTCAACTATTGACCCGACGTTTCGGCAGCCCAAATGACTAACTTCTTCGCTGTATCGGCGGTCGAAATAACTAAACTTTTCCGACGTACATCAGCTGTCGGGTACGCTAAGCACTACCATCGACAATTGGATCTTCTAACCCTTCGGAAGGTTAGTCCTTTTGACAGCCACAACGGCGGCAATACAATCCACTAAATCCTTTCGATGTTCATCGGTGTTCTGATCTCCTATCATTTTTGACGCTGCGGATCCCCATTCGTCTAAGATTCCGAGGTATCAGCAAACCGATCCTCTAATGTTTCCCGATGCTTTCTATCCTTAGAAATTTTCCCAAAAATTTTTCTTCTTCCTTTGCCGCTTGTTCAGCCCCCTTGACTTCTTCTTCATCGGCAAATTAGTCTCACCAACTATGGCAATGGCGGTGCATCATCTACTAGATCTTTTTGATGTTCACCACTAAAGCCCGCCGATCTTCGATGTTTTCTTGCCTTATAAAAATTTTCAACAATTTTCACTCCGGCGTTGTCGTCGGTAGTCGGGTATTCTAACCCTTTGGATGGTTAGTTCTTTAGGCAGCCGCAACAGCGGTTGTTCATTCCACTGTGGGATTTGATGACCATACTCATCGGCTGTCGGAATCTCTAACCTTCTGACGTCTTTGTTTTCAATTTCCCCCCTTCATCGGCTCAAATTCTTCCTTTCGTCGGTGAAGAAGTTCCTTCCGTAGCCGCAACGGCGGAACACAATCTTCCATCTTCTTTCGATTGGTGGCACAACCAAATCGGCGTCAGCAGACTTCTTACATCGGCAAGCTAGTGCCTTTCGCTTCCGCAACGGCGGCACATGAAACCCCATATTCTTCCGATGGCCGATGTGTTCATTACTTAGAAAGTTTTTCATAAATTTTTCCTTAGAAAAATTTTTAAACTTTCGGCGTCAACGCTCTTTCCACATCGGAAGCTTAGTGCCTTTGGCTTCCACAATGATGGCATGCCAAACAACTATTTCTTCCGATTGGCGCTCTTTACTTAAAGAAATTTTTGACTTTTCGGCGTCGGCGGTCTTTCTCGTCGGAAGACTTAGTGCTTTTGGATGCCGCAACGGCGGGCGCACGAGCACTTTCTTCCTCTGACAGTCAATGATTTCGACTTCTCAACCTTCTTAATGGCATCGACGATCAGAGGAATTTTTTGTCGGGTGCGTAGTTGCTTCGTCATCTGCAACGGCAGGAGCTCGATCGACTATCTTCTGCCGATGGTCGTCCAACACTTAGGAATTTTTATTTTTATTTTTACTTTTTTTTGGAATTTTTCTGCTTCTGTCACTGTAACTTCATGGCTCATGCAGGACCATGCTTGCAACATGAGCTCTGATACCACCAACTGTCACATTCCCGTGCCTCCGACCGGTGAAGAGGACGCGACCCAAGCTTGTAACACCCGGGCTAAGAGCCCCATGAACATGTGCATGAATAAAATTGCTAAAACGGAATGCTGAAACAGGTGTATTGAACTAGAAACATGCATGCATGAACATTTATCATACCCAGATGCGATTATCCAACATACACAGCTACAATTATGTATCTTGCACAGTGGAATTAACATGCATTCATACAAGCATTCATCGAACATGTTCATAACATTCATTAACAGTAAACATGGTTGCAGAAGTAAATGGACAAGAGCACTTATCTTATGAAGAACCCGATCCGCAACCAGCTACATCACTGCAATGTTCCACCCAACCATAGGCCAGCGTGCTCCTTAATCTCTCAGCAGCGCTGCCACCCCCAAGTTGGGCATGATTCTCCAAGGAATAAGGGAACAAGCAGGCTTACACATAGCCAAGGGTACACAACCACAGCCAAGCCAACATAGTTGGGTTTATCAGGCCATGTAGGAGTGGGAAAGGATAAATGCTAAGCTGGTGAGCTCATTACAGAGCCAAGAACACCTACACCAGAACTAGCCTGACCTCTAAGACACCCACACACACCCAACACAAGGAATCAGTCCCTTCTCTGCTACACAGTCCCTCAAGCCCTGCATTCCCTCCCAGTGCTATTCAAGGTGGTGGAGAAGAAGGCCAACCCTCTAGCTCTGTTTGTGTGGTTTCTAGCCACCAGGTTTTTCAAGCAAAACTAAGCCCCCATCCCTGCTCCCAACACAGTCTGAAGACCAACCATTGCACGCATGCAACTACTCAAAATTACAGCTGAACAAAGGGAATGATTTCTGAGTCGTTCTTGGCCCTCTCATGGCCAAAACGACTCCCAACAACCTATAGCAGCCCCCACAGCGCAACAGAAAACACAATCACAGGGAAAAATACTCCCAAATGAAATCCAACAGTTCCAGCCGTAACAGCAAACAAAAATCACAACATGAGGAGCAACACCAGTCTGCCCTGGACAAGTAAGCAAGTGAAAAGGGACTTACACTGGCTGCACTGGGGAAGTGAAATACATACTCTCATCTTGTAAATGGATGAGACTTGCACCAGGCCCCAGCACAAAGCAGACCACAACCATCACAGGTAAGGAAGACCGCAGAGATCCGAAATCAGCCTGCGTGAATGGATACGGCCGTAAATCCGCAGAGGAGAGGTCTGCATGGGTAAAACCAGGAAGTTCCGTGCATGAGAATGAACAACAATCCCGTACGTGAAGATGAACAACCTACAGAGAGGACACGAAAATGGAAGTGTGTGAGCAATAGCAATGTCGTGGGGAGAGTGGTATCCCTGCGTGAGTGATGGCGGTGGTTTTGGCCATTGTGAAGTCAACCATGGTGGAGTGTGCGTGTGGGTAAGGACTGACAGTCATGCCAACCCACTCCCAAGGACCATAACTGCCTCAACCACTAGCAGCCATTCTTAGTGAAAGTGGTTGGAATAAAACAAGGGAAGATGACACATGGGTTTTTCTCTCATTGGCCAAGGTTTAACAATTTCCCCACCCTTATCCTTGTGAAAATCATGCCCTTTCTCATTTTAGTTGTCGTGATCGTAGCTGGTCGGATTCATTTAATTAATTATAGATGCACATTTACATGATGACAAACGCAATATATGCCGCATGCCCCGATATACCATCGGTGACAGTTTTAAATCCAAAAAATAGCATAACCGATCAATGGTGGGGCCTTGGCCTTTAGCTCCACACCATGATCATTACAATATATATATACATCATATACATCTAATGCAATGGGGTCAGAACCGGCGTGTTACATCCATGTTGGAAGTTCGGTTTCTTTTATATTGCGTACTGTGGAATGTTGCCATCGTTTCATTGTGAGTTGTGGCTATAGATTTACCCTAGTTTTGGGTTGCTTCTTAGTTGTTGAGGTTATTGGGATTGTTGTTGAGTTGTTTTGGCCATGCTAGGGCCAAGAACAACTCTGAAGCATTGTTTGACCTGAACTATGTTTTACCTTTTGGTTTGGGGTTGTCACCCTGTTGTCTTCATCTTCTTCATAGAGCTGTGAACTATTTGTTTTTATGCGGTATGCAGTGGTTGGTCTTCGGAATGTTGAAGAGTAGGATTAGAGGCTGGGTATGCTTGAGAAAACTGGTGTTTGAGGTCACCAGCTTAGCATTTAGCCTTTCCTATATCCTTGATGGCCTGATAAACCCTACTGTGTGGGCTTGGCTGATTTGTGTACCTTGGCTATGTGTAAGCCTGCTTTGACCCTTATTCCTTGAGGAATCATGCCTAGCTCAAGGGTGGCAGTGTTGCTGAGAGATTGATGAGCACACTGGCCTATGGTTGGGTGGAATGTTGCAGCGATGTAGCTGGTTTCTGGATGAGTTCTTATCAGATGAGTATTCATGTCTATTTTACCTCTGCAATTATATTTACTGATTAATGAATATGATGAACATGTGGCATGCTTGAATGAATGTTTGTTTGCTTCCGCTATGTATATGAAGGGTTATGCATCTTAGTATGTATTATGTTTAAGCTTTTTATTTCAGCATTATATGCCTGTTCATGTTCATGGGGTTGTTTTCCCGTATGTTTGGTGTTAGTAGCGTCCTCTTCGCTGGTCAGAGGGTCGGGGACACTACAGTGTGGTATCAGAGCATCAGGTTGCAGCATGGGCCTGAAATAGCAAGGGCGGGTTGCCTTCTGCCCAACAGCAATCAGAAAATTGTGGTAGGAAAAATCAGAAAATTTTCTAAGTGCCAGAACTATCGGCCCATTGGAAGACTCAGTGACAATATCTTTTGATGCAGCGGGTACTTAGTGGGAAGGACACCCGATGGACGGTAACCAAAAAAAATTTGAAAAAAATTTCTAAGCCCAACCATCAGTGATCAACAGAAGATAGTTTCTCTCATCGTCGATGGTTAGATGGGGAAACTATCGATGAACATCGGCAAGAACTAGTTGAATGGGTTGCCGCAATTGCGGCTATCTTGGGGACTAAAATGTTGATGTAGCAATGCTAGTGGTTCTGATCGCCGACAGAAGAAGAAAGTTTTGAAATTTTGTTTAAGTGTTGAAATCATTGGCGGAGATTAATTGATCGAGCACCCACCGTTGTGGATGGCTAGACCACTATGCTTCCGACACATAGAGCCTGCAATAGCTGACACCAGGGAATTTTGGAAAATTTGATGAAGTAATAGGATCGTCGGTGATTAGGGATGATTAGTTGATCGCATTGCCGACGCACAGCTAATCGTGTTGCCGATGCGGCGAAAGTTTCCGACTATAGCAGAAGGAATTAGTGGAACAAAATGTCACCGTTGTGGATAGCTAGAGCACTATCCTTTTGAGGAGAATACGTTTCGACTGTCGATCCCGATCAAGTTATGCTTCGGCCACCGAACGGAACATATTAACAGATTGGGCTGCCAATCAGAAAAAGATCGAAAATGAAGAGCCGTTGTTGCGTCTGTTGATTGAACTATTTCGTCGACAAATAGAAGATAGTTGAACCGATGAAGTTCAGAAAGGAGAGAGAGAAGAAGAATTTCGAAAATGTTTCTAAGTCCTAAAATCATCAGCCATTGGCGATGGTTAGTTGATCACATCATCGATGCTTAGATAATTCGTTCGCCGATGAGCTACGTCGGTAAAAAAATTTTGGTCGAGCATCCACCATTGTGGAGATCGTGAGGGCTAACCATCCGACAAGGAATGCATCCAAGCACCGATGCCACAACTTCTAGGGGTTCCGATTGCGGATGGACGAAGGAAATTCAAAAATTTTCTAAGGAACAATATCATTGGGCATTGAAAAATGATTGGAGATTGGGTCATCGATGAATAGTGCACTAATCCTCCGATGCATACAGGTTCCCGATGCCGATGTGTTTCAGCCTCCAATCGAAAAAGGATCGAAGATGATGAGCCACCATTGTGACTGTGGAATGAAATATTCCTTTGATGCTAGTCCTTCCAGTCGTTGATGTTGGGGTGTTTAGTGAACATCCGGGATCACTATGGCGGCGACAAACGGAATAGAATTAGGCAATGAAGCAGCAGACGCAAAGAAGAAGAAAAAGGAAAATTTGCAAAAATTTTCCTAAGTAAAGAAAACATTGAAAAATTTTGGTAGACTACCCTTCCAATGAATAGTTGTTCCAACTACCGATCGGAAAAGTTTAGTTGATCAGACCACCAGCCGAAAAAATTTAGCCGATGGAGAACCGTCATTGTGGTAGCCATGTGGGCTAGCGTTCCGATGGTTAGAATTTTTAGTTTTCGATCGCCGAGAGACTTGTGGCTATGCAAGAGATAGTTTGAATGTGGGCCACCGTTGCGGAAAGCTTTACGACTAACTGGCCGATGCGTAGGGCACCGGGTCGCCGACGCAGCGGTTAGCCTAGGCTATCACTGAGGAAATTCAGAGCGATAGTCTACAAAGGACCCAATATGGAGGACGAAATTAAACAACAGGTCACCGATCAAAAGCTTATTCAGTTCACCTGCGGAGATCATAGTAAGATTTCTTTCCACCGTTGCGGCTGCTCAAGCAACTATGTACCTGATGAACAGTTGATTTGCTCACCGATACAGATTGGGAGTTTAGTCATTTTGCCGCCGAAATTCTAGAGAGGAATAATGGAACAGTCCGTCGATGAAATTCGGAAGTTTAGACCACTACAGGTTCGATACGCCAGAAAGGATAGATAAGCAGACTGCCAATTAGCAGTGCGGAAGATTAGTTGGTTTGCCACTGAAACACCGGAAGGTCAGTAAAGAAAGGACCCAATGAACAGTCCTTAACATCACTGATCCATATCGGAAGACTAGTCCACTAAGGATCCAAAACGTCGGAAACTTAGTTGGGAAGTGACCCAATAGGGAAAAAGAAAATTGGGTTTTCCAGTGAAATTTTCAGTGGATTCTAGCTAAGTGTTTCAATGAATTTTCATGGAATTTTTCAGCAGTTTAAGGGATGAAAGGGAAGAAAATTCTAGGTGGCTGAAATTAACAACTCAGACCAAAATATAGTTGAGTGTTTTGCCTAAATTTGATGAATGTCATCATTTTAGAAGTGGTGTGGTTTTCACACCCGAGGTTAGAATGAAGCATGTGGATAGGCGTCGGAAAGCTTATCCAGCAAGGAACAAGGGAGAGTCACTAGAATCTAAGTATGGAGCATAAAAATTCTAGTGATTGCTTGAAAGAGAAATGTTCTGCTGCCAATATGGACAAATCTGGGAATTGCATGCCTAGAGGTAGCAAGACCATGAAGTTAAACCAGCTGTTGTGTGGAAGAGGAGTTCCATGTAAGGATGGGGGGCTTGAAAAGGGAAGTTTCCTTAAACCCTATCTTGCTGATTATAACTACATTTCATAAGTTTTATACATGAAATGTATGAGGATATGCTTTGCATACATAGGATATTGAGGATTATACATTTATAATAAACCACTAATGATAGTTATTGCATTGGTGTTGGCATTAGTGGGAAAACCAACGACAACATGGACCTGGATGAATATGTTGCTGATGTTGACAAATGTGGCTAGCAACCCTCTACAGAAAGGGACAAGGAAACAATTCCATAATCAAAAGTTGGTGAGCAAATTCTGCAATCTCCTGCAAAGGACCAACCAAACTGGTAATGACAAGGGTGTAAGTAGGACCCATGAAGGTAAGAGTTTGACTATGACAAATTCCATGGAGTGGTAAAGGTAAGAGATCACCTCATACCATGTGGATATTTGAATGTTATACTACATTCATATAGAAATGTGTCATGCCTGTATATGTTGATTGAGCTTAGTAGCCCAAGGAAAGTAAGTACTGATGATCTTGATTATAGTAATGCATCCTATCTGAAGTAGTCATGGTTAGGCCATGCATGGTATGTTGAATGCATAGTATTCCTAAATCAATCAAAGGTAGCATTGAATGGATATGCATTAAAGGATTTTATGAATCTTGTAGTTATGCATTGAATGGATGCATATTAAGGGTGTGAGTGATTGATTGCATAAGTATAGGTGCAAATGTTGTGATGCATTGCATGAATGCATTGAGATAAGTGCATGTGATATTATGAATAAATAATGGCTGAAATGATGAACTGATGAAAATTTTGGAACCATTTCAAGAGCTGTGATGGATGCAGGATAGTTAGTGCATGAAGAAGGTAGTCAGGATCAATTGACTCCCGGGAATGCTCTATGGAAGAGCAAGGTGGTACAAATGATACACTTGTGAAGTAAGGAGTATCTAAACATTTCATTTAAATTACATAAATGATGTGACTGTACCCTGTAATTTAAAGTATAATAATGATTGCATGAAGTAAATGAGTTTTGGTAATATTGATGTGATGAACAGTTGGAAATGTTTGAATTTTATAAATTCTAAAAATGCTTCAGTGATTGTTGTAGCAATGGAAAACTTTATAGGCATCAAGACTTACCAAATGTTTGGCTGATTGAAGTTTAGGTTTCAGGTAGATTGTTTGGGATATGGAAAAATTGGTAAGACCATGACAAAGGCCGAGATCTACCATGTGAAAGAGCCAAACCTTAAGGGAAGAGTCTCATGGCTGTAAAGATAATTGTATGCATAATAGGTTGTTAAATTTGAATTTGTAAATTTCAGATTTGAGAAATTGCTGACAACTACTAATCACTATTGGCTTGCATAGAATTATGTTAGGAGGACACATTGTAAGTGGGTGTCCATGTTATGCTAGTAAGCATAAAATAATAATGGATATGATGGTGCTGCTCATGAGAGAAACACAATTTGAGGATCACCTCATTGCCAAGAAAATCAATTTCTGTAGTAAACAAAGTTGCAATTCCTATTGAATTTAATTACTAATGTCATTTGCTTGGTTACGGACAATCAATTTGGATTGTATTATTAGATAATGATTGACTATTTGGCTATTTGCTGAATGTGCCAGGGGTACACACTGCAGGAAGATCATGTGTGATGGCCTGCAGGAGCCAAACTTCATGGGAAGGTTTTCCCTTATCTTGAAATGGGTTTCGAGGGAAACTCCATTAGACATTTTGGAAATGTCTCTTATGCACTACATGTTTGGTAAGAAACATGAGTGAGATGGTATAAGTTATGTCAGTAAGACATGTGTGGATATGAAATGTAAAGAGGATTTGGGATGGCAAACCGAGGGACTGTCAACTCAGAGAAGGGAGCCCCCATTCCTCCTTAACGAAGGAATACTGCCTTGGCAAATGGATAAGTCTTCTATGACCCTAGCTAAGAATATGCATGTCAAATTATTAAAATTCCTTATGCAGAACATTTTTTGATTTTATTTCCATTAGGACCGATTGCTTGAGTATGAATAGGGCCTACATGATGCACACTGGACAAGGGTGCACACTTTTTCGATGTCAGATCATGGAAGGATTTTTCAATATTGATTACACCCCAGGGATTGGATGCACTCCTAGTGTCTCAATACTTGATAGTGAATGGTGTGAAATATGCTTACAATTTTAGAGCGATAACGCTAATGAATATGCTTATATTGCTTGTGTTGTCAAGATAAGCAAATGTAGTTTATAGTGTGGTCTCTTGGGTGATATGGAAAATGGTCATTATGGTTGATATAAGGGCATGCGTTGTTATTGATGGCCTAATAAACCCAATGAGGGTTGTCTTGGCTGATGATTGGTTGTTGATATAAGTACAGGAAATTTGTTGACGGTCTGATAAACCCAACGAGGGTTGGCTTGACTGTGCCTTATATATATATATATATATATATATTGCGGATATAAGTACAAGCGATTTGTTGACGGTTTGATAAACCCAATAAGGGTTGGCTTGACTGTGCCTGATATATATATATATAAAAGGATGTTGTGAAGCAGCCTGCATGCTAACCTAACATCCAAGTCCATAGGTGATCCCAAGGATTGCAAAGAAAAGCAGGATCCTATGGACCAATGAGGAAACGTGCAATATAGATAAGTATTGGATTATTTTGCAATATTTTGCTTATGAATATACATGTGTATATGATTTGGTTATGATGTTTTAAGCTCCTGTTTTAGAGATAAAACCAATGAGAATAAACTAAACATGTGAATCTATTAAATGTTTGAAAATAGGTATCGCTGGGAGCGAGGACTATGAGAGCATCCTAGGGGTGCATGTGGACATGTGACTGTCCTGAAGAGCTCGGAATGAGTAGTAATGAAAAAGGTGAAGGTCCTAGAAGCCAAGACAAACCATGTGGGGAGGCCCCATGGTTGAGAGGTCTGAAATAGATCAGAGACACTAAGTGTCATAACCAATAGGGATTGGTCCAGCATTCACAGTGAAGTGAAAGAGGTTGAGAGAATGAAAAGCCACAGCGGTAGTGTGGGTTCCTGGATGGAACAAAACAAAGAGGGGAAAAATATTGCTACTCTCTCTTGCCTTTTTATTATATATATGTTTATGCATTGTGAATGAGCTCATGTTCCTGTTGGGAAGGCATGAAAAATATGAAATCCTCCTTGATGAGGCTTGGAATGTCATGCCAATTGAGCAATTAAATGACTGATATTAATGCCTATACTATGCTTGGTCTAACAGAATTTCAATGATGAATTTCACAGGTGAGAAAGGTGAAATCCAGTGGTGCACGTTGATCATGGCAGCAGACCAAAAGCTGCTAAAATTGGTTGGAACTCTTCTTCAAACAATTGCCAAGACCCAATAAAATATTGGAGAGATGCTCAAGATGCAAAAAAGTTTCTAGGCTTCGGGATAAGCCAAAAGCTGAGAACCAGCAAGAGAATCTCATGGAAGCCGAGGGGCTTGGTCCTGAAAGTTCAAGTAAATAATTGAACGTGGGAGAGATCTACAAAATTTTGAAATTTGATGTGCAAATTTTATATGTATTGGAACATCCAGGACGGTGTTATTCCAAGGGGGAGGGGATTGTAATACCTTCGTTTTGACCTCGTTTGCGTTAAAGGGTACATTATGTATATTTTGTAAGTAATCATGGTGAGGAGCTAAAGGCAAAAGCCCCACCATCGATTCAGCTGTGTTATGTTTTCGGCAAGAGGGATTGTCGCCGATGGTATATCGTGCTATCCGACACATTATAGCTTTGGCATAATGTAAATACGCATATAAATTTAATTAAACCTACATCCAGCTACAACAGTGCAACGTTAAATGAAAAGGGCATGATTCCAAAGGTTAAGGGGGGTTTTCTAACCCGTGGGGGCCATTGGGAGTTAGCCATGTGTCACCACCCTATTGTTTTGTTGTTAGTTGGGGGCATCTACTTGCTAGCAGGGAAAACCACCACCATGCTCATGCCTGCACCCACTCTCCATGACATGCCTTCTAGGTAGCGGATGGTCTTCCCACTAGGTTGATCGTGAGTCTGTTCATCTCCTCTCACGCGGGCTGAGATAAAAGGTTCCACATCCCTTTGTTTGGGGTTTTCCAGTCCTTTCATACACTTCCTTGCTAATCGGAGAAACATTCTTCCTCTTGTTCAAGCAAGAAGTCTGTGTTTCGACCCCTCCATTATCGGACTGTAAAATGCTGCCGTGATTATTCACTATGGGGTTTATTTCCATGGTTTTCTAAGTGATATGTCTTCCCCCTGTTCAGGTAGGGAGTTTGTATCTTCTACCATTACCAGAATGTGCAACATTCTATTTAATCCACCATGGAATCGTGGTCGTGATCTATTCATTCACAGTTTTGCTTTGGCTGTGTCCTTTTACCCTCACACACAGATTAAGAATCGGTTCCTTCCCCATCTGTAGACTATGTATCATTCTGGTTGTTTCTTTATTTGTATGGACTACTGATCTATCCCTGGTTGGGTTTCTACATGTGCAAACATCCTTTTGGGGTTTTTTTTGTGTTCTGCTCGACTAATTTCCCCCCTGTTCATGCTGGAAGTCCGGTTTCTTTTCTATTACGGACTGTGGAATGTTGCCATCGTTTCATTGTGAGTTGTGGCTATCGATTTACCCTATTTTTGGGTTTCTTCTTGGTTTTTGAGGTTATTGGGATTGTTGCTGAGTTGTTTTGGCCACGCTAGGGCCAAGAACAACTCTGAAGTGTTGTTTGACCTGAACTGTGTTTCACCTTTTGGTTTGGGGTTGTCACCCTGTTGTCTTCATCTTCTTCATAGAGCTGTGAAATGTTTGTTTTGCTACAGTATGCAGTGGTTAGTATTCGAACTGTTGAAGAGTAGGATTAGAGGCTGGGTATGCTTGAGAAAACTGGTGTTTGAGGTCACCATCTTAGCATTTAGTCTTTCCTAGCTCCTTGACGGCCTAATAAACCCTACTTTGTGGGCTTGGCTGATTGGTGTACCTTGGCTATGTGTAATCCTGCTTTGACCCTTATTCCTCGAGGAATCATGCCCAGCTCAGGGGTGGCAGTGTTACTGAGAGATTGATGAGCACGTTGGCCTATGGTTGGGTGGAACGTTGCAGCGATGTAGCTGGTTGCGGGAGGAGTTCTTATCAGATGAGTATTCATGTCTATTTTACCTCTGCAATTATATTTACTGATTAATGAATATGATGAACATGTGGCATGCTTGAATGAATGTTTGTTTTCTTTCACTATGTATATGAAGGGTTATGTATCTTAGTATGTATTATGTTTAAGCTTTTTATTTCAGCATTATATGCATGTTCATGTTCATGGGGTTGTTTGCCCGTATGTTTGGTGTTAGTAGCGTCCTCTTTGCCGGTCAGAGGGTCGGGGACATTACAATATGTTGGTTTCTAGAGGGAAGGTTAAGAAGGTATGATCTACAAGGATTGGTAACTTGACATGCTACTCAAGAAGCTATGATATGGTCATATTATCATGAATCCTAGTAAGAAGAAGAAGTGTATAGAATATACATATCCTGGGAGGAAATACACATTAGAGGAAATTTCAACTCAAAATGGGCCTTTTAACTCTAATTCAAACTCCTTGTCATCATGTGTTAGCCAATGAAATTGCTTTAAATTTGAAATACCGTATAGGTCTTCAATAATTTTTTAATATAAATTTGGGGATAGGTATCATAAAAAAACTATTTTTTTGTTCGTATTTTTTACATATCTCCCTGTTTTTACTCACATTTCGTCGGGAGAGCTCGTTGGATGCGGAATTAAATTTTGCATCCAACGAGTACCCACTCGGCATACTTTTGATGGACTCCGCTACCATTACATTTTTCAAGTATTTCTTGTTTTTGTGGTAGTGAGGTCCGTCAAAAGTATGCCTAGTGGTACTCGTTGTTAATTCTGCATTCAACGAGCTCTCCCAATTGAAATTTGAGTAAAAAAACAGGGAGATATGTCGAAAATACAAACAAAAAGTAGTTTTTTTCTTTTCTTCCTCCAAAATTAATAAATATTATTTTATTATTTTAACTATTATTTTATTAATTTTTCTTAGGAGGTCCATTTTGAGTTGAAATTTCCTCTAATGAGTTATTATGAAATATGGTAGGAAGAAGAAGTGTATAGAATATACATATCTTGGGAGGAAATAAAAGTTATAATCTAGTTCTTGCTGCACTGATTTATTCTCTTTTCCCTAAACCTTTGGGCTTCCAACAATAAAAACTGCTCAGTTGCAATAGTTAATCTTTCATGTTTCTTAACTTGACCTTACTGCCATGTCATCACCTCTTCAACTCTCTCCACTTGACCTTTCATCTTCCTATGCACACACAAAAATTTGTGGGAGATATACATCCTACACGTACAACTCCTTTATATTATAAAGTGAAACCTATTGAATCCCAAACCTGCACTTCAATTGATAAAGTTTAAAAAAAGTGAAACCCTAGAGGAACTAAGAGGGGCTACTCAATGTAACCAAAGTAGCTCCTTCTCTCACTTAAGGTCGGTTCTTTTCCAGCACAAGGGGGTTTTCCCTAGTAAAATTTATGATAAACGTTTCTAAAGAGGTGGATGGGTGGACCAAGACTAGTGTTTATCCATTGGGCAAGTGGAGTCACATGATCAAACTTAGAGAGCTAGTTTTTTAAGAGATTAAGGATAAAATAGAACCAGGATGGACAAGCTTCATCTATTCTTACTTTTCTGATATGAAATAAAGAAATTCACTTGGAGGAACCCTAATAAAGGATAACCTCGAAAAAATGCATAAGGGAGTTCCTATCAGACAATGTTAACTTGCAACAAATTTGAATGAAAAGATGGTAACATTACATTTCCAGCAAAATACTCAATTAATCTCTTGTAAAGAAAGGAACAATGTTATTCTAACTTTAGCCCTTCATAACACATTTATTTCAAGAGATTTCGAGAATTAAATACAACAAGATTAGATCCTAAGCATGTGCCTCAATAAAAACCCTTAGCTTTCATCTCATTTTGATAGATGGTTGCATTTGGGATTCGTGCCTCTTGAGCTTAGCTGAAATATAATAAAGAAAATCAATCCTCTAAAGGCTATGATCTCTCTAGAGCCCCTCTAAAGGAAAATAATTCCTTTTTTAAGGTTCATTATTTTATTTTGGGATTGCATAAGGCATAGAATTTATAACTTATAGGTAATTTATTGCTTGTTTTTACGAGGACAAGGATAGTGAGCACTCTAACAATTACCAGGTACTCGATCTAAGGATAGGTTATTAAATGTAAATATTACCACCATTTGTTAGCTCTCATTAGTTCAATATTCCAGGCCTAAGGGTAGGTTTATAGAGGAAAAATTACCAAGTGGTAAGGTCATATTTATAAATAAAATTACCGGGTGGTAAGGCCAGCGTCATAGAGGATATTTAATAATATGAAAAGGAAAGAGGGCTCTCCTAACATAAGGAGGGGGAGGAACATTTTCCATTTTCCCCTTTCTATTTTATTACAATCTAGATGTGCTTATTATATGGCAGCTGTTGCAGGATCTTGTTTGCAGGACCTTCTACGAGTTGTGGTTTTAAGAATCAATTGATACCTAGACTCAATATGTTGGTAATGGAAGCACTGTGCCACTATAAATTGTAGAGAAGACTGAACAGTTAGTGGATGTTCTAAGAACGTGGAATAGTCATCAACCTTTTAACTATCATCAAGCACAGTTTGGGTTTGGTGGAATTTTTCCATCAAAATGCAAGATGTATTGGCACAAATGCTATGTCACAGGATGTTGTTCAGAAATGTTATGAATTGATGTGCCAATGCCTGTTTTATATAATTTGGCAGGTAATATTTAAAATGATAAATAGATTATGTCATATATATTAATAAGGTTTAGATGCTCTTACAGAACACATTCATCATTTGTTGTGGAAGTTTTTAATGTACATGTTTTGTTAGGCAGAAGAAAAAAATGGTGAAGAAGTATAAATTAAGGCACTTCAATATGTATTGGCACTACATGCAATTTGTACAGTGGATCCCACATTATTTTCTCCTGCATCTTATTGATCACAAACTGTGCTAAACAAAAAGTTTTGAAACTCAACATCTGGTTGCATTATGTCAGTGTGGTTTACGGTCGCTACCTAGGTCAACTATCATTTATGCTTCATACAAGGGAAGTCTTGAGTCTCATATGCATTAGCCAACTCATTTCCCATGTCAAAGTGTCATTCAGTTATTTTTGTTACTTCAATATTTGTACCTCGTATTGGTTTCAAGGGACACACTATTCCCTGTTACCAATGAACTTTCCCCTATTTAGATAAGTTCATTTCTTCTATGGATGTTTATAGGTTTTGGGACCCTTTCCCCCATTTAATTTAGATATGGGAGGCCTTGAATAATTTGGAGAGAGTCATCTTTGCTTCCTATCCCAATCATTTATCAAATTCTTTACTTAAAATCATCCTCACATAGTGAAGATTCATGTGTTGATTGCAATGTATTAGCTCAAGTTGAAGACCACCAAGAAATGTAAAGTTGTTTTAAAAATCATTTTCAAACTGTTAAGTAGGAGCCACCCACTAGGTGACCCTAGACATTTTCTAACTAGTATATATTCAGGGTTCCAGTGTTCATATCCATTTGAAGACCCCGCACATGTTGAGCTCTCTCTAGCATTATTTCAAATGCTCAAGAGGGATTTTCCTTTTCAGTAACTCCCCACATGTTCAGACCCCATGCTCTCATGGGTATTATTTTCCTGGTAAACCATATTAGATAAAAGATATAAACCCTTAACTTAAAAATAGTAAAATACATCCACACAAGAATAAACACCAAGAATATAGAGAAAACCCTTAAGGTAAGGTAGCACCATAAACTAATCCTTATGGAAGGAATAACTCCACAAGCCATGCTTGCTACAATACAATACTAAAAATGTCCAATACAATTATACTAACGTGTATATATAATTTCTGATGATTATTCCTTGGGGTCTATGCCAACTATCCCTCATTATTATATTATTCCCTCTAACTGCCTACTGGACTTATTTATTACCTAGTAACTACCATGTGGACCTTATTCCATGACTATGGCCACATTACATTCATAATTTCCTTTAATTCCCTCCCTAGGTAATAATGTAACATTATTTATCCTCTATATTTTTCATCCCCCAAGGCATCGTGGTTCCCTCACATATCGACCATGCATCTTTATTGTTAATTGAATTGATCTTCCTGCATGTGGAAAGAGGATGTATACTCTTTAGCTCTAGCTATGACATAAGCAACATTTGTTTTCTCAAATGATTCAAGGCCTCTCTTCCCATGATTTTTAATGTACATTACTTAAATAGTTTCATATGTATGGGTTTTTTCCTTGTTCAAAAAAAGAGTTTAGTGAGAATCACCTCTTTATTGATTATTTGACAGGTGGTCTCCACTTCTCTTCTTGGGAATTCCTCCCTCATTTTCTCTCTCTAGTCTCCTCATTTTTTTAGTATTGGGTTAAAGAAAACATGATGTCTTTTGGCTATACGGTATTCTCCTAACCTCACACATCAAGGGAAAACTGTTATCACCCTAATTTAAATCCTATATTACATTTGAGTGAGCATAGCCTGAAACATCACAAATTAGCTATAACTCATATAAATACAATAAATTTCAATCTCTATATAGCATTTTTTTTAGATACTAAGTGGGGTTTGCTCATCTAATAACCCTTTGACATGGGTCACACTAGGACAATCCCCTTGATGCATGCATGATTTGTGTAGAGAATGTACGAACGCCATGTGACCCCATAAAAATAAAAGAAAGGCAATCTTTTGGGCTCATAAACGCCCAAGGGAAAATCCAGACAGTGGGGAGGTGGTATTTTGGCTTTGCGAAACAAACCCCCCATTGCCACCTATCCCATTCAATTCGCACCTCCTAGAGCCATCAATAGGCCATTCAATTGGAGGTTATCAGGTGGATTAGATTGGAGCAATCGTTCTTTAGCATATAATATAGGGTTGGGCAATGAAATTGACATAGTAAGGACTTTAATTTAGCAAAGTTATGCCATTGAGATAAAATTATAGAATAATATATAACCCTTGTTTGTTAGATTTTCATCACATTTAAGCTAGCATTATGATCTTAGGATCTTTTCATTGAGAGAATAACAAGCACAACAATAAAACACAAGCACATCATAAGAGACAAGAGACACAAAGAGTTTTCCTCGGGGAAACCATAAAGGAGAAAACCCCGCAACTTCCTCTAAGATAGAATCAACACCAAAACAGTAAGAGATCTCTGAAAACAGCAGTAGTCTTCTGTCTTCTGTCTATTCCCAAAATTTCCTTCTCCAGTAGTGCGCCACACTTGGGAGAGCAAGTGATGTATTTCACAAGTGATAAATAGAGAGACTCTCACTCTCTATTTATATTCATCCATTCACTTGAATTGCCTTTTCACACGTAGGCTCAACCTAATAATTACTACTCGAGCCTACACCTTAATTAGTGTATAATAACTCAAGTGCCCCGAAACTGTGGGCACTTACCTAATGACTTGATATGACTTGATTACATTATTAATCCTCCCGATCGGAACATCGGGGCATGACCAAATGACTCAAATACATAATAGAGACATCCCAGAATAAACATCGGGTTACAATACATAAGATACATAGAAGAATACATTCCGAAGTTACATATACATCAACACTCCCTCTTAACTAGGAAGGTATTCTTTCGACACAATTTTCAGCACTGGTCTTCTTCTCTGTATCAACTAGATCATCTCGTCTTCAAGTCATCTTCATCTTCAAGTCATCTTCATCTTCAATTCATCATCGGATCTGGATCATCTCTCGATCTGGATCATCATCGAACATCATCACTAGATCTGGATCATCTCTCGAACTGGATCATCATCACTGGACTGGATCTGGATCATCACTGGATCTGGATCATTACTACTGGATCATCATTACTGGATCAGGATCATCACTCGATCTGGATCAACACTGGTGCTATCTCATGATTCTTCTTGTCATAGGAATTTCTACAGAGCCAACCCTTTTTCATGCTGGTTGTAGGCCTACCCTCGTGTAGGTCTTCGCCCAGCACTTATATCTGACCTGCTCGTCAGAAAGTCACGCCCAACACTCACATCTGATCATGTAGTAAACTACAATCCCATCAGAAAGCCCCAGCACTCACATTCACCAGCATGATAGGACACACCTACTATCATCTGTGAAATGGCCCAGCACTTACAACCACCAGCATGATAGGACACACCTACTATCATCTGTGGAAAGGCACAGCACTCACATCCACCAGCATGGTAGGACACACCTACTACCATCTGTGGAAAGGATCTGCACTTACAATCACCAGCATAGTAGGACACACCTACTACCATCTATGAAAAGGCACTGCACTTACAGTCACCAGCATGATAGGACACACCTACTATCATCTGTGAAATGGCACAGCACTTACAGACACCAGCATGATAGGACACACCTACTATCATCTGTGACAAGGCTCAGCACTTACATCCATCCAGGCGGGAACACATCCTGCTCACAATGATGGAAGGGCATGCACTCATATCTGATCATGAGGGGAACACATCCCAACAATCATATCAGAATGGCCCTTAGTCCTCCTCGACTGAGCTACCTGGTAACTGAACAGGCGCCTCCATTCTCCTAGAGAATGGCAGTTTCCCTTACATCCGACCTTCTCGTCGGAATGGCCAACACTCACATCTGGCATGGAAGGAACTTAATCCTTTAGCCATGAATAGAATGGTTCAGCCCTTACATCTGATCGAGTGGGAACACATCCCTCTATCACATCAGAATGGCTACTCAGTTCTTACACTAAGTGTTCCTGGTAACTGACCAGGTGCCTCCATTCCTAGAATGGCAATTGCTCTTACATATGTCCTACTCGACAGAATGGCCAGCACTCATATCTAACATGGAAGGGAGCAACCCTACCACCATGTTAGAATGGCTCAGCCCTTATATTTGACCTACTCGTCAGAATGGCTATGGATCTCAGCACTCATATCTGACATGGAAGGAACCAATCCTCTCACCATGACAGAATGGCTATGGGTCTCATCACTTTCTCTGGGACGAAGCCTCGATCTGGAGAACACCAAGTCTCTCTCTGAATTACTCGACCTTCAACCTATCCAATGGCTTCGTCAATACATCAGCTATCTATTCCTCCATCACAACATACAGGAGCTTCACTGCTCCTCTCTGCACCATATCCCTGATATAGTGATACTTGATCTCGATATGCTTTGACTTGTCATGAAACACTGGATTCTCTGACAACTTCACGCAACTCTGGTTGTCACAATGTATACAAGTAGCATCTAACTGGAGATCAAATATATTAGACAATAGCTTCCGCAGCCATACTGCCTCACAACTAGCTGAACAAGCTGCGACATAGTCTGCTTCAACTGTCCTCAGTGCCACACAGGATTACTTCCTGCTAAACCAAGAGATCACACCTGATCCCATACTGAAGCAACATCCTAAAGTACTCTTCCTGTTGATGGCACTGCCTGCCCAATCTGAATCAACATAACCTTCCAGTTTAATCTTCTGATTCGCATCGTACTTGATCCCATAATCAATTGTACCCTTCAAGTACCTCAGAATATGCTTTGCAGCTGTCAAGTGAACACTCCTCGGATCTATCAAGTACTGGCTCAAGGTGTTCACAGCAAAGCAAATGTCTAGTCTCATGTTCGTCAGGTACATCAATGACCCAATCATCTCACAATACATCGTAGCATCAACCGACTCTTGATGAAGCATCACTCAATAGCTTCAGGTTCGATGCCATAGGTGTGGCCATTGCCTTGCAGTCCATCATCCTGAACCTCTTCAGGATCTCTACTGCATACTTCCCTTGTCCAAGGAAGATCCCATCTGTACTCTGCCACACCTCCATACCTAGAACAATAGTGCATTGACACATAACAGGAGCATCACTGGTCTTCCACCTTCAACCTTGGATCAAAGGTTGGAATCCGCTTCACTCTCAGTAAAGCCTAGAATCATCAGTAATCTGCCCATCCTGTCGTACCATGTCAAACCTCAGGATCTTCTGCAATCACTGCCTCTAAAGCGGAGCATCATACTCCCTCTGTCTTCCATACTCTATGAACTAAAACATTATGTACTGGAGTGACAAGTAGTATCCATCTAGGATCACTGGATACTAAGATCCTCTATCTTGAACTTCTTCAAAAGTTCATCTTGCACCCATCTGTGAGCTTGTCATCCTCTATCAACCTTGTGGAAAAGGTTAAGATATTCATCAAGCTCATCATGTATGCGTTATCCCATGGGTGTCTTCTGAACTTGTACAAATCCTTCTTTCATTTGCACACATGATTATGCATGTCATGTGACTTCACTTCTATTAGCTGTAAATGTTTCTTTGTAGACTATGCCTTCTCTTCATGAGAAGCCTCATGCTACGAATCTTGCTTTGTATCCCACGATGTTTCCATCTACTGCATAATGGAACTATGAACTTCTCTTCAGGTCTCGATACTATGCCCAGACATCATTCTTTTTGAACTAATCTTCTCTTTCTTCTTGGTGGCTGGAAGGTTCTGCATCAATGATGGCACTGCACTCATCATATTATTCTTTGTCTTTGAACTATCGTCACTTGTTCTTTGGAATAAGTCTTCATTCTTCTTTGCTTGTAGGCGATTATGTATGCGATCTTTCCTACAAGTCAAATGCAATTGTATGGTTAGAAACATTTCA
>LPNX010621640.1:19661-77115 GCA_001517045.1 Pseudotsuga menziesii
CCAATCTAATATCATCAGGAAGTCAAAGTGAAAAGTTATCAGTATGTTGTCTAAGTTAGGGATCAAAGCAATGAGTGAAAACATTCTCGAGGTTTTGGACCTAGCATTGCAAGATCAGAGTGCTGATGTCCGAGCTGAAGTTGTTGCATCTATGCCTATTCTTGCATTCAATCCTAGTTATGATATTATTACAGCCATGTGTAAAAGATTGGAGTAGGTGCTGCTTAAAATACAGTTAGGCATTATTAACCTCAATCCAACTTTCATACTTATCAGTTACTGATACTTGCTTTCTGATATTTCATGGTCTTGGTTCAAGATAAATCTGACAAAGTTCATGAAATTGTAGCTCATGATATTGGATACATCGCATGTATCTCTGCTACTCTTTTAGAAACCAATTATGTAACTGGCTGTCTGTGTCAACTCCACCAAAATGTTGGTTCAGAAGTGAATTTGGGAAACATAGATATTCTTATATCCGTATTCTTTTGTCCTCAGTGTGATAAAAAAGTTTCAGCAAACTCAGGGAAAAGTGACATTGATGTAACTTTACATTAGATAAGAGGGAAAGATAGTCTTACTAATGCTATGTTCTGGATTTTTGGGTGTTCCAGAAGTTTTTAAGGATTTTGAATCCATTTTTTATCATCAAAATGACAATAAAACACAATTAACTTCCAATTTTGTAAAATAAAAAGACCTATATTCCTACCAAAATAGTCAAAATTTTAAACCTGTCCCATTGATTCACCTCAACTCAATAAGAAGAAATCAGACTAAAAGGGATCTCAACCGACAGTGTCTGCAAGCTAATTTCCAATTGGCATTGACTTTCTTTATCATTTCAATTCAGATATGTCACTGAAAAAATACAATTGTAGTTAATTTTGAATCAAAATGACAGGGGTAAGTATCTACCCTGCAGCTATTGTACAATTGCAGATTTATTAGATTTCTGTGACAAAGTTGTGTAGTGTACATACACCAACAGGGCAGTAAGCTGATCCCGTATAAGACCTTTCTCCAACAGGGCAGTAAGCTTCTCCAGTATAAAACCTTTCTGCAGGATCACCATCAACAATATCCTAGAATGAATTTCCATACAAGTCCCAAGGTTCAAAACCTTTCCAACAGGGCAGTAAGCTGCTCCAGTATAAAACCTTTCTGCAAGATCACCATCAACAATGCCCTGGAATGAATTTCCAAACAAGTCCCAAGGTTCAAAACCTTTTTCCATGATCACTATCAACAATGCTCTGGAATGAATTTAAGGTTCAAAACCTTTCTCCAGGATCACTATGAACAATGCTCTGAGATGATATCTATACAAGTCCCAAGCATCAAAACCTTTCTCCAGGATCACCATCAACAATGCTCTGAGATGAATGTCCATACAAGTCCCAAGCTTCATCAATCATATGGGATGCTGCAGCCATTGAAAATGAGTAATGATGTAGAGTCTTCGTAAAAGTACTGGAAGGTGGTTGATGTTGAGGCTGTTCTGCTGAGACCTCAGCGTCTGAGTATTGATTTACTTCACCTCTTGGCTGCAACTCTTCCCACTTGACAGCCTCGAAGCTGGCAGTGCACTTTTCTTCTCTGAATGGAAGCATCTGGATGGAGGAGCCCTTGCTAACATCTGGTTTTAACAAAGGTTTTTCTGAAGTTGGAGATTTACATTTGTAAGATCTGACAACAATCCACTCACCATGGGGACTTGTGATCCAATTAGACTTGTTAGCAACATCTTCAAATTTACATTAAGAGGGAAAGACAGTCTTTTCCTGATACTGAGCATAGTATTTATTCATCTCATGTCAAATATTTTTGCTAGAAATGGTTGTTAAATCTTTTGTTGATTCTCAGCATGGATTTGATTCACCACATGTCAAATACTATTGCACTATATAGTGCTACTTTTGTCCATTATGTTTTAACTAACTCTAGTAATATCAGATTTCAAAACAGACCCCACTCTAGCTCTCACAGATCACTCATACATATCCATTACAATCTCCTTCAACCCACCTCCTCTCCCTAGGCTAGACTCTTCTCAACCCACCATCCACGTTCATTTTAAATTTTTAACCATGCATTAGATGACATAAACATCAAGAAACTTAAGGTCAAGGTCATCAATATTGATCGATAAGGCCCCTATTGACAAAGCTGAATTGTTTTCCAAATAACATGGTTAAGACACACTAGATGTTTTCCCCCACACAACACAGAGCTATGCCCCCATTCCACAGACAACCATTGTCCTTCCAATGCCTAGTTTGACAAGGAATTTTAAGGCCCTCCATAAAGACACTTTTTGTACCATCCACCTTTACCCATTTAGGAAGAAGGCAGTAAAAGTTATAGTGTTCATTCCTTAAGAGAGAGAAATGCATATTTTCTGAAAACAAGAGGAAATTTTGATAGATATATATCTAGATAAAGAAATAGATTTTATTAAAGATGTCCACTAGATGAAGGATCTATGGCACTTAAGAGTTACAGCTTGAAGCAGCCCGCCTTTCTGGATCCCAGAAAACAGATATCCATGAGGACCAGGTATAGATAAGAAAAGATATTATTTTATTAATGTCTGGCAATTGGCCACAAAAGCAGGTCAATAGAACTAAGCACAAAGTTGACAGAGCAATATGAACTTGAAGCCTGCCAAATAGTTCTCATTTGTAGAGTTGAAAACAAGATGAACTAGTTCAAATCGAACTGAATTCCTGGAAAGAGGCTTCACATTAGACTTGTCTGCTATCACAGGTGCAACAACTGGCTGTCCAATAAGTTGCCTCGCATCTAAGATTGTTACTTTGTCACCTTCTCCTACTGCAAGCCTGCCTCTGCTATTTATAGTAAGAAGAGATTTGACGATAGAGCCACTTGAAAGATGGGATTTAAGTTCCCTTGCATTAGAATATTCTATTTTAATCTTCATGTCCAGAGATCCACTTTTATATGCCTTCCTTAATTGCAAAAGATATGAATTGTAGGATAAAACCTTGTCATCACCCAAAACTATCCTCTCATCCTTTGACAATACTGAATGACTAGCCTCGTTAACACCAGGAATAAGTTGTCTACATAACCTCAAAACTTGGCCTTCAATATCCATATCCATAAAAAGTGATAGAAACCCATCCTCTTCCTCTTTGGGGATAGATAACTTGAAAGTCTTCTCATTCTCCATTCTGTAAGGTGGGGAATTTTATCCTCCATCCATGTGGCACTCGCCTGTGTTCAACCTAGGAATATAATTCTCTCAATGATGCAATAAAAGTTAATGTAGGCTTTGTAATTGTGTCAAGTGTGCCCAAGTGGAATCTCATGGTAAATTGTGACTTTGAAAAATTCTCCATCAAGCGTCAAAGGCATTCCTCCTTTAGCTTCTTCTTACTACCTATCATGCTCCGAGCTTCCTGCAAGGTGGGGCATTTTATACTTCGTCTATGTGGTTCTGGCTTGAGTTCAACCTAGGAATTGAACTCTCTCAATGATGCGAGAAAACTTAATGTAGGATTTGTAACTGAGTCAGTGGAATCTCATGATAAAATGTGACTTGAAAAAATGCTCCATCAAGCCAGCCATAATCAACTTTTGTTTTTGCTTTTGGATGATGAATGATGCTTGAGCAAGACAGAACAATGTGCATGGTCTCCAAGTCTTTGTGTGCAATTTGTAACTCATTGAACTCCAAAGATCCTCTATTGTGCTGGTAAGAGAAGAAAGCCCATGCAATAAGGCCTAGAATGAGGCTGTCCTTTGGCGTTGTTTTGCTGCGTGCACCCTTCATTTAACCTTTAAGGTCTGGGATATGCCCCTTTATTTTGAGCCAACCAAACTTTCCAGCAGACAAATTTTGGCAGGGCCAGCCAAGCTCTTTTAAAGACTAGTATGTTCAGAAATGTTCCTCTGTATTTTCTGTACCATTCTATAAACATCTATTTCCATGATACATGAGTGTCCATTCTGTGATCAATTTCATTGAAGGTGGCCTTTCAGTCCTGTTTTGTGAATGGACTATCAAAAAATAGATGTTGTTGTGTCTCTGTCTATAATTTATACAACACACACCTCGAGGGTTGCTGGATCCTGCTCCTGTCAAGGTTCTCAGCAGTTAGTAATCTACCATGGACCATAATCCAGCAGAAGGTATTGATTTTTTTGGAAACCATCCCCATTCCAGACGTGTTTCCAGAGTTTGGGGCGAGGGGCAAGAAAAAGTTTCATGATATGAGCTTTGTATCCTGTCTTTACTGAATAATCATTACCAATGGACCCCAGCCTCTACACTCTGGAGTAGATTTGCCTACTAGGGCACAGCCTCTGAGGTATGAAAGAAGAACTAGAATCAAAGGAGCAAGGTGGATTGTTGGGGAGAGGTATCTAGCCTTCTCATCATGAGTCATCCTCAGCAATCCAATAGTCTATGATATGCAATGAATATATAGTGGCAGATTCAAGTAGATCATTGCTTAATCCTTGGGCAATAGATTCAAAGCATTTTAAGTCTTGGAGAATTCAAAAATAGGCAGTGGTCAACCAATGAAGATGCATGGACAACAGTCCTTAATTATGTCAGTGCTGCAAATTCAGTTTCCAGCTAACATACTAAGCCCATAAATATACACTAGTACCTGAGAATTTGGCTTAATTCTGTTGCTGATAGGCAGTGAGAAAGAGAATGTAGGAGAAAATGCCTCTTAATTCTACATTCAGTTTCTTTGGTTGTGAAAGTTAGGTTGTTCAAACTGGTAATCAAACACATATTTCTGCTATGCCTCATGAAAAATCTTTGTCATGTGATTTTGTATCTATTTGCTATAGTAAATTTGGTACAAATTTAAGTTGTTCATTCACTATATGGGGCTTTCTTTTGCTGTTTTGAGGGCTACATGTAGCTCTCCCACCATACTAATGCATGGGTAGTCTTTTTCAGCATAGGAAAGTATGATTAGTTGCATGCCAGAATCATATTATGATTAGTTTCATTGTTGACAATTGTGACAGCATCTCTTTTGAGTTTCATTGAATATTTTTTTTAAAGGAAGGTTCCAAATAAACTAAAGGAGGACCTGTGGAATATGATAAATGTGAGTATTAGAAATTTGATATTTTTACATTTGTAATTTTGTATGTTTTCAATGTTTATTTTGAAACAATGGATGTCGACAACTACTAATAGAATAAATTGTAGCACTTATGTTCCTGAACTCTTTACAGATATTGTAGACAGGGACAGGAGGATAATGGAGAGGTTCGAGTTTGATCAGACAACAATGTCTAATGTTGAGATATGTAATAGGTTATGGAATATGGGAGATACAGTTCAAAGGCACTAGCATTGAACATGGCTAGCATTCTGTGTACAATTGTGCAAGCTAAATTTCCCAGCATTAATGTTGTATAAATTTGTTTTTGTTGTTGGCATCTATGTAGTGACATGGCCCTAATTAAACTTCTTGCTCATTCCAAGACCAATTTGTGATAACATGATAAGCTTTTTAATAATATTCTATTGATCAGTTTCATCTATATCATCATAAAACAAATTTAAATTTTTAATAATATATTCAATATTTATTTATTTATCCTCCATTATCATTTCATTGTCATGCTGAAGGTGGAGCATTCAGAAAATGATTTCATTTTTACTATGGAGTGGCCTAATCTTCATAAGTTTTACAACTACATTTTCCTGCATTCAGAAATTGATTTCATCTAACTATGGAGTGGCATAATCTTAATAAGTTGTACAATACTACAATTTCATGTTTACATTTTAGTGGCCCACAAAATATTTTGCTTAGTTATTGTATAGTTTAGCTTGCAACTCTTTTCTATTTCCTATATAATAAACTTTAGAATACAAAACATGCTTGTACTAATTATACTCTGTATGCACGTTAATGCTGTGCATTTCTCAGCACCTAAAATTTAACCATCACTTTTACTGCAAGGGTACCTTGGAGTTTAGTTTTTCATAGACAAGTTGCTTTCTAGTGGACTTGGTTGTCTGGTGGATAATTTAAAGCCAGTTCACTATAGCTATACATGAACTTTTTGCTGATGAGGTTTGTTCACTTCAGTCTTTCTGTTGGAATTGGAGGGAAGAGATATGTATGCAATTGTTGGCTAAAGGTTATCTGCTTAGTAAAGATGCTAAAAGTAATTAGATGCTCCAGCTTATCAGATTTTATTTTTTCCCTACTGGCACAGAGAAAGAGGATATGATCATTGAATATGCCCTTCCTCTTTTTTTTTCATAAACATTTGGATTTTAAAAAATGGTGAAATTTGTAGTGGTAAGGGTAAACATATATTTTGGTCTGTGGGGAGCTATGATCCCAATTTATGCATTATCACACCCGTCCTTCAATGTGGGAGCAGCTAAAACACACATTGTTCAGGGTTCTATGCTTGCTGGTGTTTGACCCTGGATCATTGGTATGGCAAACAAGTCAAATCAAACCGAAAACGCTGTCCAAACTACTAAGTCAATATGCGAAGAGGAATTTGGATTTTATCTATGTATTCAAAGATAGAAAACCACAAAATTCCCCAATGCGATGCAACTCAGTCTCACACACACCAACCAATACAACAACTATAATTACATATTTATATGGCGAATACCCAACTTTTTATCAACAATAGCGAAGGAGGCGGGGGGAGTTTTCACAGAAATCGATGAATTTCTTTCCCAATCCAGACTGGTTGCACAATCCATAATGGGAAAATCCATATGGCGAATGCCTCCATCCTCAAACACAGGTCTCCGGATCGAATTTAAGTGGGTCCTCCATATTTATAATCTTTACAATTGTATGTTTTGCCCTGACATGGCTGTTGTTTGCCTTATCTTCTTCGTCCTTGGCCTGGCTCCTGGTGTCGTTCTCAGAGAACCCACTCTGCCCTTTTGCCCTTGCCCTTCTCTGCCTGAAGTGGCATTCATATGGCCGGAAAAATGCATGGCCGCTGACTTTGGGTCTCCTGAAACTCCCGTTCTTCAATCATATAGCTTCACATCTTCAAGCATCCGCCTCAATCATATAGTTTCACATCTTCAAGCATCCGCATTTGTATTTTTTTTTAAAAACAGTTTTAGTCGTCGCTTAAGCGACGGCCTGCAAATGAATTTTTTTTAAAAACAGTTTTATCCGTTGCTTAACCGACGTCTTATCCGTTGCTTATGCGACGGCCTGCAGGCGATTTAAAAAAAAAAAACTTCAATATGAGCTAGTTTAATATGAATTATATGTTGGATAACCGACGATTTACATTTAACCGATGGTAAACTGATCTGTCGCTTAACTGACGGATTGGAAAGATGTCGGATCACTGACGGAAAGCCACCGACGCTTAAAAGAAATCATATTGTCGTACATGTGATAGGGAAGTGTCGAAAATCCGACAATACGGACGTCGGATTTTTGGTCGAAATGTAGTAGTGGTACATTAACAAAATGATAAAATAATGTGCATGATATACATAATGTGCAGGATATAATCATAACCATTATTTTGAATCAACCTTATACTCAGATACTTTTAGGTTTCATGTGTATCCCATATATTCGTTAGATGAAAGACATCATGCCAAACACCAATTTCATTTACGTAGACCACACAGGTGCATCACTTAGGTGTGTCAACTTCGTGCATCCATTAGAAGTTTGTTAGGTTGTTCTATGGGTAAGGTTCTTTTGTATTCCACTTAGTTGGGTCAGTCAAGCTTAACTATGCTGGGTGCTTATGTGTGTTAGGTATGTTCCATCTTTGTGAGAGTTTTTTAACATTGTATATGTAATTGGATCATGGTAAAAAACAATTGAAATTTACATTTTTGTCATTATGCAATATTGTAATTGTGCATTGTTCTCAAATTTATAACTGATATCTCCATGCAATCGTAAAATCTATCAAAAATTGGGAACATTACACATAGAAACATTCTTGGACACACGTGTATATTCACACTTAAAAGACTGAACCATGAATAACTCAAGAGCCTTGATATGAAATATTTTTTATATCATGAAAGTTATAATACAAAAATAGAAGGACCTTATATGGCCTATCAATGTACATGTATCAAAACACATATTTGATGTACATGCAAACAAAAGCACATTTGTCCTAGACTGCACCCCTATACTCTAACTTTATCTTGTACAGAAAAATACATATTTGTCCCAGACTAACACATCAAAACTCTAACTTTCTCTTGTTTTTTCTCGACCCTGATGCTTGTTTCCTCTGTCCACGACCACTGTTCTTCTCTGGCGACTGCAAATCAATGACAATATTTCTCGATTAGGTAACTAAACTAGTACTCTCCAGCAATAAAAAAGTTTGAAAATTTAAAATACAACTCAATTTTACATAAAACAAACATTCACTACATCCATTCAGGGTATAGATGCCTCTGGTGTCCTCCTCCTTGCAGAGAGTCTCTCTGCAATACTTCTCTGTGAATAAAAAAAATGTCAATTATTATCAACAATTATCAAAATGAACATCTCACCGAAAAAAAAATTTCGTGGGAATGAGACAGGGTTTCTTCAGTAGCAAGAGGAGCCGTAGGTTGAACATCAACATTGATCGCGTGCACTAATGGACCAGGGTGCGGATACATTCATCAAATGATAAAATAGTTAGACATCGTGCATGTCCATAGACAATACAAATGAACTGTACAATTACAAATATTCAAGTAGATGTACCTCTATGTGACTTATCCCTATTGTAGATGCAACATTGAATGCAACATCAACAACCCCACTAAGTTCTGGTATGAATGACTCTACATTTTGATGCTGTAAACATGTGAAAATAACATTAAGAAAAACTAGTTGTGAAGTGAATTCAAAGCTAACTAGCAACTTCCATTGGAAGTCTGTACATTACCATGGGATGAGTAGGTTGATCATCATGGTCACCCACTCTTTTCAAGGAAGAGGGTCGTCTGGTGTAAACAACCCGCTTATCTACTTTTGGACTATGGGGAGATCCAAACCAAAGAGGCAGTGCAGGGATTTGCGATGATGTCTACAGTCACAAAGTGGTACCATATTTAGAAATGGACTTGAATGGATGGAATAATATGTACTGAAAAACTAACATGTTGTAATATACTTACCCCTTCCTGGGACAAATCTCCCCCATGGGAGGGACCGCTTCCAGCAATTTATTGCCCCTCTTCAGATCCACATAGCATCTACAAGTTTAAAAAATTTAAATATTATAAATATATAAAGGAGTGTACAGTAAGAAATTTAAATAATTCGAACAAGATTCCATCATTAACCATGTACTTACATTCTTCAGGTAATCATAAATTCCACTTGGGAGTATTTCGCTGAGATCAATGTCTCCAGCATCCAGTTCTAAATTGGGTTCCTGCAACTTTAATGTTGGGTATATGTTATATTCTTTGCATGTACGTATGGAGGGGAGGTGCGCATGTCAGCGCTGCAGCTCGGCGATCCCAAAATATGTATTGTGGCTATTTCTAGAATTTGTCTAAAAATATGTAACTTAATCTCGGTTAAGGGATTGGAGTCTTTTTCTAATCCGGGTTAACAGATTTGGGTATTTGGATGTTGCAGAATACCTATATTTTGTATTGTGAGGATTTCATAATGAAATGAAGAGAAAATATGAGGTGTGGCTCCAAGGTTTTCTAGTTTTCCCGGTTAAGGGTTTCCAGGGTAAATCTCTATGTTTATGTGTGAATGATGTGTTGTGATCTCTATTTTGCTTAAAAGAATCTGTATGCTTTGCTTCTCTGCACAGGTTTAAAACTTACATTTAAAAAATGTAAATATTAGACAATTTAACAAATTAATCAAGACTAACACATGCATTAACAAAATGATATGTATTAACAAAATGACACATGTTTAAATATTACCTCAATGTTGGTTGTTTGGGCCTCGGATACAACCACACTGGGTGCACTACCACCACCCTAAGTGTAACACCCCAGTTTTGACCCTGTTTGCATTAAAAATGTATATGATGTAAATATTGTAATTAATCATGGTGTGGAGCTATAGGAAAAATACCCACCATTGATTTAGCGTTTTATGTTTCAGTGATTAAAAATAATTGCCAATTGTATTTTGTGCTAGCTGACACATTATAATTTAGACATCATGTAAATATGTAATTTAATTTAAAATACCCACAACCAGCTATGTCCATGCAACAATAAAGAGATGGGGGCATGATTTCATAAGGATAAGGGGGGGGGGGATATTCAAACCTTTGGGCCAATGGGGAAAAGCCAAATGTCAAAGGGAGAACCCATCAAACTGTAAACTACCTAATTTTTCTTTTGTGCCCAATCATGTAATTCTGCCAGAAATTCTTTGGGTTAGTTATTGCATGGGATGGGAAAGGTATGGCAGTCCAAATTCGTATTTTGGAAAGAACCCATTTTTGGGAAAACAATTTTTGACTTATGGGGCAAGTTATTGCCCAAAAATGCTTCCCATTCCCTCATGCATTCACGTTGTTGTCTTGCCCACATTTTTGGAGCTCCTGGCATTCTCCATTCCCATTTTTTACAGTGTTCTTCATTTTTCCCATGGTTGGGAAGTGTTTTTGTTAATGTTCAGTAGATGGGATCACTCCTGGGCATTTTTTGTGTTGTTTCCACATCTCCACAGTTGGGGAATTTTGTGTTTTTAGTGTTGCACAACCAATGGGGGACAGAGCCATGAATTTAGGGACTGAGGGAGCCATTTTTTCCCATGTGAATCCATATAATGATTCTAGAAATTGAATTTCTATCAGGGGGCTGTTTTACCCAATCATCATTTACGTTCTTGGTTGAAAACCATTTTTCATCAAACCCATATCTTGTTTTTTGTTGCGTGTACATGTTCTGTTTTGGTCTGAACTAGTTTGGAGTGGAATGGGTTCTGAACTAGCTTGATTAATCTAGTGTGAGAAGGAACCTCACAGATAGATCTAGAGGGGCTGGTTTTCTTCCTTGAACACCTTGAATAACACTGGAATGGAAGGCATAGCATGAGGGACTGTGTCGCAGAGAAGGGGATGATTCCTTGTGTTGGGTGTGTATATGGTTTAGGAGTCAAGCTTGATCTAGCACAGGTGTCCATAGCTCTGTGGTTGAGCTCACTAGCTTAGTAGTTCAAACTTTCCATCTCCCTAACAGCTTGATAAACCCAACTGTGTCTGGCTTGGCTGAATTTTGATATACCTTTGGCTATGTGTGAGCCTACTAGTGTTCCCTTATTCCTTATGGGAATCATGCCCAGCTCGGGGGTGGCAATGTTGCTGAGAGATTGATGAGCACACTGGCCTATGGTTGGGTGGAACGTTGTAGCGACGTAGCTAGTTGCAGGACAAACTTCTTTCAATATAAGTATTTCTTATGTTTAAATCCTTGCAACTGTATTTGTTTTATAAATTAGTATGAACATGATGAATGCTTGAATGGAATGTGTTTTGATTCCATTGTATGTTAATGATTTATACATCTGCATATGTATATTCTATGTCAATTCATTTTTAGTTTACGTACATGGAGCTAGATTTCCTGGGCTGATAGTAGCATAGTCGCATCCTCTCTCTCGTAGAAGAGTGGGGACGTGACAGTGAGAGGCATCAATCTCCTGCAAGAGTAAAAATTGCATATATTACAAATATTTGAATATGTGTACAATATAGAAAAAATAAAAATTGAACAACAATAGAGTTTTAACAATGTCCTTACCTAACCACCATTTATCATAGAGGTACCATGTCTTGGTCCAGGACCATAATAGGATTGAACACACATTGTGCACACATGTGGCTCGCTCTGAGGGACATGGGATGTCGGTCTATCCCCACTAATAGATGGTGTTGGCTACTATGGGCAGACCCGGGTTTACTATTACCAACCAACAACACCCCTAGATCACTGGCCCTTTCGGCGACAGACCACAAAGCGGCCTGAAGTCTCACCCGAAGTGACTCTAATGGGTTGGCCAAGGACTCAATCGTCTTGTACTGGGTTCTGTGGCAATCCCACTGGTGTCTCGCAGCTCTCCTAGCTGCGGTCTCTCCTCTGTGCATCGCGTGATCTCCCGCTCGCGTCGCGTGATTTCCTCGTCTCGTAGCTCTTCTAGCCGCAGGATATTCCTTTATACCACCGCGCGATCCTTTCTTGTGGTGCGCACTTTCTCAGACCCGAGATATATCCAACCTTATCGCATCGCCGCACACGGTGCGACACGCAGTTCCTGCCCAACGCTAAGTCCTTCACCTGCGGTATCGCGCACCGCAGCTCCTCTGCCGGTGCGGTATCACCTCTCTGTGATATCCTACCTCCGTGGTTTAGCACACTTAGCGTTGCTCGTGTCGACGTGCAAGACTTAACCTACAAGGCTATCCGATACAGTAATAGAGACTGTTATACGCAAAGCATAAATGAACCATAAATAGTGTGCCAAAGATGTTAACCTATATTTACTCTTCTATATTGCTGTGAACTGATTAACACATTCATTCATTAAACTGTAAACAAGTCCATGAACTGATTGAGAAATGCATAAGTAAACATAACACATAAACCAATCACATAACACTCATTTTAACGTGGTTCACCTCCAGGATGGAAGTTACGTCCACAGAACTGTGTTTTCTTATAGCGCAGGGGAAGGTAAGACACAGTTCTGCTGCACCGCATATGCAAATTAAGATCTTCTCTCTTAGATCTCTTTTGTCTCTATATTGCTCTCTTACAATATACTCTTCCCTCTCTGTTGATCCCTGCGGATCGTTACATACATATTCTATAAGCCAGCTACTGGTTACCGTAAGATTGCTACCGCTGATAACAGAACCAGAGCTAGGCTTTTACACAGTCTAATAGTCTGCAAAACACTACTATCGACTGAATGAACCAACTACTTAGCTAACAAAATGACTAGCTAGCTCTTCAACCCGCCAACCCTTTTACAATACAAAATATATTCTTATATAGGCAACCCGAAGGTCTTGCCATTACAACACTGTGGGCCTGTCCCAACAGTAACCCAAACCCTAAATAGTGATAGTCGGCCATATCTGTACTTGAGGTAGCCACTTTTCGTCACACCATAGCTCTCTGCAGTCTTCCATGCTTCCCGGCACTGATCATGGGTACTATGCACCGCTTCTCTTTTATGTCCTTCGTCTTCAATGCTTGAGCCTCGTTGCTCCTTCTCCTTTATGAGGGTCGTTGAGCCCTCCTGTCTTCTGTCGCTGCCTTCAATGCAGTGGTTGAGCTCTCTCTTCTCGGCTGCTCAGGTACCATTTCCTTCTTGAATTTTCTATCTTAAAAGTCATAGTTTTCGGCTCTGCTCTCCAGCTGGAAACGTGCTACGGCATCGTAGCTCTGTCTTAACTTATTTCCACCAAAACTAGGAGCTTCTTCTGTAGCTGTAGGACCCTGCTCCAACAGTCCCCTAACACTTACTTGTGGCTCATCCTCGAGCCACCTGCAGCGGGCTTCTCCCGCTGTAGCTTTGCCTTGGCTTCCTGCGAAGCCCTCTGCAACCTATCATGAAGTCCTGTGACTTCCTTCTGCATCACTTAGACACTCTCTTGTGCCGATTCAAGCAAAGCTTGACTAATAATGGCGTCTTCTGTGGCGTCAGTTTTCTCCCTGGTGGTGGTGAACTCCATTTTCTGTTCAACTGTATCAACTATCTCTGTGATTTGCTCTTGATACGGTTGAAGCAGGTCATTAATGTGCATCTCCTTGGTTCTTAATTGTTGTGCTTCCTGCTGCAAACAGTTCATCTCCTTTGTCTTCCTCATCTTTTGAAGAGCTGCCAAGCCCTTAATTTCTTCTTTCATTGCCGCAGCAGTATTCTCTATCTGCTGAATACTTTGCTGGATTTCTACTTTCTCTGGCGGCTCATCTAACTTGGCCCATGTGTTCGTCGCATCGGTTAGTACTAACCGTGCTTCATCGATGCGAGATTGCATCTGCGTAGAAGTGAGTCGAAGGGCTTCTACTCATGCTTTCTGGTTTGCCTGGGAGGTGTCCCGTATGCGAGCCTCAAGCTCGGTGATCTACACTTCGTGGTCTGCCTTCATCTTCTCCACTTCTTCATCTATCCTAGCCATGGTTTCTTCCAAAGCCTTTGCTCTGTCTGCTACTCTTCTTAGCTTCTACGAAACTGGTAAGGCGAACTCAATGTTACATTGGGGCAGTTCCACTACAATGCTCTGCAAAACTTGAGAAAGATATTGCTCTCTTTCCTCATATGTTTGTACTTCATCTGCCTTTTTCTGAACACTGATAGCAAGTGCTGAATTCTGTTGCTTCAGCTGCGTATTCTGCTCGTAAGTTTCGAGCTCTCTATTCCTGAGCTCGGCGCTTAGCTGCTGCTGGATCATTTGCAGCTGGTCAATATGAAACTCTGTAAGGTTAAATTCAATGGATTGTCTAAACTGGACTGGTGGGTCCTTCATCGTGGGAGGGAATCAGATACTTCCTGGTGGAATTAACACAGTATTAAGGCGATCTTTTGCTAAGCTTTCCTGGTGGGACATCGATGATGTCGAAGTTTCTCCGGTGGTCGCCTTTTCCGGTGGAATGTACATCTTGGTGGTCTTCTCTGTAATTAACTTTAAGTCTATAAGATTCTTTTCTACTGTGCTCTGCCTTTTTTCCTGCGACTCCTTCATCACATCAAGGGAGTCCTTCAGTGTGTCACATGTCCTTGTTGCGATGAGTTCATAGTCGTCGTCTGTCAATGCGGTCTTCAAAGTTGGCTTTGAGGTTTTGTGTTTCTTCTTTGGCTGTGTCTCTGGTGGCCCTTCTTCTACAGTATTCATCATCTATGCCTCTGGTGGCACTTACTGTGGGGGTTTTCTCTTTTTCCATTGCAGCGGTACTTCTGTTGAAGATTGCGTCTGGGTGTCTGTGGTATCTTTGTCCTTGTCCTGGTGTTCTGTCTCTACACTGTTTGATGATAGTGGTGCGGTATCTTCATATTCCTGCTTCCATTGGTCGTTGAAGTCTCTTATGATTGCTTCGACGTCCCATGCTGTCATTCTAAATGAGCCAGTAGCCCAATCATCTCGCTTAGTGCTTTTCGGTCGCAGATAGATTAAATGGCTGTCTGCCATAAAATTAAGCCGGCTATCATATATGTCCACAGTCTCCGTGGTGAGCCATGGTGTCTCTTGAATGACCTTCAACAACAGCTTATAGTAGTCCTGGAATACCATCGTATTGATCGCTTTCTTGGCTGGGCAGTTGGTCTCCCATAAGCTGGCATAGCGCACTCCTCTGGGCGCACCACCTGCTATCTACGGAAATTGGGTATGGGGCGGCTCCTTCCATCCGACAAATGCCCAAAGTATAAGCAACCACAAAAAATGGAAAGGGTGGTTGGCTTCATCCTAAGCTACCAAGCAATCTTCTTGCAGCATGTTTAATAAGAATAGAGACCAGTTGAACTGTTCCCCCTTTGTGACCTGTATGGCAAGGTGGATTACGGATCCTGTAACTTCCTTTGGTCGAACCTTGGTTGGCATTCTGCCCACGAGTAGACTGGCAGTGAATTTAAGTGTCTCATTTGGTATGCTTGAAATGTCATAAGCCCGTCCTCCTCTCTGTAGCTGATACTTAGCTACTAGGGCTTGTGGTAACTTGGAGTCCTTGGTTTTTCCTGCTGTCTGTATATCAGGGTGTCTACCCGTCTTGGACAGGCCAGTGATATGATGTATCAAATCAATGTTCAGGTCTACCTTGTTGGCTATCCAGAGGTACCCACCATGTACGCAAGAGAGGAAAATGCGCACCACGGCATTAACCTCTGGACCCCGTCCAAAATGAGGTAATCTCAGCAAATTGAGCAGTCCTGACCGCTCAAGAATCTGGACATGAGGCAGGGGAACACATTCATCTCTCCCTATCCTTGGGTTCTTCTCAATATTTAGATAGCTGTCCGGCTTGAACTGAGGATATGTCTTACCATCCCCCAGGTTATAATCTACAAATTTAACAACAGCAGCATATCCTACTAAATCTCCATTTTCCTTTACTCGAGAATCAATGGGTGGTATGGGAACAGTATACTTAGCGTTCTTAGAAATTCTTGGTACTGGTGCGCCTTCAACTCATGGTATCATGTAGTCTGTTCCACTGTGAACTTCTTCCTCATGCTCTGAACCGGATTCATCATTGACCTGAGATTGGCTCCTCATTTGTGGTTGCTGTCTGGGCTGTGACGAACTTGGCGGAGCATTCTCTGGTGGCGTCGTCATAGCTCATGCAAGGCCGCGACGTTGAAATCTTCTCAAAATGTTTTCTAGAGGCTCGTCCTTGGACAGGACCCACTCAGTGTAAAATGGCGGACGTGCAATGGCTGCAACTTCTGAGAATCACAGCACTCTGTAACCACTTATCTCTGGACACAAAACTCTTAACAACTTACTGAATAGCTCTCGGGTTTTCTGCAAACGTAACCGTCCCAATTGAATACTTTCTGATTTTATGCCCAATACACTAATCCCGGATGCAACGATCATCTAGACTGAACCTGTAGGTCATCATTAATTCCTGGACAAGACCACACCCACCATCCATTCCCTAATAAATGTGGAAATCCGATCGAATTTCCCTCGAACCGTGTGTGCACAGGCGTCGGTCTCGTCGGAGATTTGCCAAATCTGGAAACATTAATTATACTACTACCAAATCTACGATAAGATATACCGGTCATTACCTCATTAACTACCTGTCAGCTACTGACTTGACTGCCCTTTGTCGGTTGCAAAACTGAGTACGTGGCACGGGGAAACATTGCGCTGCTGCGATGCGACTCCGCATCACCTACATAAAACAATTTTTTTATTTTTATTTTATTTTTTCCAGTGTAGACTTGTTCCCGGTGCGATGCCTCCTTTCAACTACACTGGACATCTGCACCACCATAAACTGGCTAAGCTAGGGCTGAGAGGCGGGGTGGCTATCACTATAGGGCTTAAGCCTACTGCCATTAATCCATGTGGGAAAAAGCTCCCCATTCAGCTGGCTGAGCTGAACGGCACCTCCCTCTGTGACTTGCTGTATCTGATATGGCCCCAGCCAATGTGTCTTGAAATTCTCTGGAAACTTGATGAATTTTCTATCATAGAGGAGCACTAGGTCTCCGATCTTGAAAGTCTTATTCTTAATGTGTCTGTCATGCCAGGCTTTTTCTCGTGCCTTCTGCACTTTCTGATGGAATCTGACAATGAATCTGTCTTCTTCTAAGGCAAGCAGCTGTGCTAACCTTTCCTCAACTGTGTCTGTATCAGTCATCTCGGTAATATGAGCAATTCTTAAACTGGGAAGAATATACTCCATAGGCATAACAGCCTCCTATCCATACACCAAGCTGAAAGGTGTGTGTCCTGTAAGTTTCTTGCATGTGGTCCTGTACGCCCATAATACAGCATTAACTCTGAGGTCCCAATCATTCCTTTGGCTATTGCAGATCTTAGTAAGAGCATTTTCTAAAATCTTATTAAAGGCCTCCACCGTACCATTAGCCTGTGGGTGGTAGGGAGTGCTCTTATGGTGCTGAATTTGGAATTCTTCTGTCAATGCCTCAATAGTGTTGTTCAAGAAATGTGTGCCTTGATCACTCATCAAAATTACTAGGCATCCAAATCTACTGATGATGTTTTCAAAAAGGAACTATGCGGCTGTGGCAGCATCACAATTTCTTACTGCTTTGGCCTCTGCCCATCTGGTGAGGTACTATGTTCCAGTGATAATATATCTCGTACCAGTGCGCTTTCCAAGTGGGTTGATAGGACCCACAAAATCTATAGCCCATTTTTCAAATGCGCGCAACGTGACCTGCGGTCGCAGCGGCATTTCATCGCGTCGCAAGGGTTTTCCTACCCTTTGGCAGATATCGCAACATCTGCAAAAGTCCTTGGTGTCTTTATGCAATGTAGGCCACCATAATCCTGCCTCTAGGATTTTCTGTACAGTCGGCTTTCCTGCGAAATGACCTCCTGCGGTTCCTGAATGTTCCTCTCTGATAATAGCATCTTTTTCGTGCGGCATCACACATCGGCGCAGAACTTCATCCGGGCCTAACTTGTATAGGTGTCCTGCGATGAGGGTGAAGTCTGCTGCTTTAACAACCAACTGCTTCTTTTGCTGCTTAGTAAACTCGTCAGGTGCTACTCCCATAGTGAGGAATTGAATAATATCAGCATAGTACTCATCTGCGATCTGGATGGAAAACAGTGGCGCATCTGGCAAATTGTCATCTAGGTTACTTGGCTCTTCTCCTGAGTCTATCCTCGACAGATGATCAGGTCCTGCATTCACTCTTCCTGGTTTCACAATGATTTCAAAATCATACTCCTGAAAGAGGAGTAACCATCTGCAGATTCTCCCCCCTAACACTGGCTTATTGACCAAATACTTTAACGCGGAATGGTCAGTAAACATCTTAAATGAGGCACCCAATAGGTAGTGCCTGAAATTCTGGAGCGCGTACACCATAGCTAGGCCTTCTCTTTCAGTTGTGGTGTAGTTCTTTTCTGCTGTCGAGAGCTCTCTGCTAGAGTATGCGATAGGATGGTCAATGTCCCCTTCTCCTAGTTGTGTTAAAACAACCCCTAATGCGATGCTAGACGCATCCACATGTACATGAAATGGCTTAGTCCAATCTGGAAATACTAAGATGCGTGCTGTAACCATCTTTTCCTTAAGTGTGTCTAGACTCTGCTGACATTCCTCATTCCATAGGAATTTTACATCTTTCTTGAGCAATTTCTCCATTGGTGCTGTAATATTTACGTAGCCCTTGATGAACTTTCTGTAGTACCCGGTATGACCAAGTACTGTCCTTAGTTGCTTGACTGACTTGGGTGCTGGAAGTTTTACAATGATGGTGATCTTCGCGGGATCTACCATCAAGCCTTGTCTGCAAACAATGTGACCCAACAGAATACCAAATGGTGCACAAAATATACATTTCTTCAAGTTTAGAGAGATCTGATACTGCCTACATTTCTCTAGCATCAGTCTTAAGTCTCCTATATGTTTGTCGATTAGTCCAAATATAGTCCAATCATCAAAATATACTTCTAAGAATTTATGAATGTATTCTTTAAATACAGCAACTACTACTCTAGAAAATATAGCTGGTGCATTCTTAAGACCAAAGGGAATTACCGTATACTGGAACGAGCCCCATTCTGTTACAAAGGTGGTCTTGGACCAATCTTCTGGATGTATTCTGATCTGATGGTAGCCTGAAAAGCCATCAGTGAAGGAGTAGACCTCCTGTCCTCCCACGTTGTCTAATACCTCATCAGTGAACGGTGTCGAAAATGGATCGTGAAGCGATGCATCGTTGAGCTTGCACAGATCGACACAGATCCTGATGTCTCCTTTTGTTTTCTTTTCTTGTACGACCATGGGGCTAACCCATTCACTTTCTTCTACCGGCTCAATGATGCCTGTTGTTAGCATCTTATCGATTTCATCCTTTACTTTTTCTTTGTAGCACGGATTTAATCTGTATGGGCGCTGCTTAACTGGTCTAGCATCCTCCTTCAATGGTATCCTCATAACTCCTAGGTCTCCAACTATTCCCTTCATCTCTGTGAACTTGGTGGGAAATAGGTCCTGATAGTTATGTAACAAATCTGCAATCTGTTCGACTGTTTCATCGTTCCAATAGTCTCCAATAGAGGCAAACTTAGGTTCTGTGTCTGTGCCAATATTGATCTTTTTAATCTTGATAGGCTCGGTGATTGCCAAAATCTCTAACTGTGGTCCCCCAACATCGCGAGTTCCTTCTGACTCCGGAATGTTGGTGTTGCGAGGATTCTCATCCTCATCCTTATCTTCATTGTCCGGCTTTGCTGCGAAATTATAGCACTCAAGCACGTCTTGCAACTGGATGGCCCACTCAGGTTGAGTCTGCATTGAGGTGATACAGCCCTCGAATATCTTGATCTTGATTATGTCTAGGGCTTGAGCAACACTTGGATGTTCTAATTCAAACACGAAGGTGAGTAGGAAACTATCTGTCATAAGTGACCATGTGGTCGTCCCTTTGCGCAACTCGGTCTCTGTGCACCAGTTCCTTGGAATTGTGTCCAATGTGTGAATGAATCTATGAACCCATTCATCCTCGGGAATGTCCAACCAGTTCTGTTCACATGTCTGGATGTGTGTCCTGGGGTCGGTTTCTCCTGTGTACTTTTGCTGGACATACTCTCTGTTGACAGAAAATATAATCGCCATCAATATTTTAATATCATCCCATGATGCGATATTTTCTTTATGCGCATACCACCATCTTGCAGGTGTGGCTCATACTGCAAGGTCCATAGCTATGATCCTCTGCTCATAAGGAATCTGTTGCTCAAACTGCTCAAAGAAGTCCAGGGTATCTGTCAGACCATGATATGATGGAATCTCAGTGATCTCTGCACCAATCCATCGCAGTGACTTACTCATAAACGCACATCTGCATGCTGAGACTTCGTAAAGTCTGTTCTACCAGTTCTCTAGACCCACATCAGAATCCGATGCGCATGAGCTGTCACATCGCCAACTAATGTTCCCTTCTGCTGTTGGATTGATGTAGTCGTTCTGGTTCGCAGTCATCTGGTAGAGACTTTCTATGTTATGTGCCTCTTCCTCTGCTCGAATAGGTTCAATGTATCTAGGACCCTGGTGAGGATCCAACGGTGCGATGACCCAGATCTGCGCATCCTCAAAGGTCATTTGTCTTCTCTTTAGGTCAATGACAGCCTTGCTACCGATCGCCCAATCAATACTTAATAATGCTGGATACGGGCGACTGTCGCTAATTATTTCTATAACCTCGAAGTCCACAAAAGTGCGAATTCCGTCAATGTCAACTGGCACCTACGGTAGTCGACCCAATGGTGATACTCGCTGCTGATTGGCTAATCTTAGGTGGATAGGGGATTTGACTAACTGAGGGCTACCCATCTGTTCCCATGTATCCTTAGTTAAAACATTCACCTCTGATCCCATATCTAAGACGACTTCATCCATTTCGAACTCTCCAATCTGTGCTGTGAGCTTCATCTCTCTTCCAGTCCTTGTGTGTCCTGTAATATTATGAACAGCGCGGTGTGCACTGCCCGAGAGAGAGGGTTGCTGACACTGATCTATGATGTGCTGTAGCTCGCCGATAGCTTTTTCATTTCTCAAGAGTTTCAAGAAACTGCGAAGGAAGGATTGTATACTTCCTGTCGATTCATCCTCCTCACATCTTCCTGATGTGGTAGTCTGCGGTATCTGTTCGGGGTTATCGCCATACGGTTCTTGCTGCGGCATGCCCCTAGACGGTGGTACCTGTGATCCTGATTGCGTAGGTTCATCAAAGGAAGCCTTGGCTTCATGAAATGTCTCGTTATTCTTCTGTAGGTCGAGTGCTGTTGCTTTACTAAGAGCTTTGCGCACCCACTCCCGACTTGTGTTCTTTTCGGTCTCCTGCAATGTCCCACTGGTGGAAGCACCGCTACGAGTCACAATATTGACTCTTGGTTCTGGTTCTGCCTGCTCAGCAGCAATAAGCTGGATGTTCTGGTGTACTATTGGCTTAGGGTCTTTGATCTTAGCTATCAAGGTAGGGAACTCCTCTATGGTATGATCATATGATTTGCAGTAATTACAAGTAGTAGTGGGGCTTTGACAGTCCCTAGCATAGTGTCCTACCACTCCGTAGTTATAACAAGTGATTGGTCCACGACCACAGCCAAAACCTTCTCCTCTGTCGAAGCCTTCTCCTCATGCAAAGCCTCCTCCATGGCCTCATCCTCTGAATCCTCCTCCACGGCCACCATAAGTCGGATCAGGCTATGGTCCTGCTGCTGGACCCAGTGTTTCTGCTTGGAATCTATATGCATCATGTTTTCTATCTAACATGAGATCATAAGCTCGGCAATTCTGTTCATCATGTCCGACAGAACTGCAGAAGACATAGTATAGGTTCTTAGGTGTCTGTACATACTTCTGAAGCAAAGGGCATTGCTGAGGTGGGTGTCCTTGTGTTTTGCATATTTCACACCATGGCCATTGCGTTCGTGGTAAGGGGTTAGGAGCCCCTGACGCTAAGTATTCTGCAAAGATTGGACAGTTATCTTTGGTATGACCCTGTGCTCTACATCATAAGCACCATATGTCTTGCATAACCTCTTTTCCTTTCTTAAGTTCGTGTATCTGTAACGTGAGGTTGGCCAACTAGTTCTGTAGAGTTGTCATGCCTGCACTAGTTTCAGCTAAGGGTGAAGCTTCTAGCTTCATCTCCATCTCCAACGCGTCATCCTGCATCTGGAGTTTCTGCTGCATTAATGGCAATCTGATGTGAGGGAGAAGCGCTGCGATAAACCATTCCTTATGCTACTCCGGCGCAAACTCAAAACTTACTTGGTCTATAAGAGCTTTGAATTTCTGGTCAAAGTCCCATACTGATTCTGATGGTAGATGCTTGATATCCTTGAGCTCTGTAATGCACTGAGACTCAGACTTAGGTTTCTTGAACTCTTTAATCATGGCGTTCTTGACCTGGGCAAGTGTCTTGGGTAGTGTGGTATACTTTATGTACCATGTTAAAGCTCAATCTCTGAGTGTAGTGACCAACTGTACAAGTTTAAGGTTATCGTCGTTGATTGTTTTAATGGTCCACATAGCTTCACATAGAAACCAATGCTGTTCTGGGTCCTCTGCTCCTGTACCCTTAAAGGTAGGTAGCTTCATATCATCTCCCATTCTATTTCTCTGCGGTGGGTTCTGATTGACTGGATTACTTCCACTCAGCGGTGTAGGTGAAGGTCATGTAGCTGTAGTAGGTACTGTCTGTGAGCTACTGGATGGAGTACCTACGGGATTACTCTGAGTCCCAGTCTATTTCTGTGGGGTATAGGGATGGTAAGGAATACCCCCCTCCGGTTCTTCTGTGGTACTAGGACTCGGTTTCCTACTATTTTCTGAACTATCTCCAAATATAGGAGAACCGAAAGCTACTTTATATTTCTTGCCACTGCGTGTTCGGCCAATGTCATCAAAATCACTTTCAAACTCTTGTGACATTACTATCTGTACTTATTCATCTGAAATCATGTCCATTACTCCTTTTTCATGTAGTAGCATCTTAATGGACAAGTTTAGAGATTTTAGGTACTTACCACGATATCCTTTGGAGAAGTACCGCTCAGCCTCGCTGAAGCTTTTTCTCTGGTCAACTACAAATTCTGTTACAAAGCCTCCTAGCACACTCGCAAGCCAGAAGTCCACTGCTCTCGTAAGGGGATTGTCGACTCTCTGTACGGTCTAAATCAGCTCCGGTGTCCAGACAATGTTTCTTTTCTTCTTGAATATGTTCCTATCTGTCAACTTGGATAACCAGTTGAAAAGCTCGTTCCCATAGGTTGCAAAAAATATGGCGTGTATATCTGAAGTGATATGCTTTTGTAACCAGTCCTCTGTGCTCAGTTTAGGGCTCCAATTTTCTTTCTTGGCAAACTCCCTTAGGTTTGAATCCAGCCACTGGTGAAACTCTTCTCTGGTAGGATGCCAACAGAACATTAGCACTCAGTTGTTCAAAACTGGCAACGGAACCATTTGTTGGCTGCTATGGGCAGACCTGGGTTTACTATTACCAACCAACAACACCCCTAGATCACTAGCCCTTTCGACGACATACCACAAAGCGGCCTAAAGTCTCACCCGAAGTGACTCTAATGGGTTGGTCAAGGACTCAAGCGTCTTGGACCGGGTTTTGTGGCAATCCCACTGGTGTCTTGCAGCTCTCCTAGCTACGGTCTCTCCTCTGCGCGTCGCGTGATCTCCCACTCACGTCGCGTGGTTTCCTTGTCTTGCAGCTCTTCTGGCCGCAAGATATTCCTTTATACCGCCGCACGATCCTTTCTTGTGGCGCGCACTTTCTCAGACCCGCAATATCTCCAACCTTATCGCATCGCCGCGCACGGTACGACACGCAGTTCCTTCCCAACGCTAAGTCCTTCACCTACGGTATCGCGCACCGCAGCTCCTCTGCCGGTGCGGTATCACCTCTCTGTGATATCCTACCTCCGCGGTTTAGCGCACTTAGCGTTGCTCGTGTCGACGTGCAAGACTTAACCTACAAGGATATTCGATACAGCAATAGAGACTGTTATACGCAAAGCATAAATGAACCATAAACAGCGTGCCAAAGATGTTAACCTATATTTACTCTTCTATATTGCTATGAACTGATTAACACATTCATTCATTAAACTGTAAACAAGTCCATGAACTGATTGAGAAATGCATAAGTAAAAATAACACATAAACCAATCGCATAACACTGATTTTAACGTGGTTCACCTCCAGGATGGAGGTTACGTCCACAGAACTGTGTTTTCTTATAGCTCAGGGGAAGGTAAGACACAGTTCTGTTGCACCACATATGCAGCTTAAGATCTTCTCTCTTAGATATCTTTTCTCTCTATATTGCTCTCCTACAATATACTCTTCCCTCTCTGTCGATCCCTGCGGATCGTTACATACATATTCTATAAGCCAACTACTGGTTACCGTAAGATTGCTACCGCTGATAACAGAACCAGAGCTAGGCTTTTACACAGTCTAATAGTCTGCAAAACACTACTATCGACTGAATGAACCAACTACTTAGCTAACAAAATGACTATCTAGCTCTTCAACCCGCCAACCGTTTTACAATACAAAATATATTCTTATATAGGAAGCCCAAAGGTCTTGCCATTACAACACTGTGGGCCTGTCCCAACAGTAACCCAAACCCTAACTAGTGACAATCGGCCATATCTGTACTTGAGGTAGCCGCTTTTCATCACACCACAACTCTTTGCAGTCTTCCATGCTTCCCGTCACTGATCATGGGTACTATGCACCGCTTCTCTTTTCTATCCTTCGTCTTCAATGCTTCAGCCTCATTGCTCCTTCTCCTTTATGAGGGTCGCTGAGCCCTCTTGTCTTCCGCCGCTGCCTTCAATGCAGTGGTTGAGCTCTCTCTTCTCGGCCGCTCAGGTACCGTTGCCTTCTTGACTTTTCTATCTTAAAAGTCATAGTTTCCGGCTCTGCTCTCCAGCTGGAAACATGCTACGGCGTCGTAGCTCTGTCTTAACTTCTTTCCACCAAAACTTATCTTTCCGCCAAAACTAGCAGCTTCTTCTTTAGCTGCGGGACCCTGCTTCAACAGATGGTCCTCTACCATTGGAATCTGGTGGTTGTACCCCAGCAGAGGAAGAGGGCCCTGCCTGGTCAATAGTTTCCGTGTGTTTGGAAACCATCTTAGCTAGAATTAGAAATTCCTCCTATGTCTGGGAAACCATATCATGTGCAGTAGGGATGTCTGCCCTTGGTAGTTGGGCACGGGGTGTAGGTATCTGTCGATTGGAATCTCTATGCCTAGCATTGGGTCGATTTTGGGGCATTCCCCTACTAACGCCTTGGAATCCCAACATGTCAAAATAGTTGACATGTTTCCCCATCACAAACTATGCATACAACTTCTGGAGGAAGTACAATGGTACTTCCTTATTGTTGTGCATGGGAATGTCAAAAACCATGTACCATCTATCCATCCAATGGTCTCTAATAGGTGGAAAGGTGCACCACTCAATCGAAATATGTGGCCTGGTGCTCTCTGGAATGTCATCTGTCCCAGGCACTCTAAACAATGTATAAATGTGCTCTTTGGTTATTTTTAGCTTCTTTATCTCATTGTAGCTCAAACCATCAACATATTCTTGTCATCTTCTTTCCCTGTAGGATGCGACGCTATACAAAGCATCATTTGATCTGGTGATCGTATCAACAATAGTTAGCAATGAGTCTAACAAGGAGAGACGGAGCTCATATACACCCCTCTAGGAAGAACCAAGAGTCTCTAAAATGCCCAATAATGCTCAATATCTCGGCATTGTGGTCCATAGTAGCCACTGCAATCATAAATACAAATAAAATATCATTAGAAAAATAAACACATGATATAATGACATCTCTAAGCAATGAAAAGTGTAAAACTAATGTACAACAAATAACAACATAAACTAAATATATTATTTAAATTTTAAAATTGATCTTGAATTTTACAGTAAAGAATAAACATTTAACATTTTAAATTTTAAATTTATGTCCTAAATTCAAGTATTAATTCGAACTTCCATATGCATGTGTACATAAAATGTAATATCTACATATGGTGATTGGGAAGCTCCTCTAGCTTATTTTAAGGCTTGGATTATGAAGTTTCATCGAAATTGTGAGGTGCTGACTAATTCCCTTGCAGGACCAGCTCCCATATTGCGGGTAGAGGCAATGACTAGAGCCTGGAAGAGGCGACGTAATGTGCTATTGATGAATAAAATCCTAGTATAGGCAAGAGTGTGATGTATATGAAGAGCATGATGTTTTTTGGAATCCAAAGTCTATTTAGCAGATCTTTGTTTATATGTAATTTGGGCCATGTATGGATTCCACTTGATGTTATTTTAGTTCAATGCACTCTTTCTATATAGCCATGAGAGACTAAAGGCATAATTGTGTATAGTGGCTTTTATGGTTGCAAGGTTTCCACTGGACTCTATCATGTATGATAGTATGTGATTGGCATGTAATAAAACACATCAACCTCCCTATGTATCTTGAAGTGCGTAGAGCCTATTGTTGAACTTCGTTTTCTTGACCTTAACCAAAATGTACCCTTCAATTAAGAGGAAATATTTGTTAAGCATGGGAAGCTTCTATAACTTATTTTAACACTTGGATTAGGAAGTTTTAACAAAACTATAAGGTGTTTATTGATGTTCTTGGACGACCAACTTCGACATTTCGGATAGAGGCAAGGGATTTACCATGTTTGTTTATGTATTTTAGGGAAGATATGAATTCTACTTTTTTTTTTTAGTTGTATGCAAACTTGCAATATAATTGACAAACTTTGCATATTTGTTAATTTTGGTTTGGATTCACAATAATGCTTGTGAATATACATATGCAAATAGTAAAGTTCATTTGTTTTTTATGAGTTAATTGGGGTTTTGCTTTACATTGGGCATGTAAATTACTTATGCAAACTTGCAATGTGCTTGACAAACTTTGCATATTTGTGAATTTTGGTATGGATTCACAAGGATGCTTGTGAATATGCATATGGAAATAATGAAATTGATTTGTTATTTATGAGTTAATTGGGGTTTTGGTTTCCATTGGGCATGTGAATTTTGGGTATGAATTTTGGTAAATAGTCAAAATTATTTGGTTTTTATGATTAAATTGGGGTTTTGCTTTCCATTGGCCATGTAAATTCCATTTGGGTTTTTGGTTTCCATTGGCCATGTAAATTCCATTGGGGTTTTCTTTTCCATTGGTTTCCATTGGCCATATAAATTAAAATATTTTGGTTTAATTTCAAATTAGGGAAAAGAAAATAATGAATATAGAGAAAAAAACATGAGAGGGTTTGAGGAAAATACCTCACAAAGAAGAGGTTGATCCCAAGGTGGAGTTTGTTGACTTTTTCTCACCCAAAACGTGTTTTCCCTCACTCGTTCTAGTATGTCGAAGCTCCAATCAGCGTGACGTTTTGGCGAAAATGATAGGCTCGGCTTGTTTTAACCATAAAAAAGGTTTTAGTAAATACGAGCGCATTTTTTCAAAGTAAAACAAGAGCGTGATTTGTATTAATAAAATGGGGGTGCATTTTCGTGTACTATCCTAATTGGCATGCAGGTTGGAAGCGTTGGGACTAGGATTGGAAGGGTTAGGATTGCTTTGGATGATTTCTATTTTATGGATCAAGAGTGATTAACTTCACTCTACCATTGTATCTAAAAGGTCCCTCAACTTTGTGCGCACGCGCACACACACACACACACACACACACACACACACACACACACACACATATAACGTTAACATGACATGAGAGATCATAACTGTTACATTATTACGTGGATAATATTATATCCATATAAATCAACATATTAAACTATTTAATATGTTTGTATACCCCATAGATGAATTTTTTACAACTGCACAAGAAATATCAACAAACCTCCCCACTTCCGTAGATGGTAGGTCGAGCAAACTGTCAATCTAACATCCAAGCCAAAACATGTCTCAATGGAATTGAAACCAGGTGGTGGATGGAATGAAATTCCATATATCCCCACCATCATAGCTCTATATCCTTGACATTTAACATACATTATATTATATTTATAAAATTTAAATCATTAAATTTTTTTTTTTAATTTTTTTAAACAAGATTCAACTTTAACTATTGACCATTATAATAACCTATAAAAAATTGTTGTCCCCATAACTTTATCATTATGTATTTGATAAATTCTTAGTAGACAAAACAATTTCCTCTTCTTACCTTGTAAGGTAAATACGTACCACTATAATTTCTCAGTATGTTAAGAAAAAATATTAATAATTAAAACAATCTTTTGTTATGGATATCCATATGGTTTGAATAAGGCCAACTTAGATCCATATTAAATCATAATCTACCAAGCACAGAAGGGGATACAATTTCTTAAGGTATAAAATTTGTATCTTAAAATTTTGGTATGTTCAGAAATATTGACATCTCAAGAATTTTGATCCCTTTGGTGCTTGGTAGATACAAGTTTAAGATGGATTTATGCTTGTTTTATTTTTTATTTTTTTATAAGCTGACATGGTTTTTTTAATTACTTTTATTTTGGTTCTAATTTTTTATTTTAAGAGTGGTCATGATTTTTTTTGTTTTGTAATGTAACATAATGTTATGTTATGTTACAACATCTCCTCTATATTAAGTTGTAGAGAACCTCACTACTCTCAGTGCAACTAGCCTAGATCCAAATCCTAGGCTCTATCAACTGCTAAGAGGGATCAAATCTCCTTCGGTGCAAGCCTCTTCTTAGGTATTGTAGGAAATGAGCTATTCGTGGAGAGGTTTGCACCTTGAAATATTTCATCCCTCTCGGTGCTTGATAGAGCCTAGGATTTAGATCTAGGCTGGTTCCAGTCATGGGTAGTGACAGAAAACTAGAGTTTGATCAGCATTGAAAGGAACATGTTAAGTTGAAAACATACATACAATTATGAGGATTATAATAATGTAAGTAATAAGAATTAAGGATTGAGTAAATTGCTAAACTGAAAAATAGAGACAATAATTTTGTAAGGATCAAATAAATGAAAATATGGTTCATCGTGAACAAAAATAGAAATTACTGCACACAATGCCAGTGGTAGTGTAATGTTCTGAGTTTTCAGATAAATCCTGAGTGGATGAAGGAATGCTTGTGTAATAAAATCGGGTAGGGACAAAACAATGTATGTGCTTGATAGGTTAATAATGCTTTCATCCTGATAATAGAGTAGAAGAAATGGTTTCATATTACACCACAACAATCCAATGGGAACTGTAGCACATATAAGAATGAGTGTTGTTCTTTGGACTGTGAGACCCAGAATAGACCACCATTTTTCTTCGAATGTCTGGATGCATAAGGGATCCATTCCCATGGCTATCCCAAATATGACAGAATAGCCTATTATATTGGTGAAACCCATGGAAATTGAGCCCCCTGTTAGCTCCAACTCTCTAAGGGAACCCAAAAACAATGTTGAAACCATGCCTCTCAAGTAGAGAAGAAATCCCATCACTACCATTGGACCTGTAATTCTTCCCAATGTTGCCACTTCCTCTAATACTTGCAAGGATAAAGTGATAGAAAATCAAAACTTTTTTGTAAATTGTAAATTCTAAATTCCTCCAAAAGATGAAATACAATATTTTGGGTCACTTTGTGAAAAGTTGGACAGTTCTTTAGCTCGTTGGAATTGTCGTTATATTTGTTATCTTTGCATTCAGAACAATGCTCCCCTTACTGAGCATGTAGCAAATTCATTTCTTAGAAAATGTAGCTGAGTTCTTCAGCACCGAGCTACGTTTCAACATGGTGGCAGAGAATGAGATGCTCTTCACCATTTTCACTTGATCCAAACATGTTTATAAATTCAGTCATCCATCGATAGACACTTGTATACAGCTACTCTGTAAGTCTAATCCCCACACAAAGATGAAGCTAATCTCCTTCCTCTTCTTAGTTATAAAGAAGATTACATAAATGAGAAAATACAACATATGGGACTTAGGGAATCTCTAAAGGTCTCCACATCATTATCAAATTTGAATGGGCACTCCAAATCTTATGTTGAATGGACACTCTTAAACTTGCGTGAAAGAGTAAAAGTATTTAGACTTGGGAATCGAAAAGGCCAAATTTGAATGGAAACTTCATTTTTTTTAATGAAAAAGTTGATTGGACAATTAAAATTAAGTTAAAAAAAGAATATATACACCTGACCTTCTCACGATTTAGAAAAAACATTAAACATTTTTACTATTTAAATTATTAAAACATTATAATTAATAAAACATTAAACTTTTTAAAACATTATGAGGTGATCTAGAAGGATTGAACATTGGAGCTCATGCACATTATCCCAACACCCTTATCATTATACCACAAGTAGTTCTTATTATGCATACTAAAGATCTTATATATTAATTTAAATTATATATATGTAAAAAAATTTAAATTATATATTAATTTAAATTTAAATATGTTAAAATTAAAACATAAAAAATTTAATTATTGTTTAAATTTAAATTCTATTTTAACACATGTGTTCAAATGATTGAATAAAAATTTTCTGATTTTGAAGCTATTTTATTATAAAAATTTCATATTTAGAGAAGCTTAATTCTTATAATAATGATTTACCATGAATTGTAAATGATGAAAAATTCATTCACTATAATTTTGTGCAAATACTCATTTCCAAAAACCATTTTTCACTAACAAACTTTGTATGATTAATAATTTCAAAATTTCAAATCAATATTATATGTTATAATTTTTTATATCTTTTGGTAGAAGATATAGGTAATTTAAAATTAATATTTTAATTTCGATCACTTCCACCTTGCTAATTTTGAGTTATCTCTCAAAAACAGGTTATGTAATTTTACTGCATCTTCCTTTTTAACATTCTAACATTAAAATTGAAAAAAAAATTAGTAAAATTGAAATTTTAACAGGGTGAAGTTATGAGGAAAGAAGCAAAGTACGAAGAAAATCCCACCAAGAAACACGTGAAAGAAAATGAGAAAAATTGATGTAGAGTCGTTGAAATGATTGAATGTAAATTATTTTTTGAAGCTATTTTTATGTATTTTTTTGTATTACATCTTGGTGTTTATCTATTTTAATTTTAATTAATGGCTCACAAAATATATGTATTACTTTTACTTTTTAGAAGTAAAAAATAACGTTACAACATCTACATCATAACCGGCAAGTAAAAAGTAACATTACAACAAACTTACAACATCTCCATCATAATCGGCAATATTATTTATAGCCGACATTTACAATTACAAGAGGAACGTTATAACATCTCCATCATAATCGACAATATTATTTACAACCAACATTTACAAGAGGACCGTTACATGAGGAACATTACAAGAGGAAGGTTACAAGTTCTCCCCCATACTGGGTTGTAGAGTGCCTGCAGAGCGCCCCTCAGCACAATAAATAATTTACACTACTACTATAAGGTGAGTAGTGTTTTTTTTCACTATTAAAATAGATATAGATGCAATTAGTTGTCCAAGTAGATATATAGGCAATTAGTTTTCCAAGTGAATAGAATATGATGTAGTTGTAACTTTTTAAAATTTTTTTTTTAAAGTAAAATTAGAAAATGAGATGTATGATTCAACTTTTTTAAAGTATTATTTATATGGTTTTTTTTTTAAAATCTTGGTGTGTTTTATTCTCTGACTATTGCTACACTTTAACATCTTTTTGGTGTTACTCTACCATCTTTAAATATATTTTTTATTCATTTACTAAGTTTTTTTCTTTATTTGTAAGTGTTTTTTTTCCATTTATCTTTTCACTACTAAAATATGGTGTAGTAGATTTTTTACTACTACCAAGTTTTTGATAGGCATCAATCACTAGTATGGCTCATTTCAACAAGTTACACATTCTTCTAGTTGGAGTTTTTTTTGTACGTGTGATTGTTAGATATTTTTTTTATACTATAGGGATTCACTAGCTATATGTATCCTTCGGGTTCCCCTACAAATGCTGCATCAATATGTATCTCATGGATGCATGGAATGATACACTACATGCTAGTTTTTAAGTCTCTAAGATCATCCCAAAAGGCCATCTAATGGATCAAAACTATCTCTATCTCATTGGGATCGTTTAGGCCATGATATAAAAATGATGGTGAGAAAACTACATAGAGGTCAAATTCAACCTAATAATTCTTGGTAAAGAAGTACAATCCGCCATGATATCTTAAGTGGCCTCCTCAATACTTAATAAGTATTGAACCTACTAAAGTACTTTTAGTTGTGTATTTTGAAATTATTCCAATATTGTTAGGTCTCAAACCTATAGTTATACTTTTAATGGATTTGCAAGCAATTGGTAGCAACTAGAATTGGACCATGTTGTCATGTGAACAAGTTGTCCATGTTGTTATGTTAACAAGTTGTTTTGCATTTAGAATAGGGTAGATGCATGGATCACGGGGAATTATTAGTACGAACATGATACTTACTAATATCATTACTTAATTATTAGGAGATATGTACATGAAGTCATAAGTAGAATTGAAAAGTGAGGAAAACTATCAACTTGCATAATGATATATTAAAAAGAAGTATGGTCCATGTTTTTCTTCTATTTTCACACTTGATATTTTCTTTATTTTTTTAGTTTATAAAGTAATAACGTATCTATTTAATAAACACCAAATAAACACCAAGAGACACATGGTAAATAAATTAATATCTTTCTAACATCAATGCAATGTAAAGAAGGGTTATAATGATTCTCTTATATATATTTGGATTCGAAAATTTAAATTCAAAAATTAAATATTTATCTGTCCACTTAGTTTTAAAAAATTGTACTTTGCTAATCCAATATATTTAAATGTATAAACAATCTACTCTCACACACTCTAAGCTAATCCTACTCTATAGAGTAATACATTTTATGATCTCTTTTTTTATATTGTATTAAATCAAGCAGAAATATTTACTCGACTACACACTAAACTCTAAACTTTTAAGAGAATATCACAACTATGAACTAACAAAAATAACAATAATAAACTTGTTAGAGAAAATCTCTCAACTCCAACTAAATCTACAACAAGCTCATAAACAATAAGATCATACAAGAAACAACAATTATGAAGAAACCCATATCAAACACCAAAAAAGTAAGAAGTGACTCCTTGTAAATAATACGCGCCCAAAAAGCTGGGGTGTCCAAAAAGTGACCCCACATTCTCTTCATATATGTTTTCTTATTACCTAACATAAATGTAGTTGTAACTTAACCTTTCATTCTAAATTTATTATATTTATACAAATTTATTGATCTTTAAAATAGATTTAAACTAAATTCTCACTCTCCAACACATTAAAATCCAAAACTTCTTATATATGTTTTATAAACATACAAATATCATAGAAACCAAAGTGAATGAGTGGTAGGAGAGGCACATGGAAAGATGTACCATTGATCTATATTAAATCACACTAAACAAATAAGGGGTTAACCTTAGATTTACAAGGACAAAAAAAGAGATGAAACTTCTTAAAATATAAATTTATTGATCCTTTAAGATGATCTAAACGAAAGTCTCATTCTCCACACTAAAATTTAAAACTCATCGATCTTTTATTAATGGTCATGATGGTTAACGTCCCTGTATTAATATTTTTTTTAAATATTATAATTTTTATAAAGCTACAAATAGCAAAAAGTTATTTTTGTCACCAATTCAAAAGTCGAATGCTTGGAGAAAGATAATTTATTATTGATTTATATTGAATTTATTTTCATTCGTTGTTGAATAGGTGAGAGATTTTTAAAAGCCTTTAAAGTATTTTTAATTTTTGAAATATAATCTTAAATTATTTATGATTATGATAAATTATTATTAATTTATATTGAATTTGTCTTCATGCGTTATTAAAATTATTTATGATTAAGATAAATTATTATTATTTTATATTGAATTTGTCTTCATTCGTTGTTGAATGGGTAAGAGATTTTTTAAATTCCTAAAAGTATTTTAATTTTTGAAATATAATATAAAATGATTTATGATTAAGTAAAATATTATTATTTTTAATTTTTAAAATATAACATAAAATTATTTATAATTCATATAAATTATTATTGATTTATATTGAATTTGTCTTCCTTGGTTGTTGAATGGGTGAGATATTTTTTAAAGTCCTAAAAGTATTTTAATTTTTGAAACATAATCTAAAATTATTTATGATTAGTTAACCATTAATCTTTCTCAAATTTGAAATAAATAAATAAATAACAACTAACATCTAACTTAAAAACAAATAAATAATTAAACAAATTATTTAAACTATCAAATTTGATTTCTAATAATATTGGTTACCGTAGAAACTTTCAATTTATATCTATAAAAATCAAACTATAGGCCTTTTTCTTGTTTGAAACTATAATAGAAATAAAACAAATAAAAATCAATCAATATTTTTAACGGCCATCACATATTTCACAAGCAAGATTAACTTGAAATTTTTATATCTATAAAAATGAAACCATAGGCTTTTCCTTGTTTGAGAATATAATAAAATTGAAACATAACTAAAGGCATAGGCTTTTCCTTGTTTGAGACTATAATAAAAGTAAAACATAACTAAAGATAAAGCAAAATTTTTAGCTCACATTTTCATTTCACAAGCAAGGTTAACTTGAAATTCTACGTTCGTGCTTAAGGTTCGTTGCCTACTTACCGGCAGAATCATTCTGCAATTAAGGCATTTTTTTTAACTGATTCCCCCTGGCCTGCTACGGACTCTGAATATTTGCTATAAACAACTCTCAACTTAGTCTTCTTAATACCTGTTGAAGCGGTGACAATATTGGACAGGCTAGAAATTCAAACCAGACCTGCATGGAAAAGCTAGGAATTGCAAACCCAGCACTTGGTAGTTGGCTGATCTGCCACTGAACTACAAAACAATCTACATACCAACTCTTGATCTTAGGGATAATGCCCTAGGATCGTGGATTGACAATAGGATACCTGACCAACTGATTTGCCACTAAGCTATAAAACAATCGGAGTTAGCTTTCCACCCGATCATTTGTATCGATCGGACGACCAACAATGGGTGATGTGAAAGTGCCTGATGTGAAAGCTCACGGGAGACATGTTGTCCGATCAATGCGAATGATTAGGTAGAAAGGTAACTCCCAAAACAATCTACAGACCCACTTGATCTCAGGGATAATGCCCTAGGATCGTAGATTGACAGTAGGATACCTCTTTCACAATTTCGTTCCAAATTTCCAATTCCTCCCTAAACCAAACTAGCTGAATTTTCTATGGATTGTTTTTGGCTGAATAAGATTGCAAATATTAATATTTTATTTAGCTTAAACTTGCCTAATTAATTTTTTATTTTCTATGGAATATTTTGGTTGAATGAAATTGCAAATATTAATATTTCATTTAGGTTAAACTTGCCGCCAAATTGTTAAATTTTTTTTAGTAGATTGAAAATATGAATATTAGATCTATGAAGGGTATAATAGTGTGATAACTTATTTTTGATCTTAAACTTATTTTTTGATCTTAATCTGCGAGTTTTGGTAAATTTCAACAAAGATTGAATTGCTAGCTTTTGAATCCAATTGTTTACTCGTTGTACTTTTCTGTTTGATTGATATACCAGCATCATCAAATAAGTTAAAATGCCTATGCTTTTGTCACAGAGAGATTGCAGGCAAGTAGGCTGTGCAGATGAGAGTAATGATTTTAAGGCTGCTGGCTGTGATTTCTGAAGCCGCCTAGGGCTCGACTGTGATTACTTAAATAGAATTTTCGGAAAGCACAGCCCACATGCCGGAACCGAGATCTTACACTTGGCACCCCAGGCCCATAGCTAACGCTTTAGTTGGTATTTCAAGTGATTTGCAATTGGAGTGGCTTGATTATATTTTTTCTTGTTTTAAAACTTTGACATTGTTATTATTTGTTATTACTGTTAATGATTTGTGAGGTCATGAGCAATGGGAGATTTAGGAGTGGAGAACATCGAGTGGTAACTAATATCATTAGAAGCCAGCAGTCAGCTTGGCTAGCCAGAGGGTCTTTACCTCACAAAGTAAAGGAACAGAATAAGCTATCTACTTGACAGTTCAGGTGGGCCTGGTGCAAATCATTGGATAGATAGTTTACTCCTTTTCAATGTAGCAGATTTGAAGCTTAGGAATGAATAGGACGCGGGTGAGATGGAGAAGGTGTTGAAACTCGGATTATTGTACTCGAATGCTAAGCCGAAGGCAAGGCCGGGGATAAGACAAGTGTGTCAAATACTGGAAGGTGAAGTAGGGTGGGTCTTAATTTCAATTGGAAGGGCATTTATTCTCTCAGCCCTTCAGAGATGAAGGGAAATATAAGTAATTGTCCTTTGACAAGTATAAATTAACCAAACCTTTTCACCAAAAAAAATGCAAAAAACAAATATTGTTTTTCAGCGCTTGTTGTGAAAGCATACATGTATGTGATGGAGGGGCCTAAGTCAATTGAATCCTTGCAACTCAGTGTATGTTTGAGTATGTCTGAGTCTCAACACTCCTTTTAAATTGAACCAGAATACCAAAATAAGTTTATTAATGGCTAGATTTGAGAAAGTTATAGGTGTGTGTAATTAAGTGCTTGGGGCTCTAAAATTTGTTGTGTTTTGTACCAGTCCACCGTTCATTGAATGGATAGTCATCGATAGGAATTTAAATTATTTAATGAAAACAATTAATGTGTATAACCTCTATGCCTAAAATAGTTTCCATGGTGATGGAGGCCACTACCCTCTTTATTGTCTTACCAAAAGGCATGATAATGAGGAAGAAGACCTAAAATTATGGACTTCACCTTCAAATAATTCCTTGCAATCACATTGGTAAGGAGTGATAAGAAGATTAGAACCATCTAACGTGTCAAATCTCAGTTGATACTATTAATTAAAGACTTATAAGGTAAATTTAATATAAGACTTATAGTTGTATCTTACTCTTTGAGTCTTGACACATTTAATATTTTATGGTTGTCTTTGGGCCTTGACCCAATTTGTATTATAAGGTGAGGATGTGCAAGCATAATAATCCTTAGCTATGATAATGAGATGATGATTTAAAGAGAAGAGGATATAAAGAGGAGAGAAATTTATATGGATGGATAATTTCAAAACTTGTACTTCTTTTGAAATATTGATATAAATTATGTCTTTCTTTATTGGAAGGGTAAAATTCAAATTTTAATTTTTTTTTGAAAGACAATTTTAACTTTACACTTCTGGGAAGGACTAGAACCCTTTAGAAGGGTTCAATTTTGAATGCTAGGTGAAGCTCCTCTCCTTGACGTCCATATGGATTCTCAATCTTACGAGTGTGCTTCTACCGCTCATCCGCCTCTCGACGAAATTCTTATCAGAAGCCGGTTAGATTGATACCTCAATTAAAATTCTTTCAGCGCTCCACGGTAATCAACAGTATCGTGTGATTAACTTTGTTAATATTCCTTTTTAATACACACCCCGATCCCTTAGAGTGGGTGCATTCTCATTTTCATATCTTTTTGTGCTTTGTCATTGTATTTTAGGGTCCTCTTAAACACATTCTCATTCTCAACCTTGTACACTAAGTTTAATGCCTAGGTAGGTTGCAGGATTCAATCCCACTAAGTCCTGTGGGATTACTAGGGTGGATAATAATACCCTACTCCATCCTGAAAATCAGGGAAGAGGAGGGGATAATTGCCCTCCTCTAGGGAAATTCAAAGGTGTTGTAAGGTAATAGGTCATTTGGGGTTACCGGGGTGGTTACTATCATCTTCCATATAGAAAATCATGGAAGAGTCGAAGGGGGGGATAACCACCCTCCTCCATATATAAAATCAAGAGGGAATGGGGAATAACTATCCTCGTCCATCTAGAAAATAAAAGAGGGGGGAATAACTACCCTTCATCTGGAAAAATTGGTGAAAAGGAGGGAATAATCATATATTGATATCCCCATCTGTAAAATTGAGGAAGATAGGAAATACGCAAAGTGATGGTAAGGTAACTAAGTATTTTAGGTTTAATAGGGTAGTTAATACCATCACCCATACTTAAAATGAGGGAGATGAGGGGACATATTCCCTCCATTTAGAAAATCAAAGAAGACATGAGAAATATACATGGCACTGGTACCTGCATACATCTTTGTCACATATTGTCCTAATAAGCTTCCATTAATGATGCATGGGTGATCTCCCCTCTCCTATTCCTTTCTCCCTAGGTGTGTCTTATATGAAAGAAAATATTGAGAAACTCTAGTAGTGTTCCCCCAAACTAAGATGGGATGCTCCACGTCATATGGACTTGCAATAGATATTTTCATCATGGGAAGTAGTTATTCTTTTACTAGATTGCAGTATTTTTCATATTTTCCAAATTCTTATGATCCAAATCACAAATTTTGGCTCATTTACAATTTCTCTTGCATACCTCTACAAAAACATGCAATTAATTCTATGATGTAGGAACTAACGAACTACACTTTGACTCAGAAACACACAATCTAAAATTGGGGACCAAATCTCAAGAATCACATGCAAACAACATATCAAAATAATTTCTAGAACCTCCAACTTATAATTGGAAGTATGCATGATCACAAGTTGTTGAGAATCATTGTGCAATTATTCTATTGCATGATTGAGGCTTGTATGCACACAAACATGAATTCTCTATCATCTAGTTAATGATTTGAAAATCACAAAAACTTCTTAGTGTGAAACTATCTTATGTGGCTACAATATCATGCAATATCAAATCTGATTGTTATGAAGAAATAAATCCAGACATGTAGGTTATCTTAATTTAATTAGTTGATCCTTCATAAAGTAAAATCAAACTTAAGTACTAAGAGCTAGAAGCCATAATGACGTAGGTTTGAATATAATTTTAGGTTGAGCAATGCAAGGTTTCTTACTATATAGAACAAGCTTGGGATAAATAGAATGCTTTAGATGCTTTTATTAATGTGAGACTTATGTAAATACATGAGGATTGACCTTTGGTTTAATCTTCCAAAAGTTTGGTTCTTATTTTCCTACAACTCTTCATATTAATATCAATTATATTCACATTGTAACCGAAATCCCTAGGATTAGGAACTTCTAATACCCCCCCATATTTCGAAGGGATATTTATGAGTCCAAGCATATTTGTATACTTTTCAAGTTTTTCTTTTACAAGCCTTTGACTGGAAAAGATGAAGCACTTCATTACTACTCCATTCAATTATGGAGGGTTCATCATTCCCACCTTGCTGAAACCATGTTGGATTTTCATTCTTTGGACTTGAAAGAAGTTGACAAGATTCATGGTTTTTCCCTGCCGAAATATTTAAGATCTGTTTGAATGTAAATCAAATTGGTTCATTTCTTCCCAAGCTAGAGAGGTAAACTCCAAAGAAAATCCATGGTGACCATTCCTACAACTTTTGTGAATGCATCTTTGTTAGTAAAATAAAGCAATGACAAGGTATAAAAGTATAAAGATCTCTAGGAAAACATCAACACCAAGTTAATGTTTTGAATCCCATAGTCTGCTCATGATGTTTTTTCTCAACTTTGAGCTTCTATGAAAGTTGCTTGGACCACATTTCGTTCAACAATTTTATGGTTATTGGGGTTCTCGGTTTTCAATAGGATATAACATGTGAAGGAAGTAGGGAGGAGGTGATCATGGAGGAGTAGATCTAGACCGCAAATCGACATGGAATTTCCATGTTTAATGTGAATGATGAAAGGGCAAAGGAGGTGGAGATAATGAGGATTGCAACATGGAGACCAAGGAATAATTTGAAGCATAGACACATGATTGTATTCCTCACAACAAAAAGGGTTATCATACCTAAATCACTTTCTCTTAGCATGTACTCATCAAAATTATATAGATGTAGGAAATATTCTCTCCAATGATTTCAAGAATAGAAATAAAATCCGAAAGAAAACCAATGAATTCCTTACTATCTTTCTTAAGGTATTCTAATAGACCAACATTGGTCTCAGTGGATTGTGACAATCATCATCATCATAATGTGACACAAGAATTTATGACTCATAAATATTAATGATTGTTTTGACTCGAATAGATCAAAGAACCTGCAATGTATTTGTATAAATTCATCCTTCAACAATTCTATCAATGGATTTCTTCATATTCTTCGAGGACAAAGCATCTGCAAAAGTGGTTTCAATCACACACATCTTTGAAGACTAACGAATTTTATAAGGGTTGTCATGTTATGCCCCTTGCCAAAACATAGATGTTGATAAGCATCGTATTAAATATAAGTGGGTCAAGTTAGTGTTTAATCAACTTAGTTAAGGGTGGGCTATTTTGAACTAATAGCGATGTCCTATCTAGAAGTCCTTCCTTTCATTAGAGGAAATTTGGGGTCTAAAATGGGCCTTATAAGAAAACATGCCAAAATAAGTTTTTGTGAGTTGGAATTCAAGAACCAATAGAATTTCAATAAAATAAGTCAACCATAATGGTTGAATTGACATATTTGTCATTAAAAAAAACTACTTTTTTTGTTCGTATTTTCACTCAAATTTCAATCAGGAGAGCTCATTGGATGCGGAATTTGATTCTACATCCAACGAGTACCCACACTGCATACTTTTGAGGGACCCCGCTACCCCAAAAATAAGAAATACCTGAAAAAACGTGATGATGACATCATCATCACATTTTTTCAGGTATTTCTTGTTTTTGGGGTAGCAGGGTCCGTCAAAAGTATGCAGTGTGGGAACTCGTTGGATGCGAAATCAAATTCTACATCCAACGAGCTCTCCCGATCGAAATTTGAGTAAAAACACAGGGAGATATGTCGAAAATACGAACACAAAAAGTAGTTTTTTCTTTCTTCCTCCAAAATTAATCAATATTATTTTATTATTTTCCTTAGTAGGCCCATTTTAGACCCCAAAATTCCTCTAATGAAAATTCTTGTTTATGCTATAAATATTTCCCCTCGTTTTTTCAGAGATCATGATTGGAAGCTATATAACCCCCCCCCACTCCCAAATATTTCTAATGAGGCTCGAGTCATTTCGTAGGATGGAAGTGTGCACCTAATGTCATTCCTGGTAAATGGAGTACTTCCCATTTTGATTTAAATTTGTATGTACTCACTATTACCATAAATATTTATTACTCTTCATATGATTTTCTTTGTAAGTTTGTTCTCTTTTATTTCATGAGGTATTTTAAATGAATGGTTGTAGGTTCATAATAAAATTGGAATCATTTAATGATGCTGAACATCAAAATAAATCAGTCCTAAACAACCCTAATTGGTCCTCCTAATGAACACCGTCCTAGATTTCTTAAACTTGCTATAGGTCTTTTTGTTTTCCTAATTTTTAGGATTTCATGATTCATCATTTTTTTCATACATCTCAATTTTATGTACAATGTAAGTAGCTAAGACTTTGTGTATCAATCTATAAAACCTAATAAACCTTGTGATTTTCAAACTAGTGACTAAACCAAATCAGGATGCATGCTAGGACTAAAAACTATCAAACATGCACTGGAATCGAACAACATGCAAAACTAGAGTCATTTTAGTATTTATATTGTACATTGGAATTGTCAGAGCCAGCACTAAGCACAAGTTCGTTTCTGCATATGATTCGAAATAACTACAGAGTTTTGGCGATAGATCGTCCAACACACGCAGAGAGGTTTCTATTGTGGCTAATGCTTCATCCAGACAGTGACATTGATTGTTACGAAAATTACCAGCAAATGGTCAGAGATCGTGATCTAGCATTCCAATTCTTCTGCAGACATTTTGAAAAACATTCCTTGTAAGTTCTTGTTAGACTTGCATACCCTTTTCTGTTTTGTTGGCTTGTTGTAGAAAAATTTGCATTATCTAGTAGGCAGGAAAACCTGTTGAGTGATCGGTGGTGTTCCTAGGAGCTAAAAGAGAGGTTGTTGGTAGAAGGCAGTGAAGGCCGAAAAGAGAGTTCTTGAGTAAGTCCTTACGTAGGCCAAGCCGCTAGTGAGACATAGTTCCTTTTTAGATGGACCCAACGATGGATAGTGTTGCTCACACCAGTCTAGACTGTCAGCAAGCTAAAGATGGTACTGTTAGTTTAGCTGAATGCCATTCTTCTTTCTCAAACTGCAGCACATCAGACCATGACTCCATTGTCATTCACATAGATGAATTCAATCCTTCGCATGAATGGAAACTCCCTACTCTGCTTCCCAAAGAAATTTACAAACTTAAAATCTGGGAATATGTATCTGCACAGCATTTCCGCGTCTCTTCAATTGATATTGCATTCACAAATGCCAATCAACCTGTTCATATCAACCTGCTCGAGCGTTCTCAAATTGATTGGGCTCGCAAGCAAGGTTATAAGTATGTGCACCTAGGTGTTATTCGGTTAGGTCTCAATCCTCTTGTTAGACCTTTCCTGAATGTTTCTTCCTTATGTGTAGCCGTAGATACTAGGCATCTACATTTTGCTAATGCAATAATAGGTGGTTTTTCTTCCCCCTTGCATGATGGTCCTGCTTTCGGGACTATTTATCCTAAGTTTAGCGTAAGTCTCTATGACCCCCACATATATGATCTCCTGAAGGCTTATATACTTCCTCAAGGGTTTGATATGATGGATGGTTCCCGGATCATTCAGCTTAAAGCTGCCGTTATTCTTCGTTTCGGTAATGATACCTTACCTGCACTCCAATCTCCAGTTCACAATACCCCGCCCCTGCTCAGCGTGGTGGAAAAGGATAATTCCAAAAAAGCTCAGCCTGTGCTGTTTGAATGGACAGGCATAAAATATCCACAAGAATGGGAGTGTAAATATGATGAACTCCGAAACAACGAAGCTTTACAAGCTGCCTTGAAAAAACAGCCAATTACCTTTGACAGGAAAAACAGTTCTTTCCGGTTGCCTAATGTAACTCCATTTCCAAGATTCTCCCTTGCGGATGTAAACCCTTCTTTATCTCGTTCTGCATCTACTTCCTCTTATGCAGTCGATCGAAAACTATCCTCCACTCCTTCTATTCCTGAATCCAACTCTTCAGAGTCATTTACTGGCCTGCATGATACGGAACACAAAGGTCAGCACAAAGATTGTCCAGCATGTCGAAAGACATTAGAAATACTCCGGCGTCATCGTCAACATAAATCCCCTCAATTAGGTATGTTTTCTCTTCCTAGAGAAAATGAAGCCTATGAAGTAGAAAGGGAAGGGCGAAAGTCTTATTTTCCGGGTAGAAATCTACCTAATATCCCTTTCAGACAGTATACTCCAGATGGTTTGTCTAAGAGAGAATATTTGCCACAGAAAATGGTAGAAGTTGGAGAAACACCATCTGATGAAGTAAGATTAAGTAATTGGGGAAACCTGCAGCATGGGTTAACTGCCAAAAACTTGGATGATATGGCCCAAGATATTCTAACCTTAAAAGCTAGTATGCAGGAGGAAAAAGAGAAAATAGCCGAAGTTAGTGCCAAGCTGGAACTTGTTCAGCATTTACTTGCTGACTCAGAAGCCATTAAAAAGATGATTACAAGAGCCTCTGAGAACATTATGACTCGGATAAATAAAATGGAAGGGTTGACAAAGAAAGCCTCCACTATGGGTACAAAGGTTACTAAACCTAGCCCTGCTATTTTAGCTTTAGCTGCCGAAGGTTATAAAAGAAAAGAAAAGGCTAAGCTAGAATGTAGCTTTTCATTTGGGATGATGAATACTGAAGAAACAAATAATCGACCTGAGTATGATTTTGGCAAATCTGATGTCGAATATCGTATTCTTTTAAAATGGGTAACAGCTATCAAAGGTCTTCCTCCTTGCCTCTCAGAGAAGACTATCCAAAAGATCTTAAGTCTGGTTCCTCCTGAACCTAAACTTGAACCTGAGTCAGTTCAGCTAGTTCAGCCTGAGTCTCCTATAGCTCAGTCCGAACCCATCATAGACTTAAGTATGTTAAGCACTAATGTACTTGGATCTTCCTCTGGAGTTAAGCAAGAAATTGAGTTTGATGAGCCAATGACAGATAGAGAACCTACTCAAGGTCCTCGGATTCCATTATCTTTCAGCTCCCATACTTTTAACAATATCATATCCTAGATGCCTGATCACCCTGTGATCAATATTGACTGTCAGCCCAGGGATGCTATCCATGATTCATTAAACTTGTTATTTCACTGGACCTTGTCAAAGAAAGCACAAAACCCAGAAATATCTGGCCAGCAGATTGCTACCCTGTTAATTACAGGACTTACAGGATTGGCCAATGAATGGTGGAGATGGCTGCCTCAAAGAGTGCGTGATGATATTTTGAATGCTGACGATGCAAATCAGCAGTTGTTAAAATCCCTAGCAACTCAGTTTCATGGCGGAGATGATGAAGACGATGCTGATCATCTCTCATCTCTTTATATGTCTGCTAGACTTTGTGATTTGTCCTTAGCCGATGAATATTTCTGCTACATGCAAAAATTGCTTATCAGATCAGGCAAAGCCAATGACCCGGCTTATCTTAAGAATTACCTAAGAAGCTTTCCAGGTCATGTTCCCGATGCCGTAGAGAAATATATGAAGGACAAAAATTTGAATTATAAGGATTTATCAATCGCTCAGCTCCATTATCATATCAAAGAAACATGGCAGGAGCACTGTTTATCCAAGTGAATTGATAAAGATTTTAAAAGACATCAGAATATGTTTACACCTTCATTCTGCAAAAATATTACACAGATGCCAGATTGGGGATGTGGTGCCCATAATCGTGGTCATCTGAATCAGAAATGTCATTGTGAAGGTAAGAGCAAGCATAAGAAAAAGCATTTCTTCTCGAGTGATCCTAGATATCACTATCTTGATAAACTTGTCAAGTTTAGCAGGAAAAAGCCTCAAAAGAAATCTTATCGGACTCGCAAACCGCCTCCTCGGAGAAAATATATTAAGAAAAGGCGAAAACTAGCAGATAAGGAATCATGTTTCCTTTGCGGTGCCAAAGGCCATTGGGCAAGCAAATGCCCTAAAAAGAAACATAAGCCTCTCCTTGCAGCATTTTGTGCCTCAGTACAACCCCAGTGGTGGCGTTATTCTTCTTCTTCCAAGCCTCCTACGGGTGAATTTGTTTATCTCCCTGATGATTCTGATTCTGAATTTCATTCTGCCTCTGATTCTGATGATCTTCCAGAGCTTAATAAATTTGGTCCCTCCTCATCCTCTTCCTCAGATCTGTCAGATTCTGCTTTCGATACCGATGTTTCCGAGGTTCCAAATTTGGGGGGGTGTAATCTGCCCAGTTTGCCCCATTCTTCTATTTCTTCCTCTATACATACCTTTCAGCCTCCTGAGTTCAACTTCTCTCTGTATATGCTATCCTTTCCACGGCAGCATTATGACTTAGAAAAGAAGATAACTGCTATTGACTTAGATTTTACTGAAACACAGCCCTATCAGTATCAGCGAAGAGAACAGCTAAGAACAGAAAAAGAGTTGTTGCTTGAACAGCTTAAAGGCAAGAAGAAATTGCTTGATAATCCAAGTAATCCTCCTGTCTCCAAAGTAGTCTCCTTTCATGAGCCAGCAACTGTATATAAAGCTTATCCTGATAAACATGAAAGCAGACAACAATATAGACTCTCAACTCGAGAAACTTTGAGAGCTATGATAAAAGAAAAGCAGCAACAAATAAAGCAACTTTGTACAGAAGTCAGTGAGCTCCGAGATCATGTAAAGATACTCGACGCTGAAGAAGAACATTCTTCAGAAGAAGAAGTGAATAAGTTTATTAAAGGAGCCATGGACAGAGAAGTAGAAATTATAGATACTCCTGAAGAGATAGAACAGATTGTACATAATCAGCCTAGTCTATTCTTAATGTCAGGTCCTAAACTGTATATACAAATAAAGTTTGATTTACAAGAATTTAAGCCTTACACTCTTTCCTGTCAGATTGATTCTGGATGCTAGGTCAATCTTGCTAAAGGTTCTGCACTTCCCTTTTATTACTAGGAAAAGACATTTGGCAGTGGAACTGCTATCCATGGTACCCCAGTACCTATAAGGGGAAAAGCTGAGATTGTTCCAGTCGTCTTCGGTAAAGCTCAGAGCAAGCTCACATTCTACAGACTGGATGAGTAAAAAGATGATTTCTTGTTAGGTTCTGATTTCTTGCATCAGGTCAGTCCCTATACAGTAGATCATGATGAAATGACTTTCACTTGCTATATTAACAGAAGAAAGGTGATTCTTCCTCTATCATTTACAAGCGAAGTCAAATGCCAGACAATAACAGAACCAGAAAATGCTAGTATTCCTCGACTAGCAAAAATGGAAAGAGCCATAGCTTACTCAGAAACACATAGTGAGAAAATGTTGAAAGATATTTCTGAGAAGCTGAAAAAGGATTGTTGTTCTAATAGTCCTAATGCGTTCTGGAAGCGGGAGAAGTATTTTGTCACTTTGCCTTATGATCCGCTTCAGAAAATTAAACCTATGAAGGCTTATGCAAGAATCATGACGCCCTCTGAAAGAGCATTCTGGAAACAAGAAATTGCAGAGTTATTAGAGAAATGACTCATTGAACCTTCAAAAATTCCTTGGGCATGCCGCGCCTTTGTAGTAAACAAACATTCAGAACAAAAGAGAGGAAAACCAAGGTTAGTGGTAAACTTCAAGCCACTAAATGCTGTACTCCAGAAAGTCAGGTATCATTTACCTGATAATTCTAGTTTATTGCAGCGCATTACAGGTAACACTATATTTAGTAAGTTCGATCTAAAATCAGGCTTCTATCAGATTGGCATTGAGGCTAAAGATAGATTTAAAACTGCATTTGTTGTTCCACATGGTTTGTACCAGTGGAAGGTTCTCCCTTTCGGTATCAACAACGCTCCATCTGAGTTTCAAAAACGGATGGAAGATATTTTCAGAGATTATCCATGGATATTGGTTTTTATTGACGATATCCTAATCTGTTCTCATAGTTTGCAGGAACATCTCAAACACCTGCAAATATTTTATGATCTGGTATACAAACATGGAATGGTTCTCTCTGAACCGAAACTGGAGATTGGAAAGACCGAGATAGAATTTCTCGAATTAAAGATAAATAAAGGCATGGTAGTACTGCAAAACCATGTTCTTCAGAGCTTCAAGAAAATTCCGAATATTATTTCAGAGAAAACACAACTTCAGAGATTTCTTGGTTCGCTCAACTATATCAGAACATTCTATCAGGGACAAGCCAAAGATATAGTTCTGCTGCAGAGCAGACTTCGAAAGAACCCGCCAGCATGGTCAAAAGAAATGACTGCAGCTATTAAACGAATCAAAGAAAAAGTTATGAAGCTGCCAGCATTAACTTTGCCTGCCGGAAAAGGAAAACTGATCATTGAAACAGATGCATCCGCCCATACATGGGGTGGAGTTTTTCTTGAGGCCATTGATCAGAAAGAATACATTTGTGGCTACAGTTCGGGATCCTTTAAAAAGGCTGAACTCAATTATCCCTCTAGCCATAAAGAAATTTTGGCAGTCAAAAAAACTGTGCAACATTTCATTCTCTTCCTTAAGCCAGTCAAGTTTACTATCCGGACTGATTTAAAAATTATGCCCGGAATGTTAAAAAATGAAACTGTAATGGCTGAAAATAATAGCCGCATCTTAAAATGGTTTATATGGTTATCAAATTTTGATTATGAAATTGTGTATAAACCTGGCTATCTAAATTGTCTTGCTGGTATGTTGACCAGGGAGTCAGCAGAAGATTTAAAAGACCTTCAGCTAGCACTTAACATGTTTGATCCAGGAGAATCAAGTTCCGGTCCTACCAGAAGACGGATGAGAAGAGAAATGAAGAAAGAAGAAGATGCAGCAGAAAATCCAAAGACACATGAAGAGCTGCTGCAAAAAGAAGGATTGTTTATTCTGCCCTGGGATGGTGCTTTACCCAGGAATGTTCGTATTGAATCTTTGGAGTATGCTTCAGCAGATGAAGAAAAAAGGTTTCTGCAGTTAACACTAATCAAGAACATCCAGTCATCTCCCTTGAAGCTGACAATACTTGAAAGATGGGAGAAAGAAGCTTTCTTTAGCTTTGCATATGCCACCGGAAAACTCCGAGATTTCCCAGAGGTGTGGACAAACTACGATGATCATGACCATCTCTGGTATATTGATCTCTGCAGAGGTGACCTTACCTGGACAAGTTATAATCTTATTCTACAATGCTACAGAGAGAATTATACTATTGTTATCTTCGCCGACCCAGCTAATCTAGCAGCTAATACAAAATGGTCGAGTTGGACAGAGGTGTTCCTTGATAAGTTCTGCCCTAGAACTGATTGGGAAAACCGTAGAGCTGATTGGGAACTCCACCCCATGTATGGGCGGATGCATCTATTTCAATGATCAGTTTGCCTTTTCCAGTAGGCAAAGTTAATGCTGGCAGCTTCATAACTTTTTCTTTGATTCGTTTAACAACTGCAGTCATTTCTTTTGACCATGCTGGCGGGTTCTTTCGAAGTCTGCTCTACAGCAGAACTATATCTTTGGCTTGTCCCTGATAGAATGGTCTGATATAGTTGAGCGAACCAAGAAATCTCTGAAGTTGTGTTTTCTCTAAAATAATATTCGGAAATTTCTTGAAGCTCTAAAGAACATGGTTTTGCAGTACTACCATGCCTTTATTTATCTTTAATCTGAGAAATTCTATCTCGGTCTTTCCAATCTCCATTTTCGGTTCAGAGAGAACCATTCCATGTTTGTATACCAGATCATAAAATATTTGCAGGTGTTTGAGATGTTCCTGCAAACTATGAGAACAGATTAGGATATCGTCAATAAAAACCAATATCCATGGATAATCTCTGAAAATATCTTCCATCTATTTTTGAAACTCAGATGGAGCGTTGTTGATACCGAAAGGGAGACCCTTCCACTGGTACAAACCATGTGGAACAACAAATGCAGTTTTAAATCTATCTTTAGCCTCAATGCCAATATGATAGAAGCCTGATTTTAGATCGAACTTACTAAAGATAGTGTTACCTGTAATGCGCTGCAATAAACTGGATTTATCAGGTAAAGGATACCTGACTTTCTGGAGTACACCATTTAGTGGCTTGAAGTTTACCACTAACCTTGGTTTTCCTCTCTTTTGTTCTGAATGTTTGTTTACTACAAAGGCGCGGCATGCCCAAGGACTTTTTGAAGGTTCAATGAGTCCTTTCTCTAATAACTCTGCAATTTCCTGTTTGCAGAATGCTCTTTCAGAGGGCGTCATGATTCTTGCAGAAGCCTTCATAGGTTTAATTTTCTGAAGCGGATCATAAGGAAAAGTGACAAAATACTTCTCCCGCTTCCAAAACGCATTAGGACTATTAGAACAACAATCCTTTTTCAGCTTCTCAGAAATATCTTTCAACATTTTCTCACTATGTGTTTCTGAGTAAGCTATGGCTCTTTCCATTTTTGCTAGTCGAGGAATACTAGCATTTTCTGGTTCTGTTATTGTCTGGCATTTGACTTCGCTTGTAAATGATAGAGGAAGAATCACCTTTCTTCTGTTAATATAGCAAGTGAAAGTCATTTCATCATGATCTACTGTAAAGGGACTGACCTGATGCAAGAAATGAGAACCTAACAAGCAATCATCTTTTAACTCATCCAGTCTGTAGAATGTGAGCTTGCTTTGAGCTTTACCGAAGACGACTGGAACAATCTTAGCTTTTCCCCTTATAGGTACTGGGGTACCATGGATAGCAGTTCCACTGCCAAATGTCTTTTCCCAGTAATAAAAGGGAAGTGCAGAACCTGCAAAACTATAGTCATTTTAGTATTTATATTGTACACATTGGAGTTACATTGACCATGTATAAATTGTGTTTTTTACAAATTTGCAAGCGTTTAGATCAAATATAGAAACTTAAGTGATATGCAAATACTCACTGTCTTTGATAGTTCGCTTCCCATCTCCATTGTTCGCAAGCACAATGGAATTATTTTTGTAGAAAGTAAAAATTTAATGACATCTGTATCATCCACCTAAATCAAATAATGGAATCATAAATCAAAAGATAAACCAATAATAATAGAAAAGATAGGTAGGAAAAGTCAGATACATATTAACAAGGGCCATGTACTTTCGTAAAAGTCCACAAGAAGATATCATACATAGATTTATTCATTCTGAATAAAACTGTGATTAGATTTATTCATTCTGAATAAAACTGTGATTATTTCCATAAAAAGGTAACTTATTACATTCATATCATCCACATAAATCACAGTAAAATCATGAAACAAATCTTATAACCTACAACCATAGGAAAATATATAAAGTAACAACCTGAAATACATATTAGCAAGGGTTATCCAATGGCCTAGAAACATAATTAGCTATAATGCATAAATTTATCCAGGAAGTTAAATGACAGAAATATTGAAACCATAATAACTCGACCATGCTAATGGGAATAAAATTATGTACCCAACTAAAAATTACATAAAATTTTTAGCATAAAATTATGTACCCAACTAAAAATTACATAAAATTTTTAGCATCCATTTCAACTTTACACTTTGGGTAAACTTTGTGTTGATAATGAAGTAATAACTAAGGTTGGTTAGAAAAAATGTCAAGAAAGCACACTCTAGATAAAATTTTGGTTTTTCAATAAGCAGTAACTACACTTGGGCACATGACATGGAAATAAAATATTAATTAGAAGTCAAAATATATGGGAACTTATAATATATTGTCTACTTAGAGAAAGTATTGCATAAGCCTTGACATCTTGGATACATATCTCAAGTTTGCAATTACACTAATTGCATATGATTTTGAAAGATTAAGCACCGCTCAGGGCTTCGAGAGCCACTCTAAACATAGTTTTGTTATTTTGATAAAGCAATGAATGCAACTCTTTAATAAACCCATCGGGGCTATCTGTAATTTTTTTTTTAAAGTTGTATTACGATTTTCATGTAGCGACTGTTTATACAATTGTTTATTTCATTGTTTTCTTGCACCATTTTATGTTTGCTGTAACATGATAAGGTCGTGTAGCCTTATTATCAATTCCTGTTTTGGGCTAAGAAGCCATAGTTGTAAAATCATTACTAGTTTGATATTATAATAGTTATATCGTTTTAATGATACCCATGAGGGTTTATATAACTCTTTGTTCTTAAACATATCGGATGTTGTCTGTAAGGGTTACAAAATGTTTACTATATCAAACCTCCATTTCATTACAGGGTTTTCATTTCTATTAAACGGTGAAGCCGTAATGTAGTGTATTCAAAATGATAAAAACCTTACAAGGTTATTTTATTGTTCAATAATTATTGGTAGAGATTCGGTCGTGAGGCCTCTCTTGATATTATTTCAGTATATGAAGTTTTAAGGGTCGTGAGGCCAGTTGCTAACAATATCATTGTGTAAATTCAGTTATGATTTTAGGATTTCGTTATACTATTGATACACTATGGAAATGACCATGAGGCGTTTACACATACTGTTTTAATGAAGAGGGTCATAAGGCCTCTGTTAATAAAACTACGTTTAAAAATACTTCTGTTAAGAATTTTGGTGAGATCCTGCAAGGGCATTTACCTTGAGTATTTAACTTTGTTGTTCTATTGTTAATAGGCTATGAGGTCGTAGGTAACTTCCACCACTACTCTATTGTAGAGTCTAGGATATGAATCCTTTCGTCATTAAAAAAAGTAGGACCTATGATTAGAAGAATTTAACTCTGTTTAGTTAATAGTACCATTTTTTAGAATTAAATACTATTAAACCCTAAAGATGCCTGTAACTTCCTTCTGCAATCGAAATACTGCAGAAACAACACCAGCCTGACATGAAGCATGTAACTAGTGCTATGGTTTGTCGATAATCTTGACTTGGTGTTACTAAATAATTTAATTATTAAGAAACTGGGCTTAAGATGCGCTTATGTGAAACTATCTTAGTTATTATTGTTCCTTTTAAAACCTGGTTATTCTAAATTAATTCTAGAGCTTGTTTAACGGGATAAGACTTGATCCTGGAAAGATTATTGTAAAAGCACAGATGTTAAGGAGTAAACTTAGATCCAAACATTAGAATTATTATAAGATACATGTTAAGCTTAAATCTGTATAAATCTTATTAAGGTTTTTACTCTAATTAGTATACTATCCTGTAACAAAGTTCTATTTTTAAGTAGATTACTATATAACTCTTACAAGTCCTTACTACGATACGAAATATTACTTGATTCTAAGCTTTGGTATACATAATTTATATCATTATTACTAACCTTTGACTAATTTGCAATACCTGCAGATATATCCTTAATTGATATAGAAATAACATTATTTATATTTATGAAATACTTTTACAAAGAATGCTAAACCAGTAGATCTATCCTTTAGATTTAATACCAATAAATCTAGTGTTCCTAACAACATTTAGATAAAGATATTATAGTATATTCAATCATCCTAATTACAGTTCCTGAGCATATTCCAAATGATAGTATAGATGCAGAAAATTAAATAACAATTGAACTTGGATAGAATACAGAAATGGACAAACACCCACGGGAGACTATTCCACCCAACCTTCTCTTGAAGCATCCAAAGTTACTTGCTTAGGACCCCCGATCTTGTTCACTGAACCACTAGGACGAATAAATATCCCCTCATCAAATTCCTTGTGTGCCTGACTTTTCAGTTTGCAACAGTCACAAGGTTCATTCTCTCATAAATCAGAATGAATAGTGAGGCTCCTGCTCAATTTGATGGTTTATATAAGATTTCCTAGGTCTTTGGGTCAGTTTTGGAATTAAATGAGCCACTAGCGTAGTTCCCCCTCTTAGGGAACATGACCACTTTTTTAGGGATTATGCTCCTGCAATAGCTAGAAAGTGAAATGTTAGTGTTGCCACTTGTCAACCAACCTTTTACAGCTGCTCCTTCCTCCTAGTGGGTCAGTCAACACTCATTTAACAGTCTCCCGTGGATAGGTGTCTCCTTTTATTAATTATTAAAATAAATAATTTTTCAATTACAGTCATCCTTGACCCACTTAGTCATAAACTTTACAATAAAAATTAACGTAATGTTTTTATTATGTTACAGTAATTATATATAAGAACCACATTATTGTAATTTTAATTTTAAATAATAACTGGATTTAGACAACCATTTATTTTAATTTACTTTTATCTTAATTTGAGATATACATGTTAAATATATATTTATTTTAATTTAATTTTATCTTATTCTCACATATGCATATTGGCTATACATTTATACTAGCAAAAACTATTTACACTTTAAAATATCATACAAATTAAAATCCTAGACTCTTTATTAAAAATTAAGGTGCAAACATTGAGAGGATAAAAATTTAAAAATTCCTCTACATCCGAGTGCAAGTTGATTTCTTAAAATACATATTATGTTCAATTACCAAATATTATAATTTTCTATTTTAAGGTACAAATTCACCATATTATTTGTAGTTGTGTTTTTTTACATCAAAACAAAATCATGCTTATTTTTTCATTTTGAATCTCTTTATTAAATGTTTTTCATGCTTTATTGATGAATCAAAACTATACTAATAAAAACTTTAAAAATAAAAAAAATTCAATAACTTGATTTCCCCCAATCTATATGGAATCTCAAGTGGACAGAAAGTGATATCATTAGAAGAAATATGAATGCAACCCCATTTACCTAGTTTACGTTCATGAATACACGTCGCTAACTAGAAAATGAATAGATATTCTCTTTTGTATAGTGTATTTAATATTGTTCTATGTTTACAACTCTAAATATAAAAAGAACAAAAATAATTAATTAATTAAACTATTAGATAGTGGAGTTATTTTAGGTCATCATATTAATGTACACAATCTACATATTTATATTTATATTATACCATTGTTTTATCTAAAATATGTTAAAATTATTCTAATTTTCCTAGAATACATTAAATTTGTAATCATAATTTACAAATTATTTTTTAATAAAAATTAATCTTAATTATAATTCACAAATTATTTCTTAACTCATAAATTAACTATATTAGTTTATTAAGTAACTTATATATATTTAAGGAGCGATATCTCTTAATCATAACTCACAAATTATTCCTTAACTCATAAATTAACCACATATTAGGTTTTTAAGTGACTTATCTATTGAATAGAGGGTATAAGATTTGATGGCACGCATATATGTCCTCTTTTAATGCTCACTATCCAACAATGGAGTTGGAGTTGTTTGATTGTTAACTCATAAACATATATTGGAATCCAATTGCCCATTTTTATTATTTGTTGTTTGTGGTGGGTATTTACCCTTTCCACCTCCAGATAACATTTCCTATTTCTTTCACCACATGGTGTGCCCATTCTTTCACATCCATGTGGAGCATTTTTAGCCACCTAAAGATGTTGCTTCCTCATTCTTTTCAATATGCATTAATGGTGGGTGCATTCCTTCACATTCCTATGGAGTATGGTTAGGCTTGAGTAATATGGATTCACATATGAAAGAACCCATGAAATTTTAGTTTATAGGGTGGACACTATTGATTCACCCATCAATAAGGGTTTAGAGGTGGGAAAGAAATAAAAATATGGAGAGGATGAAATTTTCATGAAGGTGAGAACCATCAAAATAAATGGATCGAGGGCATTATAAAAAAAAAAAATTACCAGCTCGATGGGTTAAGGATTGATCTTGATCACAAAACTACGATGGATGAGGTTAAGGGTGAAAGAATTATTTTCATTTGTTGAAATGTAGTTACAAATATATAATGGAATATAGAAAGAAATACAATACAAGTTTCATCCATTAGATTTATGGATTAAGAGAAATAAAATTCCAAATTTGGAATTCAATTGATAACCGAATTCACTCTCCTCTCCCCTACTATATTTCCTTGTTATATTCTCATCAATGAAGTCCTTGTTATATTCTCATCAATGAAGTCATATGGGAACAATATGATGCCAGCAAATCCTATCTTGTAGAGGGCTCACAATGTATAGATTTCATGAATAGGAAATTGACAGACTTTGTGTCATGTTATGATTTTTTTCATTCAATACTAGTTGTAAAAGACCATTTATATCAACGAGAAATATTTATTTCTATTATTAGATTGAAACGCCTTAAGAAGAAATTAATTTCACGGGATAAGTAAGCCTAGCATGTCCAATATATGTATTATAATATGTCATTCATGAAGTTGTATGGAGTATATAACACAAAGACTATTCATTTTATTGATTTGTAATTACTATATATACATGTTTATATTCACTTCTCGGTCACTTTATGTAAATTCTACATCTATATAACCATTTCAAAATGCTCATTTACGGGATTCATAGTGTTTCTTCCAATGAGTTGTTCTATTTTATTATAAGTTATAAATTGTAGAAATTCACCCAAAGCACCATTTTGCTTGGTTCTTTTTCTTCTCATAAAAGACATGTCATAGTGAGGATATTCCCACCTATGTTAATAAGTTTCTTAGTTCTCTTTCTGCACATATGAGACTTCACATATGAAGAATATTTCCAAAGTCTTTATGGTGTTATTATTAATGAAATCTTTTCAATGATCAGATGGATTATTTGTGGTAGGTCTATTGTCTACATAAGGAACTTCATGGCTTTTATTTAATAATGAATAAATGCAAACTAAATGGAAAAGGAAAGCTACTCAAATGTATATATGCCTTCTTTGTGAGCCACTAAACCATGATGTATAGAATTTATGAATAAGGTTTCTACAGATAATTAACATTGATAGGAATTCTTATTTTAGAAATGCATGGAGGATTCTAGTTATGATCACACTATAATGAAAATAGAAAGTAGTTTCCAAATAAAGAAAGAAACATGTAGGGAAGGGATAAATAGGGATTGTGAAAATAAGGAGAAAATGGGTCTAAGAACATATAGAAAAAGAAATATGTCAATCATTTCCCACTAGCCACTTTGTGATCACCATTTCTATGTCTCCTTTATTGCAAGACCCATGTAGAGTAAAAATATAGAAATGGGTCTCATCATACAGAATTCAAATGACTGTATGGCCCTCATTTTAATTGAAACCACTTCATGTTTGATTCCTGAAATCATTTATTTTCTTGTTTCATTCCCATTAAGCAATCTCTTCAAAGGCTTTTTCATGAGTAGGTGGTTTCTATGCTCTTTTTTTATTCAAATTGTATATATCATGTAGAATAAGGTATATCCTTATAATAATTATATTTTTTTCTAACATAGTCCTATAATAATTATGAAAAAAGTCCACATATTTCTTCGTAACTTTTTTTCTTCTCAAATTATTCGGAATTACATACAAAACGAAATTATTAATCATAAATGTGCGACATGAGGGATTCAATTTGGTCTCTAGTCTTGGGTCAAACCCCAATGCCAATGTATAATCTCAAACTAAAACATATACGTTAAAGGGATGTCCACTCCATTTTGTGCCACTATCCCTTCGAAATCTGTGTGACCCTATGAAGACCCTATCAAGCTTCTATATGGATCACTGAGCCCCCTATGGTAAATTCTAATATGCTAAAAATGACAAGCGGTTCATGAAGAATAACCTAGACCTCATAGATAAGAAAATCACGATTCCAATCTCTTGTAATCATCTCCAGAATATCCAGGAATTGAAAAACGTATGTTGACAATGAATTTTGAAATGTAGGCCCCACCCTTATTTAGAAAAATGTTTGATTTTGTATTGTCCCATTCAGAATCGCTATAGATATGTTTGAGACATTATTAACACTATTGTGATTAGGATTGTGAGCTCTTCAACATGGAACCATTTTTTTTGTTCCCCCATATTGGTGCGCAGTGGGAATACCTCCTTTGTTTCTTTTCGCTTCTTTCTTTTTCCTAAGATGCTTGCCTCGGCTTGCTCCTTTCTCTTTTCTTTGATTACTGGTTCATCCTCTCTTGTCGTGCCACCTTCTTCATTCCTCAATTCCTCGGATTCTTCTTGCTACTCTACTTGGTATTCTCCTTGATCATCATCCCGGCCCTTGTCTAGTTCTTCATCCTCCTCCTCATCCTATTGTTCCACTTTTGGAACTGGGACCCTCCATGCTACATCCTAGTCATTGAGAATGATGTTGACCTCTTCTGCTAT